>JAGXOD010000025.1:262500-582500 GCA_020368025.1 Brachyhypopomus occidentalis | reverse complement strand
AGGGACTACTGGAATTATCTGTCTATCTATGTATATATCGATTATCTATCTATTGATCTATTGATCTATTGATCTATCTATCTATCTATCTATCTATCTATCTATCTATCTATCTATCTATCTATCTATCTATCTATCTATCTATCTATCTATCTATCTATCTATCTATCTATCTATCTATCTATCTATCTATCTATCTATCTATCTATCTATCTATCTGGGCCACAGCATAGCATGCAGGCCATGCAGACAAAAGCATGATGTCAACAAATACCTATGCTCTTTTCAATACTACACATTTCACCCATTTATCCTTTTGCCCAATTGTTACGCCGTCAACACGTCCACTATATAAAACTTAAATAATCCTGGAGATTCCGATGCAATTGGATCAAACTGCGACGTCTTTCCTTGTGAGCTTCCAACAGACCAGCTAAAAACAGCATGAATACTGCGTGGTGTGCATCTGTGTTCACTGGCATGCACCCATACAATTTCTACTGGCCTTCTCTGATGTGTGGTCATCTATACATTCCCCTCATTTACATCTAACTGATCCAGGCACTGATGACAGCTTCCTAATACAACACAGCCATAAAGCAGCATGCACTGACCAGCCCTATATGTCTAGAACACGCACATGCAGTCTATCGTCTACTGGGCCACAAGACTTTAACCGCAACAGTGTAGGAGAGAGCCATGCAAAACACCAGAGCAGGCCACAGGTTTACAGCAAAAACACAGTTCCAACTAACACAGGGGCTGAGCGACCAGGTGGAGAAGAGAGCTACTCAATGTTAGTGTGTATGTGCTTTATGGAGGTGTCTGTGTGCGCTTGTGTGTGTTTTTTTACGGTGAAACAAACTGCATCATATTCATAATACAAAACACTCCATACAAAATTCAAACTGAAAACACAAGGCAGACCTACAGGTTTCCCACAGGTGTGTAGAAAGCACAGTGTCATAATGAACAACACAAAGGCAAAAAGCAAGAAGGAGTGAGAAACACAGGTGTGAGGCAATGACATATGAAAAGACAGAGCAGGGATAGTCTCTTCGTGCTTTACTGATACTGTTGACAGCTGGCTGTGTTGTCCATCTTACACTGAAAGCAGAGTAGTCAGCAAAGGAATAGAGATATTTGTTTTTTACTGATGTATGTGTGTGCATGTGTATGTGCGTGTGTGCAGGTGTACATTTGTCTATACATGCACATGTAGGTGTATGTGTATGTGTCCATATACATCTAGATGTGTGAATGCAGTCCTTTTACACAGACCATCTGAAGGCTCTAGTAACCACACATTTACAAAACAAAAATAAACAAACAAAATCAAACCAAATACCATAACCCCAACAGACCCCGCCCCTTTCCCTAAATAAGCCCTCCGCACCCAGCTGAAACCCCCTCACTTCTTATTCTTGAGCTGATTGGCCAGCCAGTCAAGGCCTTCGTACAGGCCGTCTCCACTGGTCGCACAGGTGGCCTGGATGTACCAGTTGCGGTGACGCAGCGAATGCAGGCCCAGCTTGTCAGTGATTTCAGCAGCATTCATTGCGTTAGGCAGGTCCTGAGGTGATGGTGTCAGGACACAGCAGTTACAATGGGGAATAAACATTAAACATTAAACAATTCCAAACCATTTATGGCTTACAGTAAAGCGTGATTGCTCTGCATTTCAATGTCATTCTCCACGGTGCATTTTGATGTCAATATACGAAAATTAACATGACTGCAGGTGGGATGGATGGAGGAGAAGGAGAAGAGAGGAATGGCGGCGCACCTGTTTGTTGGCGAACACGAGGAGAACAGCATCACGCAGCTCGTCCTCCGCCAGCATGCGCATCAGCTCCTCCCGCGCCTCGTTCACACGCTCTCGATCGTTACTGTCCACCACGAAGATCAGACCTGCACAAGAGATGCAGTACAGCACATGAGGACAAGAGATGCAGTACAGAACAGTACTGTGCGTGTCAGATTGTGTGTGTGTGTGTGTGTGTGTGTGTGTACGTATGTGTGTGTGTGTGTGTGTGTGTGTGTGTGTGTGTGTGTGTTGGAAGTAGTGTCTCCAGAGAGGTCGGATCTTGTCCTGGCCACCAACATCCCACACAGTGAAACTGATGTTCTTATACTCCACTGTCTCCACATTAAAGCCTGAGAGAAATTACACACACAGGGAAAACGTACAAACACCTTCTGATTCCTTATGCCTTAATATCCTTGTGAATATTATGTAACACTACAGTATTATAACCTTCAGCTTGTAATAGCTGCTATACCAGGCCTAGATTCTCAAAACATTCACAATATCAATCATAAGACTAACCAGAGAATATTCACCTTGATACTCGACCTACTATCTACAAATTGGCCTAAAATGGATTGAAGGAAGCCAGCATGACTGTGCTGAAGAGTAGCAATTATCTAATGGTGTATGATAAAATTTGAATTCAAATCATCCTCTATTGCTGACTTTTGTTGATAATGTCTTATTGGCTTTCTGCAAGTGTTTGCTGGCACATAGCCATCATGCAGGCAGGAAATGCTAACTTGCTCATATTTAATATCGACATACAGAGACTGTCTGTTCAACCAAGATGCACACACTCCCAACAGGATGTCAGTTATGGCATAGTTTACTAGCACTAAACCGTAACAATGTAATGTGTAATGAGGCTGTGATCTTACCAATGGTTGGGATAGTGGTCACAATCTCACCCAGTTTCAGTTTGTACAGGATGGTTGTTTTACCAGCTGCATCCAACCCAACCATCAGAATCCTCATCTCCTTCTTTCCTATGAGACTCTTCAGTAGATTACCAAAAATATTCCCCATGATTCAGCACTGAGCTTCTTCAGAGCAGCAATCTGAAATGTGTGTGTGGGTGTGCTGTGAGGTTCTGTGTTGGCCAATCCACACAGGAAAAACACTGATGGACAGCAAATTGGTCCAATTAGGTTTTAGATGAATGAAGAAACAAAGAATGCTGAAGAAAGAAAAAGAATAGTACCATGAAGTGAATGATTATATGAATGCAGATTGCACACACACATACACACACACACACACACACAGACACACACACACAAATATTTAATGAGTACACACAAGCACACACTAAGCTCTCTGCCATTTCTTCAGGCTGTGCTCCAATCTGTTCATCTCGTCTTCATCTCCTGTGTTCACACAAATCACTCCATAAGAGTGAAACCTCCAACAGTCATTTATATTCCTCTATAACTTTGCACACATCCCCTTATCACCCTCATCTTACCTGACCCAATTTGTGAATGACCTACTATAAAGTATGTTATTTTATCCAAATTTGAAGACAGTGTTTTAAAGATGGGCTGTCCCCACCATTTTTAATAAATCATAGTCATAAAAGTTATCCTGCATCACAATTATGCTTTGTGGCAATTATATTGCTCAAAAAAACTGTAAAAGCTAAACATTATCGGCATCATCAATAAATTTGTATCTCAGACTGAACCATTCAGTCCGATACCGGAAGATGAATACAGTTTATAAACATTTACCTTCATGACATCTGATTTTCCGCTAGTAGCGATTTACATGGCTGATTCGTAGGGACCCCAGCCAATAGCAGTTGGCTCCTGAGATATCCTGTCCATGGTGCTGACAGCCCTTGACATAAACTACAACCTCGCCCTCACACGTTTCCATGAAGTCCTGAGAGACTAACTACAAATACTAAAACGTATTAACTTACATTTGTCAATAAACATATCTGCATTAATGCTGTTTTAAAGACGACAGTCTGTCAGATGTTATTATCTATATCCAAAATGCGGCTCACATACGAAGGCCATTTCTAGCATTAAACAACATAGCTATGTATTTTCTCCTTTTTAATTAAAACATACTAGCAGAATAATTGTCGACTATGTAATGCACTTGGTCAGTCAGTTATTTTGTTTTACCAGATAAATCTAAAGACAGCAGGATAATAATAATTTATGTCGGCGTGCGCTTGTAGCTAGCTAGAGAAAAGCCCACGGTGGTGTGCACCGGCTAGGCAATTGAAAAGCCGAAGGTGTTTTCGTGTTACACTTGACGTAACAACATCTGGCCAAATACAAAATGAATTCGATAACAACCTTGAAGCCAGGAATAAAGCAATTAGAAATAAATCAAATGAGTGGCAGTGACGAAAAACTGGAAATTTTAAGAGATGACTGACAAATTACACCCCTCATTCATTCGCCGACATTGAGGAGCTAGCCAGTGTGCCAAGTGCTGAAACGCTGCCCGTGCGGCCTGTAGTCCTCTACAACCATAAATGTGGTTTGCAATCGGGTTTTCCGCTCGGCACAACTTATATTTTCAATATTCAACATTCATTGAAATATTTTATCATGTAGAAATTAAAATACTCATACGTCTGTCTTACCTCCAAGGATGACACCAGCCGATTTCGCATACGGAAAGGTAGGAGGAAATCACACTATAGGCCTAGTAAGAATTCGGATTTTCTCGCGATAATGAAATGCATTCAAGCGGAGCTACATCACATGGAATTGCCGTCCACTTGCCTACTATTCCAGTCAAGCGTGGACAGTGTGATGCGTTACTTAGCATTCAGAGGATTGTTTTGCTTGAATGTCAGATTCTGTTTGAACTTATCCCAGAAGAAGTTATCTCGGCACGATTTATTTGATGTCTGTAATTTGTTTTCACGAAATATTTGTGCTGTGAAAAATTTACCATAAGACCACTTTGGGGTTTTTACGTAAAGCAAATATACACACACTGACATGATAATTAGCAAAAAGCATTGCAATTTCTAAGACATTGATCCGACACCGAATATACTGGGTATAATACGACCATCAGCTGATCTTCAACAAAAGTTAAGAACGCAATTCTGTTTTTCTCTCCGTGCGTCTACAATGACAGTCGAGTCAATGTATTTCATATTGTGTCTTGAGCAATGCAGCAATACTATTTCAAGGTAAACAGTGGGACTTAGAAATGTCTTAATGGGTCAAACTGTCTGAAGTTTGAATACAAATCAACATAACGTTTTTTAAAGAAATGCAAGTTTTTTTTATTTTCATGCCCATTGCTTCTAAATAAATGTGTAAAAACAAAGTCTAAAATATAATGCCTATTTTGAGGGGGGTGATTAACAATTGCCTAACACGAGGAAAAGCTCCTTCAAAATGGCCTCGTAGCATATACATCTCCGTTTTACGCCCGTGAAGTAACGATAATCTCTTTTATGAGTACGAGTATTGCCTGATGCTTCATGCGCGCCATCCAGTGTCAGAAATTGTACCTGCTCTCCTTGTGACTCGGCTGTATGTGAAGACTTATGGGATGCTGGCGGAATGTTAGAGGCGGGGACTCCAGGGACCCAGGTGTTGGGACAGAGATCGTGGGTCGGCTGCCCCGTTATCACCCTGCTATAATAACACATCAGCCATAACTGTTCGCAAGGCATATATTAAGTTGTATGTCTGACCGATCGCCTGTGCAGTCTTGTTGTCCTGTTTCATTAAAATCGCATTCTGCAGGAGGAAAAAATCTTGAGCTACGGAAGTCAACCAACTTCAATAGTTCTAGTCGTGTTTTCTTTTTATTAATATAGAGAGGCACAATGAAACTTAAGAGTAGTATTCTCATATTTGTGTTCGGTGCGTTTATATTCGCCGCAGGTGAGGAGACAGAGTCAGAGAAAAATGTCGAAGAGTTGGTTGTGGAAACGTTGGTGAGTTCTGTTAAGTTTTTTTTTCATTTGAATTGCTTCTATGGACAGTGTCTCCAAGAGGACACGTAGCTGGAAGTGTCGTTTTGCAGCTAGATCAACGCTCTCACGTTGTTTCACCAGTTAGCTGGCTGGCTGGCTAATATGTCGGCTACTGCAAGTAGCGTAAGGTTACATGTACTCGTTGTAAGCTACGAATTGAACAAATCAGTCCTCCACCAGATGAAATAAAAATATTTGCAATGAAATATTTTTTTTCAGTTACACATATTAATATATCTCTGCATTTTTACACCTTTAAGGTCAAACCTGAAACCTGCACAATAACATCAGTAGTGGGAGATACGCTTCAAATACATTACACGGTAAGATAGCATGCACTCGTGTTATTTTCTAGAGGTTTTTAGCTGTGGTCTCATGTAAAACCAGACATCGCCCAAAGGACTCTTCTGTAGAAGCAAACTACAATAAGAGAAACTGTATGTAACCATATGGATTGCAGATGATGCATCTGTTGCGTATAACGCACTGTCCTCGATAATTATGTAGCGTTAGCCTGTTGCGGACTCTTTGAGGCACCCAGGGTTTTACATGCCGCGTTAAACAGTACGCAGGCTATATTATAAATGAGTAGTAGCTTAGCCTTTGCACACACTTCTATGTCAAGGGTGACGTGTGATTTTGGACTTCAGAGACAAACACACTAAATAGTATAAATGGTGATGTGTCAGCATGACGATGTGACCTGGCCTAGATTGCTTTTTTTTACGCGTGCTGTGCATTTACCCTGCTACAGGAGAAGGAGCAACACGTCAGCATTCCAGTTTATTCTGACACTGTCCAAACACCTTAAAATTGTATGAGAGAGACGAGCACAGCTCATTAACGATTTTATCGATTATTTATATCTTTAGTCTTTTCTGTAGTCTTTTTTTTTTTTTTGAAAAGCAAGAAAAAAACCCACAGTGACTAATCCAGACCTGTTCTGCATAGGGGCGGCTGCTGGATGGGAAGGTGATTGATTCCTCTTTGTCCCGTGAGCCCTTGGTTGTAGAACTAGGGAAGCGGACCGTCATCTCAGGTGTGTGCAGTGGCTGCGTATTGTTTCTATGAAGAGCAGTGCTAAGAAGGCACCAGGATTTGTGTGCCATATCTTTGCATTTGACTATGATTTACAGTGTTGGGACTGGTTCTTCCCTTTAATGTCAGTGCTGTCCACGTATGACCATATTGCAATGCACAGTTGTCAAAATGGAAAAGGATCAATTGGGATGAGTTTGTTAAGAAGTATTAACATGTTTTTTTATGTGACAGGCCTAGAGCAAGCCCTGGTTGGCCTCTGTGAAGGGTAAGCGTCACTCAATCTGCTTTTAGTCAATGTATTTATGGAAGAATCAGTGAAGCTTTATAGAAAGTAAAAAGATTTGATAAGACAGGTTGAAGAAGGTCAACAGCTCAGATCATGGGTAGTCTCCTAACATGTTGGGTCCAAGGTGCTTGAATGATGAAACTTTTACCTGATCCTTTTATGTGTCGATGTGTGTTGTTTCTTTCTCCTCAGACAAAAAGTCAAGGTGACCATTCCAGCACATCTAGCATACGGGAAACGTGGATACCCTCCAACCATCCCAGGTACCATGGCAACACTCTTAACCCTACGACTGGACAGTAGTCGAAATCTGACAACTCAGAGACTACATGACATTATTACACATTAACTGCAACATTTCTTGTGTAACAATGCTCTACATGTATGAACGCCAAGATCTTAAGTACATTCAAACATTCATACAGTTAGTTGCTATACAGTTCCAGGAGCAGGACTGGGCAGGTCTGCTATACAGTCCTTTAAAGGCTGATAACTCTAGGTAGTTTTATTTATATAGTACATTCTCAGACTGAACAAATGCAGAACAAATGACATGGCCAAACAAAATTCACAAAACCCAACATGATAATGAGTTTCTAGTGGAACATTTATAGACTGTACATGAGGGGAGGGACATAGGCCACATCAGTACAGCTATTAGTCACCGATCAGAACAACACAAATGACACTCTGCAAAATATTTATTAAACTGCATCTTTCAGAAATTCCATTTCAGACTCCTGAAGGCCATTTTACAGCACAGTGCAACCAGTAGAACAGGTAGAACCAGTAGAACAGGTAGAACTAGTAGAACAGGTAGAACCAGTAGAACAGGTAGAACTAATAGAACAGGTAGAACCAGTAGAACCAGTAGAACAGGTAGTCACTGCAGCAGTGAATGCTAGTGTTTCAGACAAAAAAAATGAAGTGTCTAAACTTAGGGACCACTAGTAAACCAGAAATGGAAGAAAGGGTATATGGATAAAGCTAAGCAAGATGTTTAACAAAATACTGAAGGGCAAGGCCAGATTTTTACAATTTATTTTTATTGCATCCAGGATGACACAGGTAACCAGTGACCATAGGTAACAGGTAACCATAAAATTGTTGTTATTGTAGCCAAGAACTTTTATCAAGTGCTTTATCGTTTAATAGCCGATGGTTTAATCCAAAGCAACAAAAATATTATTAATAATTGATGTCTGTTTTTTATCAACAAAGCAATGAAAATAAAGGCTGTAAGGGTAAATAATTTGACCAAGGAAATTCTAGACTCTTCACAAAGAAAGGGAAATTTGATATTGCTTTGTAGTAATTTGACTCAGTAGGATCTTTACCAGATTTGAGAAGAACTAGAATGTTCCTTAGATCTCATGGGAAACTGATATCTTGCCTCTGAGAGTTTTTCAGATCGAAAATAAAGGCAGAGATATGACCCCGACAAGTTTTTAATGAGAGGGTGGGATCAGGATTTAACTGGCAGGATGAGGAGTACAATTATTGATTTTAACTCTGCAATAGAGGATGGAGTAGAGAAACCTTGACAGATAGAATATTTTTTAAAGAGATACGCAATGAATCACACAAAATTAAAAGTAATTACAGGTATTAGTTTACTTAGTTTGGGTTATTACAAATATCTCTTAGTAATAGAAGATAAATAAGATGAGTGAGTTTCAGTAAGGACTGTCCTGTATTCCTGGAAATAGCCCAGATATAGGCTAAATAATGAGTAAGGCCAATTTATAGCACAACTGATGACATCAACCAATTACTTTCATGACCTGGAGCTCATAAATGAAGCATGAAGGAGCAGGAGGCAGACGCAAGCCAAATCTGAATGGCGCCATGTTCGTCTTGTATATTAGTGGTTTCTCTGTTCCAAAACACCCAACTGAACTTGAACTTATGAATAAACCAGAAATGTTCTGCTGAAAAGTTTAATTGAGCATCTTAAATCACTAAAGTTCAGTATTCTAACTCCAGAGCTAAGACTACTTCAGGATGTTCTTAATAGCTTTGAAGTGGAGGAAAACACTGATACATCACAGTCCTTGATCTGTGTGCAGGCGACTCAGTTCTGGAGTTTGAGGTGGAGGTGGTTTCTCTGATGCAGCAGACTCCTTGGCAGAAGCTGGTGAATGACATCTTTCCCCTTGTGTGCCTGGCATTAGTGCCAACTTTACTGGGACTTGTGGGTGTCTACCTCTACAACAAGGCCAAAGCACAACCCCAAGGCAAGAAGAAGAGCAAGGACAAGAAGAGTAAGAAAAAATGAAAAGGACATGAACGGAAGAATAAACTATTTAAATAAAAAAAATAGAAAATGTGAAAAACATTGCCTGGAGTGCAGTCCTTGTGAAAGAGTTCCTTTCATGTATATCTGGTGTTTATTTTGTTTATTTGAGATCACAGAATGAGACACAAAAGTTAATTTTACATCTAGCTCAATAAGTATTTTTAAGCATGGAATATCATGATGATTTTTTTAATCTATGGGATGTAAAGTGAGTCTAATTTCAGACATGTGCATTACAGTATAATGTCTAAATGCTTTTAAGTGTGCGTTCATCCTTTTATTTGACCTACTGACTTGTAATGTGACTGTTTTCTCATGTGTGGTGGAAAATGTATTTATATATGTGGTATCTATATGACATAGTAACAGTAGCTTTGTCTTTGGTGCAGTATTACTATATTTGCCTATAGGCACATATATGTGTATATATATGTAATTTCCCTACAGCATGTGCTCCACTACATGGGCTGCTTCTATGACTGTGTGGCGCTTGTGTGTTTGTGCATCTGAACCAGTTGATGCCTGTAGTGACTGGCGGGACACGATGAGAAGTGGATTCCGCTGTCGCAAGATCTCGTCGCTAACAGAGATGCCATCTAGATATTGCTTGAGAAGAACTCTCAACTGCTGGTTCTCACGCCCCAGAGCCACCTTCTCCTGTTCTAGGCACAAGCGCTCCAGGAGAACCTTGTTGTAACGCTGCCAAAACCTTTCCAGAAAGGTATAGTCCAGCATTGCCTGACAGAAAAGAGGATGCGAAAAGCCAAAGATGAAACTCAAGGAAGATATAATACACGATATATAATGAGATAATGGTTCTATTCTAGATGTCTTAGGGAGTAACATGGAAAGCCTTCTGTGGTTTAAAAGTCATTAGGACGGGAGTGATGCTGAGAGAGGTATCGCACTATAATGGTTGTAAGGCAATACTGGGAGCATATGGAGTATACCCGTGCCAGTTCTTCAGATGGTGCCTCCATAGCATGTGCTCTCTCCCGACTCAGCTCTTCCGCACTTAAAGACGATGTGTAGAAGGGAAGCACCTTCTCCTGCTCTGTCTCGAGTTTACGACACATTTCAGCTAGACGCAACAGTTTCTCCCCCTGAGGACACAAAACGAAGCTTGCAGTGAGACATGTTACTTGGCATGTTTGATTTATGTTTGATTTATTTTTGTCTGAAACGTCCCTGGAGTCTGTTTGAGGAACGACTGCTACACTTCGCAATGCTGGTGAGCCTCAACTGGGCACCGGCACCCTCAAGGTGAGGGTTAGTGCAGCGATGAATCCGTGTACCTTTCCTATGATGTCTTTTAGTTTCTTAGCGGTTTTACTGCTGTGCATGGTGAGGTTAGCCAACTGCCTCCTCTCGGCTGCCCGAGCCAGACTGAGTTTAGTCTTGAGCTGTTGAACTTTATGTGTGACGTCCTCGCGAACTGCGTGGAGTTCACGTGCAGACACCTCGCTGTCCCTCTGACCAGAGCTCAACCGAGAACGCAGAGTGCTGATGCAGTCCTGTGCACATGAACACACACACAGCACACACAGTTCTGTGAATATGTGAATATCACTTGTAGCTAAACTGTGGCACAATCATGTTAAGGCATTACACTCATTGTGCACAGTAACTGATGCATTTGCAGAGCAGGCTATAAATACGATCCATTTTTAAAATCTTTTAGTGATGTGCTTCTGCCTCTCGTGCCTGACCTGCATTTTCTGCAAGCGTCTCATCTGCAGGTCTATCTCCTGAGCACTGTGCTCATCTCTGGCACGCAGCGACTCAAACGCAACTTGCCGGTCCTTGGTGGCCTCGCTGTAGCTGCGTAGCACCTGCTGGAACTGCTGCCAGAGCTCCTCCACTGTGCCCTCCAGCTGCACGCGTAGTGCGTGTTTCTCTTCGATGTTCTACACAGACCAAAGAGTGAGATGCCACCCCCTCAATCCTATGTGTGCTGTGTTTACATCCTTCTTCAAAGACAGAATAAAAGCATTGTGTTTGGCTAACTCTTGTTTTCAGACCCTTTATAATTATTTCTTTTCTGTGACAACTGACATGGGGAATACAGTACCTGGTTTTTGATGTCATCTCGGGTGCTCTGATAGTCCTGCCGCACCTCGCTGTCTATTTCAGCATAGCGCTGCTCCATGGCAAAAGCGACATCCTCCAGATATGCGATTTCCTGCTTGTGCAGCGTCAAAATCTGTTCCCTGAAATAGTCACACAATCAATACATTAAACTGAGTTAGTTACTGGGCTTTGGCCGCCTTGCAAGAAACGCACACGTTAACCTTACAGACAAGACGAGGTGGAAAGACGCCGGAAATGAAATACACCTCTTACCTCTCTGCGTTGTACTCGGTGTTGAGGTCCTCAAGCCCAGTGCTCCACTCTAACGCTAGTGCAGCCAGTCGGCCCTTATGGAGCTGCAGCAGACGGTCCGTGCTCTGGAGGTGAGCCCTGAGAGCGAGCGCGGACTGCTGCTCTGCTTCACTCAGATCACTCACCAACGACTGCAACACACACACACACACACACACACGTAAGGCTCAGGGCAGCGGTGAAGAGGGACTCTGATGTTGCCTTTGACAGTACAGCAATCACTCATGCTGACTGGCCATTAGGGGAGAATATGTTAGATAAGCCAAAGACATCTGTCAATCTACAGATGGTGTTTTTGTGTTTGCCTAAAAACGTTTCATTGATCTGTATATTTTTAGCATTTAAAAATATCAAGTGATTATATTATTCAATAAATAAATGAAATTGGCTCTATTATCCTGTGTGCCAGTTCACCTTAATGACGCTGTCCTTGCGGTCTAGGACTCTCTCAAAGGTCTGGCTGAGTATTGCAACATCGCCGCGCAGCTCGGCAGCACGAGTCTGGCGCAGGACAGCACGCCACTGCTGCGTCAACTTGTGCAGGTTTACTGTGCTGTTCCGCTCTTCCTTCTGCAGCTTGTCCTACAGAGCACACACAGCGACAGTGCTGGAGTGAAGAACATCAAAGCCACGGCAACAGACAGTGGAATGTTAGTCTACGTTGTTTAAAACTTTAAAGAAAATAATAATGCAGAAAAAATAAAGCAGGAAATTTATGTTTCAGACACTGACAATGAGAGAGAGAGAGAGAGAGAGAGAGAGAGAGAGAGAGATTGAAAATACACCATTACCAGAGAAACAGATTGTACTACAATTTTTAATATCTCTATGTAGATTACCTAAGTACACTGCAGTTACTTACCTGGAATCTTCTTCAGATTTTTATACACACACACACACACACAAACACACACGCACACGCACGCACGCTCACAAACACACGTGTCACCTTGAGAAACTGAGTGAGCATGTCTTCTTTTCTTTTAGCCATTTCTTCCTCAGCCTGAGCTTTCTGCTGCATGTAGACGAGCCTCTCCTCCTCTGTCAGCGCTGCCTGCTTGCCCACTCCCTTCTTCCCTTTCTTCGGCATGACTCCGATGCTTCAGCACTTTACTTTCCAAAGACAAAACATTTAGCTGCTAGTTAGTTAGTTTAGTCAGCAGGCTATTAAGCAGTGACACTTCCAATTAAATTTTAAATACAAAACTAAACTTATAATTCAGAAATAATGCAAAAGAGTCACATTTTTCTTTCTTAAAAATAAAATACGAAATATATGAAATACGATAGCTTGGTTAGGTTAGCTAACAGAGTTGAATACTAGCTAAAAAATATTAAAGTACAAATTTGGAATGCCAGAGTTTAGCTTACCTACCACAGAATTAGCCGAGTCTCGACATATGTGTCGATATAAAATTCACAAATGCATAGCAGACTTTAAAAACGTGTAATAAACCTGTAGTTAAAGGAGCTGGCTATCTGCAAGCTAAAATAAATTACTTGGTCCCTGACCGAATGCTTCGGTTGATTGTTACCAAGCAACAAGCAGGTTACAGATTAATTGTTTCGGGTTGGTCCTAGCTTCTGACAAAAGTGGTTCCTATTTAGTGGTCAACCATATTATCCAATTATTCCTATTATCTAGGAGCCAGCCCTGATCTGCCTGTACATTACGTTTTCTAGCCCAATTGTTTGAATTCTTAAGCACAGATGTTGCCAGTGTGGTAACCCACTCTAATTGTGTAACACAATAACACAAATAATTAGCTTAACCTAACTGTCTGGCCCAGGTAGCTGTGTTTAGCTTTGTCTCTGACAATTTGCTCCTGGGAACCGGAGTTAGGACAACTATTTAGTATTTGCTTCCTGTTGCAACATTATTTTTCATACATTGCTATTTTCTCTTTCAAAAGCAACATTCCACAACTGCATTTTGCTAATAAAAAAACAGAGGGCAAATAAGAAAATGAGGCAAGAGTTAAAGATGCAGTGAAAAAAATTGAACACTGTAGTAAAGAGGATGAGGACTTTTGTGGAGGAAGAATGCCACAAACATTAATGTTTTTATTATTTTAATTACTTTGGTTTGTAATGCACGATATTAAAAATAATCTTTTTTCATTTAGAAGGCATGTATAAAATATATAAAACACAAGCTGCCGCAGCATTGGTTGTAGTGGGAGAAAGAAGATCACCAGAAAGATGAGAGCAAGAAGAATGAAGAAGGTGCTAATCTGAAACCTGTATACAATCTCCATCAAGAACAGCACACCAATTTGTATGTAAACAGTTTGAGAAACCAGGCCTACCTGGATGGAATATGTATACCGTTTAAGTGTTCAGAATATCTCCTTAAGCCAATGTCATTTACTAGCTCTGAACACGTTTTTGAAAAGACTCATCAGAACATAAAATATGTTCCACTTAAAAAAATGTAGAAAACATTATGTTTGTCACTTTATTATATTTTAAAATGCCTATAGACATCACAAAGCCCGTCTTGGTGTGATTATTGAGATGGTGCTAGTTCTGGATTTGGCTTCACCTTCAAATGATTATGGAAGTTGAATTACTTTTTGTAAATGAACGACATCACCGCACTATATCCCTCTGCGATTAACTAATTATTTAATTATTCTCTTATTCCAAAACTTTTAACTGAACTGATAATCAATGCCAGATGAAACGTATTGTTTTGTATGAGGCAGTTTGCGTTTTATTTTATTCATTTTCCGATTAACTTGCACATGCCTTTTTTTGCTGATGAAAAACGTTAATAGATTTCCGGTACGCCTCTTCCGGTCCTCTTTCCTGCCTCCTGTCCAAGATGGTGAGTGCCGAAACGTGTTGGTCATTTACGCGAACGCGGATTAATATGATTTATCTCGGTTGAATCTCAAATAAATTTTCTTAAATAAAGTGTTGCTATTGTAGAAATGTTTGATGTAATTTCGAGAGTAATTACTAGGAAATTCGGAGCATGCTGAATGAAAAATTTGCGAGTGTCTTAGAACCATGCGTTGTCGTTCATGCTAACTTGGCTAACTAGCTAACAGGCCTCGATTTGTTCAGCGTACTGAATTCTTTTTGCTGCAACTTTGCTGGAACTGCAATCACTATTATCTATTTTTAATCGCGAGTTGTCCCATAAACGTTGTTTTTTAAAATTAATTTTGGCAAATGATACTGTTAATGGCTTAGTATAGGAAAAACCATAAAATTGCTAACTAGCTAGCTGGGGTAACTATTATTTAGTAACTACAGGTAATACATTTATGTCCTTGTTGAAGCCTTCCTTTATTCGAGTTTCATTTTATTGTTCAGACTTCGGGCGAGTGGTGTAAACGCCGCTAATTTTCAAATGCTACACAATTAACTGGATCAAACCGATTAGGGTGGTAACCAAGCTAAATCGCCGATGTCAAGTGCCCCTTGATCTAGACGCAGAGACATGATCAGAATATGCTAAGCAAGTCATTTTAAGCCTTTTTGTAACGTTTTACCTGCAGTTCGACTTCTGAGCCATAATCACGTCCAGTTGTTTTCCTTTTGCACTGCTAAACTCTTGTTTGTCTTTTTGAATACCAGACTAAGAAGAGAAGGAACAACGGACGCGCCAAGAAGGGCCGTGGGCATGTCCAGCCCATTCGCTGCACCAACTGCGCTCGGTGTGTGCCCAAAGACAAGGCCATCAAGAAATTTGTCATCAGGAACATCGTTGAGGCTGCGGCTGTGAGGGACATCTCGGAGGCGAGTGTGTTTGACTGTAAGTTGCTCCATCATGGACTGAGTCTAAATTCACCTTGGAGAATTAAGACGGTAAAGATAAGAGATTTTACAGCAACGTTCAGGGACACTGCAATTTTTGTTTCTGATCTTTCCTTTCTATAGCCTACGTGTTGCCCAAGCTCTACGTGAAGCTGCATTATTGCGTGAGCTGTGCCATCCACAGTAAGGTGGTAAGGAACCGATCTCGGGAGGCCCGCAAGGACCGCACACCACCCCCACGCTTTAGGCCAAGTGTAAGTGTCTTGCTGATTGCATCAATTCACATACCTGTCCATATACATACAAGCAAGGTGCATCAAATGTCTGGTAAAACATCCTGACACAGTGAACTTGTTTTGGGGTAAGCTCGTGACACTAACAAGTCACTTTTAGGATTATCTAATGTGTACATAAACCAGCGATAGATACGAAATCTGTATTGTTATGCTTAAAAGCGTAGTCTACATTTTCTAATTTTTTTCTTTTTCTCTTATCACAGGGTGCTGCTCCAAGAGCTCCTCCTAAGCCTATGTGAAGAATTAGTTGTGAACTGTAGAATTGTGCAAACCAATAAAATCTGGTCAGAAATCACAAAAGTGTCATTGTTTGAATAATAATGACAGTGAAGTGATGACATTGAGTATGTTTACAAAATCGTCATAAAAAATCTTAAACTTGGATGTAAGTTGTACAGCATTATTTCAAAAACTTTGCTGTTTAATACATTGGTATCAAGTTTTATTGGACAAGTATGCACACATACAAGGAATTTTGTTTTGGTTGCATGGGTTTTTCCCATGCAGGACTTGACAACATTTACAATTTACAAAATACTCATTCACACAATCAAACCTGTAAAGACATTTTGCCCAGTGTATGAGTGCTGAGTGTAGCAGCAAATAAAAGTCCTTAAGAATATGAGTTACTGCATTAGTATTGAATTGTTCAGGTGAGTGATGCCATGTGGGTAAAAGCTTCTCTGTACTCCGGATGTTCTAAACCTCATCTGGCTGAGGCGCTGGCCTGAACTTCAGCTGAGTCACTCTTTGTTGAGCTGTCTTCATGATAGAGTTGATGTACCACATGGACATGGTGACCGTTGTACTGAGGAACTCGTAGGACACCACGGCCACCACAGTTCTGTCAAGGATTGTGCGTTCTGGCAGGGCTGGACAGCGTCTCCTGAAGTCCATCATCTCCACTGTTTTTGCAACGTTCAGTTTCAGATTGTTGAGGACTGCCTGGTCAACCACCCATCTGTAATTGGACTCCTCACCATCCCAAATCAGACCAAGCGGGGGTGAAATACACAACCCTGTGGAACACCCGTATTGGTCTGAGTTTTTGAGAACTTCTCCAGCCTCACCTGCCGCTCTCTGCCAGTGAGAAGTTGGTAATCCACTGGCAGGTGGGTACTGGCACATTACTTTGAGTCAGTTTGCTGTGTAACTGTACTGGGATGATTGTGTTAAAAGCAGAGCTGAAGTCCAAGATTAGAATTCTTGTTTAAGTTCTTGGGTGTTGGAAACCCATGCTCAATGCATCAAATACTGACCTGTTGGCCGGAGTGAGTCTTACCTGGAGCAAACATCTATTACATATGCAGAATAAGGCTTTCAATTAATTACGCAGACTTATCCTGCAGCCATCTGTTACCACCTAACCATGTAAGATTTAAAACTGCTGAGTGTCAGTCTCACTGATCCTCTTTTAGCTGGCGGCACCTAATCGCCAGACTAGACAGACTAATTTCTCATCCGCAAAACGCTACGTGCCGCGCTGTCTTTCTCATGAACTCGGATGTGTTTTGTTCACACATATATTCCATTACAGTTAAGAAGTGCAGCAAAAGCTCCACCTGCTAATCAACGCTTGAGGTTTTTTTTTTTCTTGAAACGTCCGAACAGAGGAAGAGCAACGTAAGCGACATTTATGTTCCTAAGGAGCTAGTTCTCAGTGATTAATATGGCCGTGCCTAATGGAGCTGGGGAAGAGACGGAGGCGCGAGAGGTGAACAGTGAAGAAGAGGCGCTACTCCACTTTGAGCACTATGCTGAAGCTCGAGCTGCCCTGCCCTGGGAACAACGCACGTTTAAGGAGAAAGTGATGTACCATCTTGATCGTATGTTTCTGGTTTTCTTCGCCGTTTTCGTTGTGATTGTACTCTTAGAAGCAGCTTATAAATTTTGGTACATCACCAGCTGGAGGAAAATTGTGCAGTTTGTTCTGGACTCCATGTCTTACCTCCTCATGGATGAGAACGAGGAGGAGTTGCTTTAACTAAAATCCCTAAAAATGTAAACAACATTCCACGCTGAAACTCAACTTTCACCACAATTAACAATTTCAGACATACAGTGGTAGAAAATAAAACTATTTCTTGTTCCCTTTTAAGTGTCTGCGTCATAAAGTCGTGTGTACCGACTTGAAAAATATTGAGCTGTTACTATTGGGACAATAAATCGTTCATCCAAGTGAGCTTGTATTTACATTTTTTAAAGCACCGTATGTGCTCTAGTAAAAAAGTGCATTAAGAATTCACACTGAAGCGCGGACACGCATGTCAAAAGCAAGTAATTGCTGCCACCTACAGGAATTTTACGGTGGCCCTGAAAGTCCATCGCGCCGCAAATACATCAAAATGACATCGCAGACGCTACGTTTCAGAAACGAGCTACAAATTCAACCACAACACAACGGAAGTGTTTCTGGACGAATTATTTTACGGGGTTTTTTTAGCCATAAACACTCTCATTTCTCAATACGGATGCATACACGTGGACAAAATTGTTGGTACCCCTCAATTAAAGCCAACCCCACAATGGTAACAAAAGTAACTTTAATTTGACAAAAGTAATAAATACAAATTCTATGAAAATGAACAAATGAAAGTCAGATATTGCTTTTCAACCATGTTAACAGAATTATTTTCAAAAATAAACTCATGAAACAGGCCTGGACAGAAATGATGGCATCCCTTAACTTATTTTGTTGCACAACCTTTTGAGGCAATCACTGCAATCAAACCATTCCTGTATCAGTCAATGAGACTTCTGGACCTCAGCAGGTATTTTGGCCTCATGAGCAAACTGCTCCAGTCGTCTCAGGTTTGAAGGGTGCCTTTTCCAGATGGCATGTTTCAGCTCCTTCCAAAGATGCTCAATAGAATTTAGGTCAGGGCTCATAGAAGGCCACTTCAGAATAGTCCAGCGTTTTCCTCTTAGCCATTCTTGGGGTGTTTTTAGATGTGCATTTTGGGTCATTATCCTGTTGGAAGACCCATGACCTGCGACAGAGACCAAGCTTTCTGACACTGGGCAGTACATTTCTCTCTAGAATTCCTTGGGTCTTGAGATTTCATTGTACCCTGCACAGATTCAAGACTCCCTTTCCAAATGCAACAAAGCAGCCCCAGAACAATACAGAGCCTCCTCCATGTTTCACAGTAGGGACAGTGTTCTTTTCTTGATATGCTTCCATCTATGAACAGAGTTGATGTGCCTTGCCAAAAAGTTCCATTTTTGTCTCATCTGTCCATAGGACATTCTCCCAGACGCTTTGTGGCTTGTCAACATGTTTGGCAAATTCCAGTCTGGCTTTTTTATGATTTGGTCATCAGCCATTAAGTCCACTTTGGCTCAATCAATGGATGGTACAATCTGACACAGATGTTCCTTGAGCTTGAAGTTCACCTTTAATCTCTTTAGAAGTTGTTCTTGGCTCTTTTGTTACCATTCGTATTATCTGTCTCTTTGATTTGTCAGCAATTTTCCTCCTGCGAACATGTCCAGGGAGGTTCGCAACAGTCCCATGGACCTTAAATTTCTGAATAATATATACAACTGTAGTCACAGGAACATCAAGCTGCTTGGAGATGGTCTTATAACCTTTACCTTTAACATGCTTGTCTATAATTTTCTTTCTAATCTCCTGAGACAACTCTTTCCTTTGCTTCCTCTAGTCCATGTTGAGTGTGGTGCACACATTGTCACCAAACAGTACAGTGACTACCTGTAGCCCTATATATAGGCCCACTGACTGATTGCAAGATTGTAGACACCTGTGATGCTAATTAGTGAACACACCTTGATTTAACATGTCCCTTTGGTCACATTTTTCAGGAGTACCATCATTTCTGTCCAGGCCTGATTCATGAGTTTATTTTTTAAATAATTCTGTTGAAGCATGGTTGAAAAGCAATATCTGACTTTCATTTTCATAGAATTTTTATTTATTATTACTTTTGTCAAATTAAAGTTATTTTTGTTACCATAGTGGGTTTTTATTTCATTAATCGAGGGGTACCAACAATTTTGTCCACATGTGTATTTGGCTGTAACCTGCCATTTTATAGATGAGAACACATGTCTGAAGTCTACACTACTTAGTGTAGTGAAATTCATGCAGGCACACACAGCTGAAAATTTGGCATGTGTGAAATCAAAAGTCACATGCCTTGTTACTGATGGCGCATCTAATATGATTGCCTGTGGCAAGAACTTGAAGCTGCGTCATGCAGTCTGCATTGCTCACACCCTGAATCTAGCTGTTAAAAAAGGTTTTTGAACTGACCCAAATGCTGTCACCATTCATACAAAGGCAAGGAAGCTGGTGAGCTATTTTAGGAGAAGCACAACTGCCAAAGTCAGTAACTTTATTTTCATATTGTGTTATTTGTTTATTTGTTGCCTTTCTATAATGTCTCCTTTTCATGAAGCTACTATGGAGCTGTCCGATGAGAAAAAGGTATCTGGCTCCAAAGTGGTGCCATTATTGAAAGTGGTTGAAAAGATGCTCCAGGAAGAGGCAGCAAAGGCAACAGTCCCAGTAGCTAGGGAACTGGGAGAGCACCTCATCAGGCTCCTTAGGGAAACACACTTGGGGTATTTGGGGTACACATGAAGCTTCGAGAAATTAACCTTTTTTGAACCAGCTCGATGGAAAGCTTCAAGGGTTCATGAGGCTTCATCTGGCCATCACTTATCACTAGTTAGTCGCTGCTTATATTATGGGTAAACAGCTAAATGCTCTTTAAATGTAGCTAGTTAGCTAGGTATTTAGACAGGAACTAAGGCTTAAAACCTTGATAAAAAATCCCATTTAACACAACTTAGTTCCTATCTAAATAGCTAGCTAGGGGACTTAATAAAGCTCTTCAATGTAGCTAGTTAAAAGAGTTTTACTACTTTTTAGCCATAAACAACAGTTGTGCTATACAGTTTCTCATTACGTTGAATGAGAAACTGTATAGCACAGTTTCTCATTACGTTGAATGAGAAACTGTATAGCACAACTGTTGTTTATGGCTAAAAAGTCCCTGCGTAAAATAATTCGTCCAGAAACACATCCGTTGTGTTGTGGCTGGATTTGCAGCGTTTCTGAATTTGTTTCTGAAATGCAGCGCACGCGTTGTCATTTTGGTGCATTTGGCGTATTTGCAGCGGGTTTTTCCTTTGCAGCGCGACGGACTGGGAATTGACTGACCAATGAATTCGGTGACGGTTGATTTCACACTATCCAATCACACTGTACGACTTTGACACGACTCTGGAGAACCAATCAGATGACGGAACACTTGTTCATACGCGGATGTCACGGCTCGCATTTCCTTCTCCTTTTCGGAAACTGTAGCGTGACCGACGTTTCGTGTCTTCCGTAGACTTAAAGTAAGTTATCTTTAGATAACTATTGATATGTGTTAGGGTTCTTGTGTTTACCAACAAATAGTACAAACGAATGTTTGCGCAAGTCAGTTTGACCATAAGTGGTCAAGGAACTTGGTAAACGAGTAGAGCTCTTGCTATTTTTGTCAACCTTTGAGACAGTCGTAATGGCAGCCATGTGCTGCACCATTTTGTTATCTTAAATGTGACTAGTTATGCGGTATGAGCAAATCTCGAAAGGATTTTGGAACACTTTCGTGGAGTCGCAACACTTTGCAGTACTTATGTAAAACAAATCTATAAGTGTCCAGTTTAAATTGCAGAGTTAGCTGGCTAGCAACATTGGCCCAGATCTCTAATTGGTAACAAACGCCACATGTTGATGTAACTCACTACGTATTCCTGCCATCATTGAGCAAGATTCAACCATGGACATCGAATTAGACACGAATTAATATCTCAGCTGGTTTACAGCAGCGCTCCATTTTATAATAAAACAAACGAAAAGAAACATTATAGGTTTTCCTCTGCTAACTGACTTGCATCGCCGTTATTCGTTACGCTGCTCAGGTTTCATATTTCGCGTTTGTATAGGATTTGGTTTTCACTAGGATTTGGTTTTTTGCTGGCGGTATTTGTGTAACTAGTAAACACCGAGTCTAGTACTTGGGCTTTGAGGGGTATCGGAGACGCCTCCAAAATCATTACATGTATCCGGTCACCGCAACTATAATTAGTAAGCAAATTCACAAATAAAAGCTGACGTCCATAAACAGGAAAAAAACAAATCCTCCTTGTAAAATATCAAAGACTCGGCGTTCTGTAATTTGTACACTCGTATAAACGTCTTGAATAACTTGTGTAATACGTTCTGTGGTTTGCAAATTGTATGCACAGGAGCATTTAAATGAGTCATGTTTATTAGGCAAGACTACAACATTTAAAATAAATAAACGCCCATTCACACTTGGTATTGTGTACATTACAGGTGATTAGGGCTAAATACAGTTTTAAACAGCAAAATGATCACTACCAAGTCAAGTTTATTTATTAAGTTTCATTTTATGAAAGGCAGTGTCACAAGCGATTCATGTTTTTAAACATAAAGCGATGCATGGCTCTGAACATATGCAAGTGCCCTTGTAATAAAAAGTCCACAATGTTTTCCAGAATGCGTTACGTGGCCGCTTACCTTTTGGCTGTGCTGGGTGGCAACACCAGCCCCTCTGCCAAGGATATCAAAAATATCCTGGGAAGTGTAGGAATCGAGGCAGATGATCAACGTCTTAACAAGGTATGTAGTGTTTCCCCTCTTTTACTTTTCTTTTTCTACTATGTGGTGATGTACATGTGATTTTGATCATTGCAACAGGTCATCAGTGAGCTGAATGGCAAAGACATCAATGAAGTCATGAATGCAGGTATGTTTACATTTATTTTTTGTACCTTTACTTTCTGTCTGGTATGTTTAACATGTGGAATGTAAATAGTTACGGTCATATTCCTCTAGGCCTCTCTAAGCTATCCTCCGTGCCAGCGGGTGGTGCTGTGGCAGTCTCTGCGTCTGCACCAAGTGGTGGGGCTCCTGCAGCAGCAGAAGCACCTGCAGGTAAGCCTTATCTTATGGTCTTTGATGGAAATCATGGATCAGTTTAGGTATTTCCAGTTATGAGTAAGTGGAGTGTAAGAAATTTGCAACACTACGATTAAGTACCAATAATTTTTTGTATTTATTTGAATTTTTCTTTCAGCGGAAGAGAAAAAGGAGGAGAAGAAAGATGAATCTGAAGAGTCAGATGAAGACATGGGCTTTGGACTCTTTGATTAATCTTGTTTCTTGAAAAAAAAACAATAAAAATGGGAAATGCTGTTAAACTCTATCCTTTGTAATTATTTGTTCTGAAAAGGCATTCGGTATGTTAACATTCTTCACTGTAAATTCAGGATTCAGTAATATATCCCAGAGATATTAGTTCCTATAACTTTATTAGGTTTTAATCTTTAAAAGACTTCAAAAGCATGGCAAGGCCTTTGAAATTGTTGACACATGGTACAGTGGTACTATTCCCAACTAATTATATTTATGGAACTATGTTACTGATTCATATTTTTTCAAGCAGGGTTTCCATGCAAATGTTTTGTAAATGTTTATGAAATTTTGGCAGAAAAAAATCTGTGAAGAAACCAGATGTAGGCTGCTGAGATTAGAGGCACTATCCAAACAAGCATAATGGAAATACTTGGTTTGAGATGTCTTGAAAAAAACCCTTTTCCGTCTCTCTCACTTTGTGGGGCACATGACACCTACAAGTGAGTACACAGAGGGTATTGCCAGAGTAAAGGAAAACCGACCATGGAATTTGATCTCAAGTGCTCATTGTATCTCCGACAGGCAGAGTGTGTGCAGACAGGTGTATAAAGGCACTCGGTTTACACTTCACGATCAGATGGACTTGAACTGCATTTGTGCGACTCAGTCTGGCCTGTGTGTACGGGCTTTGTCAACACGGTATAGAGTGTCATGCCAGTGGGCAATAATAACTGTTACTCCTGTTTTGTTTACCCACCTATATGAGACAACACCTGCCAATAAATCATGCATGGGTGTACGCAAGGTCACAAAGGCATATATTAAAACTGGTCATGCTTGTCACTCTTTTTGTCAGAATTCCATAAACCAGACAGTAATTAATTTTTATGCTTTAAAATAATTACTCCACCTTGTGAAGCACAATCTTTAATACGTCATCCTTTTCTGGAGTGTAGGAGTACAATGTGGCCTTTAAACTTTCCATAACAACATCGTGTCATGTTATCTGATCTATTTGTTTGTCCTGCAGTATACCTGCTACTGCAATCGTCTCATTCAGATATAGGTGAGAGTTCAAGTTTCTGTTTGTCTGCATTGTCAGAAGAGTGCCACCTGATTATTATCATAAAGTCCCACAAAACATTGCTTGTTAGCAACATGGAGATGGCAGTATGTTTCTTCTGTGGGGTCACTAAATAAGTTGCAGTTTCATAATGATCCTTTGTTAGAACAGATCTGTTGTTTCTTAGTTTCACTCTGATCCGCTTAAAAAAAACACCTGCTGAACAGGTAATTCTTGCTACCCTTTGGCCATGAGCAGGTAGCAATTCTCACTGTACATGCATGCAGATAAGTATAAAACCGCTGTGAAAAGTACACAAAATATTTCCAGGAACACTTGCACAGAGATATGGCATTTGTAAGCTTTGCTAGCCCCGGCAGCTATTTACAGTATTCAGGATGCTAAAGTTGATATAATTTTTGGATATACATCCATCCATCCATCCATCCATCCATTTTCATCCGCTTATCTGGGTCTGGTAGCGATGGCAGGAGCCTAAGCAAAGAGGCCCAGCTTTCCCTCTCCCCAGCAACCTCTTCAAGCTCTTCTGGGGGGATTCCGAGGCGTTCCCAGGACAGCCTAGAGATATAATCTCTCCAGCGTGTCCTCCCCAGGGAGGCGCCCAGGTAGCATCCGGACCAGATGCCCGGCAGAGAAAACTCATTTCAGCCGTTTGTATCCATTTGTTGGTGTGAGTCAGTAGAGACAAAAAAGATTACAATGGATGTGTGAGTAACAAAAAATGCAATGTTGATTATAGTGCAATGAATATATGTCAGAGGGGGGACATGGGTTTTGATAAGGCTGGCTGCTGTTGGGAAAACCTGAGCTTGGTTCTTGTCAATACATGCCTTGTAGTAATTTTCATTGGATGATCCCTGCATGTTTAACATACCTAATTTTGTTTGAAGAGGTTTTGGAGTCTGGTAGTTTGTCTGCATGCTGCCTCTTCTCTCTGGTCTTTGATCGTTCCCTGCGATCTCCATGACATTCCTGGTCTGTGTCAGCCCCTCCTTCTCTGCTTTATCTTTCTTTATTCCAATCATGGCAGTGGTCATGTGAAGCACCTGCACAAAGGCCCAGCCCTGATCTGCTGTCTTTTGGCTTCACCCTTAGTCTAGGATTAGCTGTAGACTGCCATATTTGGGCAAATGAGGCCACTTGAAGGCTTCACCCTTAGTCTAGGACTAGTTGTAGACTGCCATATTTGGGCAAATGAGGCCACTTGAAGGCTTCACCCTTAGTCTAGGACTAGCCGTAGACTGCCATATTTGGGCAAATGAGGCCACTTGAGAAAAAGAAAAAATACTTTTTGAGCTCCAGTTGAGCATGAAACTAGAATCTTGCCTGAGCCATTTTACCAAATGTATCTAAAGTAACAATTATTTATTTCCTGTCATGAGGGGTTATATTATTTAATTGATTTTGACTCTGGTTAGCACTGTCGCCTCACAGCAAGGCGGTCTGGGTTCGATTCTCGGTCTGGGCTGCTCTGTGTGGAGTTTGCATGTTCTCCCTGTTCCTGCGTGGGTTTTCTCCGGGTACTCCGGTTTGAGTGTGTGTGTGCGTGTTGGCCATGTGGTGGACTGGCGAACTGCCCATGGTGTACCCTGCCATCGCCCGGAGATGCTGGGATTGGCTCCAGCCCCCCCGTGACCCCGACTAGCGGGAATAAGCGGTACGGATAATGAATGAAAATGAATGAATGATTTTGACTCTGCTTTTTGTTCCTTTCTAAAAGCAGTGTTAGCTTTGCTGAGTACAGCGTCAATGTCAAAACAATGTCCTTGAGTCTGGTTTGGCTACACAAATAACCTTTATTTATTATTATTGTAAAATTTATTTTAAACTACCTGCATAACTAGGCATGAAATCTGCCTTGAAGTGTATTAAAGAAAGCTCAAATTTAAAAAAAATATATTTAATATTTACTTATTACAATATGTGTATGCCTGCATACACACAGCTTAAGAGAAGATAAAGTGAACATTAATGATCATTAAAAAGTTCATAAGACCAAGTGTTAATTTTGTACATTTGATACAGTACATCTGTATCCTTCACTAAATAGTAAGCAATGTTTTTACATAAGCATTGTCCTGTCTGTAATTACAAGACAATTACAGTTATAATTACAAGCTTTCTCACAATGATTTCAACAGTGAAAGTTTCTAAGAGTTGAGGTCTTGACATTCTGTTCTCCACCAAGGTCTTCCAGCGCCATGTTGATGTAATAAAGTGCTGCGTCATATCACTTCTCATCAGATAGATGCTCTTTCTGTAAGAAAACAAGAATATACAGGAGCATTTAAATCATGCTGCTCGCACTGACCTCAGCTATTATAAAATAAAATAAAAAAACATAAATATCAATGTGACTAGCAGATGATTAAGTCTGTTGGGAGTAGAGAGCCCAGACAATATAAATACATGATTTGGAAAAGATCTCTGACTTACATCTTCTTTGCTGGTGCTTTCCTTTGACTCCATTTTCACCTCTGTTATGTCACCGATGCGAGAATGTGTCTCAGTCATGTGAGTGAACCTGTCCTTGAGATACTGGTTCCCGAACCCGAGGATGTTTACCGGAGCATGGCGAGAGAGACCGGCCACTCTGGCTGTGAAGTCCAGTGTGAAGGCAAACTTCACCAGCTCTGGAGCTACCACAGGGGCCTGACTCTTCTGCTCTGGTACCCCCGACTGCACATACTGGTCTGCCAGTTGCTGAAAGGACCTGTACGAGAGCGTGTTGAGGTAACTGCAAACGGTGGGACTCTCCCTCAGCTACAGGATAAGAGAGCAAAGAGGTTCGGTTATGACACATTGCCCAGATCTTTTAGTATTCTGTCATGTAATTATGCAAGTCTGCTCTCAAGACAGCCTTTTTGGTGTGTGGGTAGAATTGCTTTAAAGTGAATGTCACAACTATAGAAACTGAAAGTGAGAAGAAATTGAAAAAGCTTCACCTTGGACTCAATGACATCTCCTTGCTGCTTTATCAAAGCAATGATTCTCTCAATAACGTCCTGTTGAGACACTGCCAAGGAAATGATGTGGAAATATAAGAATTATGAAAGTAGGTTATATTATTGCTTTGCTGCAGTAATTATAACAAAAGCCTTCCACGCCCACTTTATTTAACAGACATTTCAGCAGCATTTCATTTCTAAAAATAGAATTAACTGCAACATAAATATGCAATAACGAAAGTAATTTCCCAAGGCCCAAGTCAATAATCAGTACTCACTGGTCATGCCATTTGGATCTGCTGGCTGAAGTGAATCACAGAAACTTTTCTCATCCAGTGGACTGTTCTTCACCTCATCTACAATCCTATGCAGCTCTTCTGACACTTTTTCATAATAAAAGTTAGTGGGCTCTACTTCCTCGATTGCTGAAAGGACAAAGAATAAGATACCTTCATTTACCATTTGGAAATATGAAACTGGATATTTGCACGATACATTTAGCATACATCAGAAATGTTATGAAAGAATTCATTACAAACTTCAAAACTGCAGAAGAGTCTATAAGATATTTAGAAACAGTTATCATGATATGGCATTCTTAAGAAGTTATGTGACTTATATACTTTAGTCTGGCAGTTTGTCATTGTATAATACAAACTAAATTGTGTAAATGGAAGCACAACAAAATTTGAATGAATTTTGATGAATTTGCCATTTCTTTAGGACTTACAATTGATGTTGTATTTATTGTGAATATAAAGCTCTTACACACGTGCTTTATTAAACTTGTTAACTAAGCCTATTGGAGAAACAATGATCACTCACTAAATAAAAATGTTTTGTTTAGGTACGCTATTACATTAGATTCATGAAATGCAGGTAGGACACGTACATGTCACCATGGGTTTGTGGTCAACAGCCGACAGGTCTAGAGTACGTGGCCTCCCAGTGGCCTTCTCTAGTCCTATGTCCCCACTGCGTCTCTTTAGTGAAGTCTTCCTTTGGCTCTGTCTTCTCGTCCTCCTGGTAATGATGTCACCACTAGAGAGAACCTCCGAAAGAGGCAGACAGGTGACTGGGGGAGTTGCGGGCTCTGGAGGTGTGAGAGCTTCTTCATGTTTGTCATCCTCTGCAACATGTTCCTCCTGTTTGTCAGTGTTACCTTTGGAAAACCAGCCCAGGACGCTCTTCCATATGGAAGACCTCTTCTTCTTTTTGGTGTCTTTGGCCTTCTTTGACTCTACTGAGATGGGTATGTGATCAGGCAGGAGGGGCAGCGGTGGCTTTTCGTCTGCCCCCATGTCCGCCTCCATCTTGGCAGCTTTGTTTTGCTGTTTGCCATCCCGCTTGTCCTTCTCAAAATGCGAAAGCCACTTCAGGGCCTTGCTGTCAGATCTGCTGGACGCGGAAGATCCACTGTTTCTGCCGATAGTGCAGTTCTTCCTCCACCGACTAGACTTGCTTCCTGCCCGTTCTCTTGTCACCTGGGGCTTTTTCACGGTTTCAGATTCTGAGAATGCCTCGTGTCTACCAGGGTCTTCCTCAGAATCGGAGGCACTGAAGTGAAGGGAGGAGGTGCTGGAATGTGAACGCTCCCTTTTGTCTTGTGGAGCACGGGTAACCCACTTGCTTTGTTGCCGTCTTGGTCGACCTAGAGCCCCATCGTTTAGGCTCAGGCTTCTCTTCACGTAGACTTCCAGAAGTCGCTTTCTGTCTTTCTCGCCCACTGAAAGCACCTGGGGAGTATGCTTTGAAGTCTGCTCAGTCAAAGTCATCCTGCGAACTAGATGTGATCTTGTCTGAAAGCAAACAGAAAATGAAAACATGTAAGTTTACATAAGCAACACACATACCCACCCACTTTGCAGCACCCAAACACTTGCAGTAAAACATATGTTTACATGCACAATTTCTTTCATCATTACCCAGTTTCTGATCACAGGACTATTTTTAATCTGTGGACAACTTAGTAGTAATAATGTGTGAAAAACCAACAACAAATACAACCAGCTAAACAATCAAACAAACTAGCACAATTGTTTTGGCTTATGTCAGTGTCAGTGCTGTGCTGAGGACTGTCTGTTACTTAAAATAATATCTAGTAAGCAGTGATCATCATAACCTGGTCACCCAACAAATAAAGTTGTGGTTCAAGTAAGTCTGAACACCACTGCTGATCAGTATTTTAACCGCACCTCCATGAGATAGCATTTACTGTAAGCGAGAAAGAAATTTGAAGGACCGACACTTTAATTTTTTTTTTTTTAACTTTTACGTCTGCAGAAACCCACAGGAGTCATTTAGGCTAGCCCACATACTAGCCTACCAATCTATAAAAGCGAACGTAATACGCTGTTTAAAATTCTTTTTAAGTGTAAACTAAAGTAAAAGATTATTAACTATAACCGAAAATGACTTCGCAGTTATTCTTACCTTTTCCGAAATGTTAATCTTTGAAAATAATCAGGTTATATTCAACAACACGCAGGTCGTGTGTCGCTGTTCCGGACAATACTGTAGCTACTGACGTACCACTTAGGTAGCAATACTTTACCGGTATACTAGGTGTTCAGCGTCACGTGTGCTAAGGTAAGCCGTGAAACAACAATGTACGTCAGGTGCCGAAGGAATTTTCTATTCTGTCATGTTTACGGTATCTATTGGTTTATGAGGAAGTAGACATACATCTTAAAAGAAACTCTTTCATTTACAGTCACAGCAATGACAGCGTTAAACAATAATTAGAAAAAACATAATATTATAATGACATTATTAAAATAAAAAAAGTTTAATAATAATCGTACTACTAGTTTACTACAAATGTTAGGCTACTACTACTACCACTACAATTGCAAACAACAACCACGGCAATAACAACAATGCTATTTATTATTAGGATCTAATTATAATGCAAAATATTTATTTGTAGATTTATATGTTTAGCCTTATCTGTCTTTAACTTGTCTAAGTTCTGTGAAAAATGCCACAAATGTATTCATTGATTCTTCTTCTCTTTTTTCACTAGTACCTCATCTTTACATAGCTCTTCTTCTATAAGTGGTGGATATCTTTGATATCCAGATGCTTCTGATGGCTTAGCAGGTTGAATTCTGCACTATTAACCATGTATGTTACATGCTGTTGGCTTTAATTAGGTCTTTAATACTTTTATAGCATTCACTAGTAGGCAAAGGTAACAATGGATGGTTCCAGAATCGTACTTGGTTCCTTTTGGCTACTTTAATATTCCTTATATTGCTTTCACCCAACCCCATGCCTATGCAAAAACAACAGCAGATCAACAAACCAGTAGACATCATTCACCAAACAAAATCAATAGAAATTGGAATTCGTAACAGCAATAAATGTCATTCTCATGCATTATTATTCTGCTAAAACCATGAGGGTAATGAAGTTTTCTGTGGATTTCATTGTAAACCCAAAGTAATACATTTATGTACTTCACCACTGAAACAGGAATGTATTGCAGCTGATTTATTCAATGGCTTCCTCTTTATAAGTCATAACATACATGGCCATTTTAGAACCAAAACTTAACATCAGCACTATCATTTCTTTACTATATATTGCTGTTATATTTAGCTTGATCTGAAAAGCATTAAAGTCTCCTTAATCTGTCTGTTTACTTTTCTTTTTCACTTCATCTCTTTTTTTGTTGTTGCTTAAATTATTCTAAATATAGTTACTTTAATTTATGTATCTGCTTTGGTCTTAAGATCCAAGGAGAAACATTTTAGGTAAGAAAAGAGTATATGTTATTATATGAGTAGTAAATAACAAATTATATTTATCTTGATATTTATATTTCCCAACCACCTTTTTCTCAACTCTCCTGGACTATCTGGTGTGTTCAGGCCAAGATTGACACATCAGTGACAGAGGGAAGAATCTCTGACCCTCCAGGACCAGACTTTTTACACACCCATGGCCACTAGAGGGCACTAAAAGGGTATATTACATGGAAGGGTCCTGTTACATAGAATTACATAGGAGCAAGATGACTTCAATTTGCCTGTCCTCTAACCTGAGCAATTAAATAAAAGAAAAAAAGAGGGAAGGGAGACTCAGTTAATCTGTCATTAATATTATCAGGCCAATAAGCTTACATATTAATTCTCATATATTTTCACCATTTGATTTATTTCAGATTTATTTTACGTATTTTTATTAAATCACAAAATTTGCACATTACAACACACTACATGGACATGGACAAATGTTTTAGGACAACTACACATTACATCCACAGGAACTTTTATGACACCCTATTCTAAATCCATTGGCCTTATATGGAGTTGGTCTCCCCTTTGCAGCTATAATTGCATCCATTTATCTGGAAAGACTAAAACACTACAAGATTTTGGAGTGTGTCTGTGGGAATTTTTGGCTATTCAGCCAGAAGAGAACTTGTGAGGTCAGACACCGATGTTGGACGAGAAGGCATGGCTCACAATCTCCTTTGTAGCTCATCCCAAGTCAGGGTTCTCCAAACCAGTCGCTCAACCATGCCTCTATGTATACTGGGCCACAGTACTTCTGGAGCAGAAAATGACCTTTCCCATACTGTTCTCACAAAGTTGGAAGCATACAATTAGCCAAAATGTATTCATATGGAGAAGCGTTAAGATTTCCCCTCACTGGATCTAAGGGGCTTAGGGCACAACCTTAAAAATAACCCCATATCATTACCCCTCCTCCTCCATCAACCTTTACAGTACACAATGTGGTCAGAAAAGTAGCGTTCTCCTGGCATTCACCAAACCATTAGAGTGGCAGATAGAGCAGCATGATTAGTTATTCCACAGAACACATTTGTACTGCCTGAGGGGCCAGTTAGTGGCGTGCTTTACGCCACCCCGTCCGATGCTTGGCATAGTGTGTGATGATCTAAGGCTTGCATGCAGCTGCTCAGCAATGGAAACCCATGCCAAGAAGCTGCAGGCGCACAGTTTTTGTGCTGATGTAAATGCCAGAGGAGAGGTGGAACTCTGCAGTTACTGAGTCAGCAGAGTGTTGGTCACTTTTACACACTATGTGCCTCAGCTCAGAAATTTCATGAACTGACTTATTGCAATGATGGAATCCTATTACAGTACCACGCTGGAATTCACTCAGCTCTTTAGAATGACCTATTCTTTCACAAATGCAGACTGCATGGCTAAGTGCTTCATTTAATACATCTGTTGCAATGGGACTGATTGAATTGGCAGCTGAATTCGATGACTCTGGTGAATCCCAATACCTGATAGTGTATCACTTCCAGGACTTTCTACAATCATTAGAAAAATCCAGTCAGTGAATCTAAAGTGCAAAACTGTAGACAGTAGTGTCTTTGGGCATCAATGCCTTCAAAATGTGTCATGTAAGATAAAAACATCTCATGTCATAGGGAGGTATCAATTCAAGTGTAATTGTAATGAATTACTTGAAGGTAGCTTAATTAGCACGACTTGTATATTTTTAGTGTGTAAAATGTAAAATTGCATTTTAATCTACAACTCATGTAAATGTTTTATTCTAAATAATACATTCATGTTTTTAGAATGGCAAATTAAGATGTTTATTTAAATATGTACAGAGATTTGTGATAGTGATAGGGATTGATATATGTGTTGTCTGAAAACATGATAACTAGTAGCACCAGTCTGATGAGTCATTGGAATTCTCATGTCTTCAAGTAATGTGGGGATTCCCAGAGGTGGACATTCCATGTTCAGAAAGTAAAACTCCTTCCCAGGATTTTATTCAAGCTTGCTGGGTTTTCTAATTAGTGCCAGGTAAAATTTGTGGAATCAACACAATCCTGAGCTCAGGAAGCCTGAGCAAAATATTGTTGAGGACTTTTACTTTCTGAACCTGGAATGTCCACCTCTGGGGATTCCTGAAAGTGCCAGTGAAGACAAATCCCACTGCGCAAAGACACGTTAAAACGACACCTTTTCCCCGACGTCTTCTGCACGTTTTGACGATCCCGGGACCTCCAGATAAGGGCTAATTCTAGTCCAAATTGCTCGTAAATTTTAGACTCATTTTAGACAATTACGGGCACATTAGGTTATGTGCATAAATGTAGCAGCATTTTTTAAGATAGCATACTGTTCCAGTTAATTTTCTACTTAATTTGATTGTCTCAGCAGCAGTTTCTGACTTGACTTTTAAAAACTTCTACCTAGCTATCCTAGTAGCTACGATGGTCGCTGCTAGGTTAACTAGCGAATATTTTCAAATCGATCCAGATTACTGTAGCCTTACAGTAGTTACAGCAAGCATTAGTTATATACATATATACATAGCTAATTATATAACTAGTTAAACTAGCTCTCTTAGTACGTTTTGTGGGTTTTCCATCTCCACTTTGAACAAGTGCAACTAGTCTGCTAACGTTAGCTAACCCTCTTATTCCCTCAGCAGCTAGTCCTACCTTATTTCATTTTACTTTTTAATTTTTTCCCATCTTAATATTCACTTCATCTCTGAATTATTTTATAAACTCCTCTAAATTAACATCAATTGTTTGCTGTTTTGATTTTGAAATTTTGCTTATTCACTTATCATTTAATGGACTGCTGTAAATACACGAAGTTAGCTAATCTGACAGTTACGTAAAATAATTTAGCTAATGTAGTTAACCAATAAGATAACGTTAGTTCACTAAAAGACCTTGCATTTTCAAACCTTAGCAAAGGTTAGACTTTAGACAATATGTCACGACTAGTAGGCCGAATAAACTATTAAATTATTTTAGTTTATTTTCACTAATATTATCATATACATTATCGTAACATTTGCATATACATGAATAGCCAATCGCTTCTAGCAAAACATTACCTCAGATTAATAACCTCCTCGCTGTCGCACGCCGCTGAATATTTAAATGAATTCCTGTGTTCCTTAAATGCGCTCTACATACAGTGATCATTACAACCCAACTTCAGTTGGATAGTTTGCGGATTAATATTTAGCTACTGCTTGTTTTGGATACTGGATACTGCATACTGGTCCTCGTAGTAGTATGCAGTACAGTTTCCAGTATGAGACAAAAGCAAAGCATACTACGGGGTCACGTGAACGTAGCGTTGCATGATGGGATGCAGTACACCACGAAGATAGCTCTGTTCGTGTACTGGAATATTTTGCGAAGTAGTATGTCATCCGGGGATGTTTTGCGTACTGGAAAAATTATTTTTATTCGCATACTGCATACGGCATACTGCATACGGCATACTGATTTGGGGCCCAAGCAGTATGCCAGTAGTATGTAGTAGGCTATTTCGAACACAGTGGCAGTGTATGTGGTGTACTGCATCCCATCATGCAACGCTACGTTTAAGTGACCCCGTAGTATGCTTTGCTTTTGTCGCATACTGGAAACTGTACTGCATACTACTACGAGGACCAGTATGCAGTATCCAGTATATACTGAGTGCAGTATTCAGTATACCATATGTAGTAGGCTATTTCGAACACAGCTTTGGTCTTGGACTGATGGACGTAATATAGACATTATCTGGACGTCCATAAGGCGTCTAATGTTTAGTGGGATAGTAATATTATGGAATCATGATTTGTTCCTCATTGACAGATCCTTGTACGTGATTGCGAGGGTTGATAAATTATGTGAGTTACGTGTGGCCAATAATATTGTATTTTTTTCCTCTGAGGCATATAGACCAGTAGTCATTAGATCAACTAGTAAGCTAAGTCATCAGATCAGCTGGTAACCACTTTAAATAATTGAAGAAGACCAAAACATCAACTAAATAATTAACAAACTGGGTGTAACAAAGGTAGGTGTGTGTGTGTGTGTGTGTTCGTGTGAGACAGAGAGAGAGAGGCAGAAGGAAAAGTAGGGAGAGGCAAAATTGCTGAGTGAAGCAACACTGGAAGTCTTGCATTGTATCAGTGATTAATCTTCTTCCTGTTTGCTATGTATGCAAATGAATTGCATAATAAGACATGAATCATTACCAATGAGTCAGATAATTATGGCCATTCTTACCTCATTTACTATAATGCAGTTCCTTTTGGGAAAATAGTGCTGCTTGAAAGTTTGTGAAACACCCAAACATGGTCATTGCTTTCTAAAATGAAAATCAAATAATCTTATGAAATGAACATCCAAATCTCAATTTGTAAAGAAGGCCTTCCAATAGGGGACACACAGAAACATACACCTACGTATATGTTCATTATTTATTCAACAAAAATGATTTCTCTCTCAAAAACTAAAAATCTGCCAAGTGCAAAAGTATGTAACCTCTTAGTTAGTAGTTTGTAGCACCTCCTTTTGCAGTCATTACTTCAAACAACCATGCCGTAACCTCATACAAGTTTCTCACATCTGGTTTTTGTGATTTGAGCATTTATATGGGATTGCGGTATGGACTTTGACTGGGTCAATCCAGAGAGCAAATCTTTCTCTTATGCCATTCCTTGGTAGTTTTGCTGGAATGCTTTGTTGTCTTGTTGCATAATCCATTTCCATTCCAGCTTCAGTGTTCTGACTGATGGCAGGGAATTCTCATCAAGAATTTGTTGATAGGCCTGGGGATTGATGGTTGTTTGGATAATATGGAATCGTCCAGGTCCAGAGGCAGAAAAACATTTCCACCACCATGCTTCACTATTGGGAGGAGGTTCTTCTCTTTATACGCAGTGTTGACTTTTCTCCTTTGCCTTTTATTGTGGCCAAATCAATTTTGGACTCATCTGTCCAGAGAACAGACTTCTAGAAAGCCTCTGGTTTGTCCAAGCGCTCTCTGGCAAAGTTTAAATGGGCAACTTTGTTCTTTCTTGAGAGTAGAAGTTTCCTTATAGCAACTCTCCCATGAATTCCATGTCTATATATACATTTATATATGTACATTTATCCCAGATGCTGCCAAAGAAATCTGCACATCCATGGAGTTCATCTGTGTGTTGGCCTTTTCCATAAATTATTATTTTTTGGTATATTGGTGCTTCTTGGTGTAAGTTTTGATGACCGTCCACTTCTGCGCAGAGTTGCGGTGATGCTGAGTGCCCTCCATTTGTAAATGATTTGTCTTACAGTGAATGGATGGAGCTGGAATCTTTTGCAGATGGTCTTATAGCTTTCCCCAGACTCATGGGCTGTCACCCCCTTTTTCCTGATGTCCTCGGATGTCTCCTTTCCTCTCAGCATTGTTGATCTGTGTCCTTTCCAGCTTGCCATGACAGTGGTAGTGATTTGGTTAGTTTCCTCTCCCTTTTTATCAGTGTGGCTCAAATCTTTTCCCAAGATGTCTCATTTGATTGTTCTGCTTAATTGATTTCTTGAGCACTCACGTGTTTCAACTGAGTCTTTTATCTAATTGACTTTACCAATGCAGCTGTGGTTCATTTACTTTTGCACATGCTATGATTCCATGTTTCAAAATGTAGTCTGCTGGCAACTCTCACATTTCCCTCAAAACATGTAAACGGAATTGATTAACATAAATATGACAATTCATTTACAAAAACTGGTGATGATAAAATAAGAGAATCATGGTAGACAGAAAAATCTAAACTACTCAAGGAGTTCATAAACTTTAAAGCAGCACTATATATATACCTAATCTGCCTGCATCTGACCGTCTGAGAGAGAGAGGTGATTCTCTCTCCTTCTCTCTCTATATATATGTGTTTGTGTGTGTGTGTGTGTGTGTGTGTGTGAATGGACAAATGGACAACCCTACCCCCACCATTTGTCATTCTGCCATCATGCCACTACCCTTGCTTTTTCACTGGAACCATCTTGGACAGGGGACCTGACACACCTGAAGATCAGAGGCACGTTAGAGGGCTTTCTGTCAGGAGCATCTGAAGGACATGAACAGACAGCAATTAACATGAATTAAAGGTTATTTTGTCTTCTTCTGATTGACATTTAATGTCACTATATGTAAATATCCCTTAAAATATTAATGTTGACACTGCAATGTTGCCTAGCATGGTGTAGTTATAATTATTTGGTTCAATGTATTATGTTTACCTCATGTTTACCTTTTTACCTGGTCTAGTTTTATCCATTGCTGGTGTACTGGTCTAGATTTAAACTAGGACAGGTTTTTTGTGTCACCTGCTATTCGTGTGTGAGTGAGTCTGGCATGAACACATCAACATAGCAAGCTGTGGAGAGTCCACCTGTCACTCAGGAGATCTGAAGCCCTCAGAACAGATGGAGGCTCCCCAACAAACACAGGCGTGCACATGCACTGGAGCCTTTGTGCTGCTATCACATGCACACAGTGCCCTATCTAGTCACTGGGAGACTGTGGAGCTGGAAATATGTTTGTGTGTGTACATGTATATAACAGTATAATTACCATTCTTTCACGTTACCACTTTACCACATGAAAAGCCGCACTGCGATCGGATCACTCAAACCACAAGGTGGTAAGAAACGGATCTTGGCTGCATTTAATACAAGTGTAATCAAAATTTTGTATACAAGGATATGCGACTGCTGGCTCACAGCAGCAAATCAAGCCAATATCAGCTACCAAAGCCTCCTGCGCCGATGCAGATTCATCGATGTCTGTTGTCTGCACATATCTGTCAGCTTATAATACACGGATAATGGAAACATGACTTACACTGGATTTCGGGAAGTAAAAAAGGAAACGATTTGTGTGGTTGGTGCTTTTTACAAGGAAACTTGGATCGTATCTCATTTTTTCACACTACGGACGCATTTTAGTGAGAAGTGTAAACAGAATGTGGCCAAAGTAAATCCAGACAAAATTCGGATATGAAATAAATGCAACGTGTAAACAGGCTAGACCTATAACATCTTAAATCTTATAGACCTAATCACCTTTAAAATTGGGATCTGTCAACTTTACGGTAGTGATCAGAATTGTGTGAAAACGAATCGCAGCACTTTGTGGTTATAAAGGTTAGCAAATTGACGCTGCAGTTTGCCATCAGTCTTTTCAGAACACTAATGGGAAAGCACACCGTAGCAGTTACAGACAGGACCTAGTTACTCTAAACACGGCATAAAATGGCTGCTCATGAATTCTTGATAGCCGCGTGTCTCTCCGCCCCAAGACTGACCTCGCGGCGCGCCTGACCAGTTAAGTAGATGAGACGAGCTGTGGCGTATTAAAGTAATTACGGACGCTCGTGTTTTTTCGTTTCTCCACTTTCCTAATTGGTCCTAACAGGGGCTATCAGTTCAGTGTCAGGTTCTAGAGATAAAACTCAACGCACAGCTTTCAGCGGGCACCTAGCCAAGGAATTACCACATGCTCATTTCAACTTCCACGTTCACATTCTTTTTCGATCCATTTATTTGTTACATCGAAATAATGATCACGTACAATTTCCTTTTCGAAGGGAAGGACAATGCCAAAACGTTATTAGGGGACAATTTTTGTCGTTGGGATGAAAATTACATTCATACAAACAGCAAATATATGAAACAGGCATTACTACAGATGTAACCTACTGCAGAATGACACCACTCAAATGGCCGTCACTCAATCCCAACCATTCATTTTACATAACCAAATATTCCAACAGCATTCTATTACGTAGGTTCATAATACAGAATTGCATTGCTTTCTCTGAGCTGTATTTTATTACCTGTGCTGCACTTTCACCCTCAGACAGAGGCGTTCCCCCTGAGTGAGTCAAACTGACTCATAACGTGTGTTAATCATTAGCTCTGAAAGTACCTTTACAGTTTACCGAAAGACAATAAGATGCGTGTTTCCTTATTCTGCGCTTCTGAAATACTCGGTACATGCTCTAAAATGTGCGGGTGATTTATTATCGTTACATGGGTGACTAACTGGGCCGTCAAAATTGCAAGGCAAAATCCATTTCAAAACGATCCACTTCAGCAAATTCGCTTAGTCCCACAGCGTATTATGATTTTTTTCTCGCGTGATTTGATTCACGTGCTGTTCTCACAGAATTACGTTCAGAAACTACTGACCTTTAGTAAGGACCAACTATACCCGTCTTTGACAACGATCACTGTGGGATTTTAATTCCAGTACAAGCAGGCGCACAAAGAAGCTCAATGTGCGCTGAAAGATGAATGTTCTCTCATTGTGCACCAACGCTGTGTTTAGTCTCTGTCACTGTTAAAATCCGCTACCATGCCAAAAAAAGTCTCAGGGACCAATATCTCCCCTACCAAGCAGTCCTGTTCCAATTGCTTTTTGAAGTTCTATCTAAATATAATAGAAAATAGCCAGGGCTTATCAAAGTTTTCAGACAGCTCAGCAAATGCTGATGTCTGTCTAGGAAAAAAATGATTAAGTGATACAATAGTGAAACAGCTGTACATTATATCGGCCTACATTAATTCTGGAATAAAGTCAAGCCCTAACCTGCATTTAGAAAAACTAGGCCCCTCTCCTTGGCACCTTAATTTAGACAACAGTCCAGAGCAATGAGCAAATCAGCCTTAAACAGTGATGCATCATAACCACATCCAGCACTTTCAAATGCAATTTATGTGTTAAATTAATAAAATATAAGCCTACTTTAAATGAGGACATGGTACATCATTTGAAGTTGGCAACAAGTTTTATTGCAATTGAGTTGAAGAGAAAATATGTTTTGTACATACTGACTTGACGTTTCTATATGCTGCCTAAATCAGGGCATGGATTTGCAGTTCTATTTTGATTACACTGGTTAACATAGGCTGTGTCCCATGCAAAAAAACCTGCATTATTGCACGCTGAATCCAAATGTGTTTTCAGGATTTATTTATTGCCCATATATATATTTTTCTGTTCCAGTATACTCACACATCATTATGTGGTGCCAAAGAAAGTGGAGTCCCTCTATCTTGGGAGACTATTAAGGGACATAGAAAGGGGTGTTCCTGAGGGCAAATATAGGCAAAAAACATACAGCTATACATTTTAGAAGTACATTTGTACATACTTTAAGGCATGATAACAGCCTTATTTGTGAATAAGTAATATATACAATTAGTAAAATTGAATTTCTCTGTCACTTAAAAACTGCCTCGTAGAAAAGTTCTAAAAACAGATTCGAATTCAGCTTAAAAAGTACTATAAGCATAAAATGTTCTATTTTTTGTGGGACAAAAACAAACAAACAAACAAACAGAAAACAAAAACAAACAATGTTGCCCAATGGTATCCGATGAACTAACTCACTACTTGAGTAGGCCTAGTCTTCTTATAATATACTATACCACTTTTAGTTATGTAATAATTTAATTGACTACGTTTATGTGTACTTGAGTAATTAGTGACAATACATTTATTGAGTACAGTTTTTGGCTACTCCAGCCACCTCTGTCTGTACCAAACAGGCTAAGCATTCTAAATAGGATAAATGTTTAATTAAAGGCACTCAGAAGTTCAAGCATAAAACATAGTGCTCATATAGTCAACGTTTAACACCTGATTCATACATTCATCAGATGCTAAAAGCCACTATTATTTCAAGGTCCTAATTTATTAGAACATTGTAAGTATTCACTTTAGGAATTCAAAGAGGTGTTCTCAGGATTTGCAAATTCTGAAATGCTCATTAATGAATGTAATAATTGCTACACTCTGATATATGCATGCATGAATGCTTTGTCCTTTGACTAAATAGAGTATATTCTTAACTAAAGCATTCCTTACTAGTTAGAACAAAAACATGTCCTTTGTTTTATCTTGTGATATTTTTTTATTGATTTTTGTATAATCAGGATGAACAGCAGATCTTCATATAATTTAGATTTCATGTACTATATTTGTTGAATATATTGTTATTGTGATGTTGTCCTCTTTCCAGCAGCAACGAGCAGCAGTGACATTCATGTGGCCTTTTATTTAAGTTTGTTATGTTATGATTGTTTCTGTTGTGTTATATGTTTTGGTTGTGTGCTACACAGCACACAGGTAGCATGTATTGAGTCCCATTTGTTGTGTTACCTGTGTGTTATATTGTGATGTCACTTTATAAGCCCATGGTATTCGTATGACCGATTGTCAGTCATTGAAGTTACGTTGGCTTTCACATTCGTGTTCCCTTTTGTTTCCATTAAACTGCTCAGTTGGAGACTTGTAGTGGCTTCCTTTTTTCCTGCACATTCTAAACTTGTGACAGTAATGTGCTGGTATAATTGAAGTTATTCAATTATTATTGGAAACCTAATTCTAGTTTTCCTTGAAAGTGCCGCAGTTTATTGCTAATAATTAACAACATGTATGCATATAAATGTTTTGATCTAATTTCAAAGATTCTATTTACAAAATGCGCAGTCTGTTTAATTCTGCAAAAGAAATTGTCACAAAAAGCAATCCCAGTCATAGCTAACTGCATAGTTAAATTTCAAAGTTTTTGTTACATTACTTGTTCATTGTTAAGAGCTTGACCACAAATAATGATAATGTTTAAGTGCAAACTGTTGTGATGCATTGGAAGTAATGTTGCATGTCATAGATGCTAAATACATACTCTTTCGTTCACATTTAAGCCTCATAAAGAGATGTATGTTATATATACGCATACACAATGCAATTGGGAAGTAATTCTGTAAGCTTATCACTAATGGAGATCATCTCATGCAAACTGTGTGCTAATCAGCCATAAACTGTCTCCGTTTGTGAATTTTTGGAGGCCTTTAAGGCCAACAGCTAGCCTATTTTGCAGGTAACTGCTGCCATAAATAGAAATCCTTACATTTGTTACATTAAATGTGTTTGAGTATATAGATCTTGTGTACAGTATTTACTGTATCATTATTGAGTGAACCAACAATAAGAGGGTAGAGGCTGTGGTGCATGGTCCAGGTCATAAAGTTGACATGAATTGGACAGATGCATTAAAAATGGATGTCATGCACAATCATCTGAACTTTTCACTGTAAATTTTGGAGCTACTGAGGCTTAAGGTCAGTCTATTTTACTAGATGTTGATATAAATAGCAACACCTGCATACATGAGAGATGACCAGCAGAAAGCTGCCACAGGAGTTTGGGTAATCTAAATGGACCACTGTAGCATGCTTTGAAAATATTAAAATAAACAGATCTGATTAATTGTGATGTTAAATACCACGTGAGATTCTTCAAATGAGACATTTAGTGACATGAAAGATGGATCACAGTTTGGTGTAAGTTTTTTTTTCTCTTTGCAGCATTGCCAAAGGGGACGTCAGCATTAATCTCCACAGGAACGGCCTGTTCAGCCAAGTGCAGTGATGGCAAGGAGGCTCAGAGTGCAGAATCATGATTCCTTAACAATCATTTGAAAGGCTTTGCAAAACAGGCACCTAATATCCACTAAATGAAACGCTTGTAGTGACCTCAGTCAAATGCAGCCAGATTCCCCCAAAACGCCCTAGTAGGCATCTACATTTCTGACAAGGATTTTTTGGTTCTGTAGTGATTAGTCTCTACTGCTGTTGAGATGGACAAGAAGCATTAAAGGGAAACTCCACTTAAACAGCTTTTGTCAGTTTTCAATAGACCCTTCACGTAGCAGATTCACCAAAGAGGTTTAGAAGTGTAGCACAGTTGTATCTGAGATATTTCCAGCAGCCTTTGGCTAGGTCTACATCATTTTTGAGGTTTTTGATATTATAAGTACTGTCGGTGTATGCATAGCATTAAATATATCAATGGAAATCTACATTATGCATTCATCAATCCAAAATATTCTAAGTGCATTGTTGCATTGTCTTATTATTGCTAGTCATACAAGATTTAGCAGCACTACATTTTTTTCAAGGAATGCCATTTTTTTCAGTTGGCCAATCCTTGTTGCTCTTGTCCAGAGAATAGATGCTGTCATATTTCTCATCAGAATCTTTTTGGTTTGCAGCAGCCTCTTCGGCTGCATCAATCACATGCTTCTCTCCTTGTTCTGTTTCACGATGGTAGAAATAGTTGAAGTTGGAAACAATAACAGGAACAGGAAGAGCAATGGTCAGCACACCAGCGATGGCACAAAGGATGCCCACCATCTTACCCCCAACGGTGACTGGGCACATATCACCATAGCCGACTGTAGTCATGGTGACCACAGCCCACCAGAACCCTTCTGGGATGCTCACAAACTGTGTTTCAGGTTCATCGACCTCTGCAAAATAAATGGCACTGGAGAAGAGGATGACTCCGATGAAAAGGAAGAAGATGAGCATGCCCAGCTCCCTCATACTGGCCTTCAGGGTCTGTCCCAGAATCTGGAGACCTTTGGAGTGGCGGGAGAGCTTGAAGATCCTGAAGACCCTCACCAGTCGGATAACTCTCAGTGTACCCAAAGACAAGTTCTGGTTACCCGCTGGGTCGTCGTGAGATACCATCATCTCTGTGATCAAAGTGATGAAGTAGGGCATGATAGAGATGAAATCAATCATGTTCATGATGTTGGTAAAAAACTCACACTTGCTGGGACACACAACAAAGCGCACTCCTAGCTCAAAGCAGAACCAGATGATGCAGACTGTCTCTATTATAAAGAAGGGGTCTGTGAACATACTTTGCATTCCTTTGGGAGAAAGGCCTGGGGACAAGAGAGTGCCATTAGCATCACGAGATATGTTAAAAACGTCAGGGGTGACGGTGGTATCATCACGGAACTCTGGCAGAGTCTCTAGGCAGAAGATGCAGATGGAAATGGTGATGACGAGAACAGACACTAAAGCCACAGATCTGGCAGCACTAGAACTCTCTGGGTACTCAAACAGGAGCCAGAACTGACGGCAAATCTCACTTTCCGGCAGCTGAGGTTCAGGATCTTTGATGAAACCTTCATCCTCTCTGAACTGTTCCATGACCTCATGACCCAGCCTGTAGAAGACAATATCATCTGCAAAAACATCCAGTGGCACATTTGCTGGTCTGCGGATCTTACCTCCAGACTGATAGAAATATAGGATTCCATCGAAACTGGGACGGTTGCGGTCGAAGAAATATTCATTCTTCATTGGGTCAAAATAGCTGATCCGCCTCTTAGGGTCTCCAAGCAATGAATCAGGAAATCTGTTCAGGGTTTTGTGTGTCGTCTCATACATCATCCCTGAGACATTGATGACTACTCTCTGGTCCCCATCATCAAATTTCTGCTTTTCCCCAAACATGTCCTCACAATAGTCTTTAGCCACTTTGCCTAAGAGACCCTCATTGGGGCTACCTTCACTGCTCATATGTACCTTCCAATTAGAGATGATACTGTTGCAACTTGATGTACCTTTCTTTGGGACTGTTGTGGGAGAGGCAGGTGTGTTTCCAGTATGACTCTGTCCCTGTGGTGAATGTCCCAGTGAGTTTGTGCTGCGGGTCGTCAGATTTCGTTCTGGTGTCTCTGAAGTGGGAGAGGCCGGATATCCTGAATCACTTGGGTCTGCTAGGTTGATTCCAATCTCCTCCAGGTTCTCAAAGTTGACCAGAGGAACCTCCATGGCCTTACTTTGCTCCCTGGGTCAAAGGTGGACTGCCTAACTCAGACTGAATGATGAGGGTGGTAACCACAAGTGTAAGACAGCTTGTTCCCTGACCAAGAAGAAGTACAGCAGGTTCAGAGAGGATCCAGGCTGGTCCTGCAGCAGGGAGACGAATCCCAAGACACCGTCACCTGATCTGCCAACAAAGAGAACAGAACAGCTGTGTCACATCTCAGATAGTATAGGTGGACCTCCTAGTGGAATTCAATTAGAGCATTTTATAATGCTGTACTTGAGGGAAAAAACAGAACATCACAGCATCTATTTAGGTAGACACCAACACACAGTATTTCTAAAATGTAATATGAAACCCCAGGAAAACTGCAATGTTATGAATTTCTGGGTAGTAGATTGTGTGTGTTTCCTGTTGCTGTAAGTTTTTGCTTTTCATGAGTGGACATTTTCTTCTATCAGTTATGGATTAAAATTATTAAGACCTAGCTCCTATTTTCCCTACAGTTCAGATTTTTCTGTTTATTTTCTCCTTGAAATCTCCTTAAATTCTTTTCAACTCATAAATAATGCATTTTAAATTAGCAACACATGTATTCCCTTTCCTTATGTCAAGTGCTGAGCATGCAAGCAAACTGAGCATCGCATTTTATCATATTTCACCTGCATATCCATATTTATGTACCCCCTAGACACACAGACCCATCAATTTAGGTCTGCTCTAGAGCAACCAACAGAAACCCCATGCGGTGCACATTTCTGCTTTTTCTTCTCTAGTGTGGACAATTCAGGTCATGAGGTGGTTTTCAAGCTCTCCATGAGCTGACACATATGTAGCTATCTGAGTGAGGACCACTTCTGGTACTGGAGCTTAATCTTGCTGGACAAACCATACTTAGCATAAAGGGAATATCACTCAACACTGACAGTCTCTCATAGACAGACACTGAGAGACAGAGAGAAGCAATCAGCACAACTTTGAAATTCCTACTTACCCATTTCAAGCCCACTATATAAATCATCATCCTGTCAAGATTGGCCGTTCCCTAGCAGCCTGTCAATCTCTTCCTTGTTTTTGCACTTCCCTGTTTTGGTTTCAATTAGCATGCTCCCTAATTAGGTTCTCCCAGTTTGTCATTAATTTCACCTGTTTCTAGTTCAGTTGCTTGCTAGTCCTAGTTACCATGTGTATTTATACCTCATGTTCTTTGTTGCTGGTCATTTGTTATCATGGTCTGTTGTTTGTTATTTGAGCAAGCCCTGTTAATCCTAGCCTCTCTCATTGTTACCCGTAACCTCAGTTATTATTACCTAAGCCTGTGTGTACTTAGTTTGTATGTTCTGCTTTTCTTTGCAGCCTGTTTTCCATCATATTTCTGTTTAATATGTCTTCCAGATTGTTTCATATTGGTGCTCTGACCCTGGACTGTCTTTACGACTGCGATTCTGGATTTGCCCTTAATAAATCTTGCTCCTCTCAGCATTTGTGTCCACTTGTAACTTGCTCCGTGTTATAGAATGACCAGCTCCCTAAGGATTCGACAAGAGAGTGAGACTGACGTGGTTATTTGCTGGATCTCTGACTGTTTCTGTTTCTTCACAGTCTGAGGTAACCTTGTCTCAGCACCACCAAACCAGAGACAGCACTCTGCCACTGCGGGTACAAGGGAGTCGCGTCATTTGTGGAAAAAATGGCAAGTAGTTTTTGCAACATCTCTGGCGAGCACCATGCCTCTGCCCGTCAATGCTTCAGGGTGGAGCGACCTGCATCGCTACATGTGGATAGATGGAAAGAATATTCAGACAATCCTTCCTATGGTACCACTCAAGCACCACTGCAAGTTCCCTGTAGCTCATGTTTGCCTTGGTTGCTGCCAACTGGACCCTGTGTCCATGTGTTCTTTCAGGGTTTCCCAGTCTCCTGTCAAAGTGGCTGTCCTGTCAGCCACCCTGTCTGCCCTTGTCTCCACCATGGGTGACATGGGTGAAGTCACTCCTCCTGTGCCCGTTCCCAGCAAAGAAGTCGCTTCCAAGCCTGTTCCTTATTCCAGTCCTGATTCTGATTTGCCGCCCACCCAGTTCCTGTGTCAGTACCTCCTGTCAGGCCGGTTCCCAAGCTTCATGCCAGACATGATTGGCCCTTAACTAGCTCCCTGTCAATCACTTCCTCCTTGTGCTTCCCTGTTTTGGTTTCAATTTTCATACCCCCTCATTAGGTTTTCTCTGTTAGTCATTCATTTCACCTGTTTCTAGTTTAGTTCCTTGTTAGTCCTTGTTGCCATGTGTATTTACACCTGTTGTTCTTCATCGCTGGTCATTTGTTATCATGACCTCCATTGTTTTTTATTTGTGCAAGCCCTGTTTTGCTTAGCCTCTGTTATATGTAGCCTCTATCATTGTTACCGTAAACTCAGTTATTGTTGTTATTATTATTTTATTAATATAAATTAGTTATTATGACCTTGATTCTGGATTAGCCATTACTAAATCTTGCTCCTCTCAGCGATTGCTTCCGCCTGTCCTTGTATCTCACAATTTGAGGAAAACGGTAATTGAGAGCTCTAGACACTTCTCTAATACTTGTCTATTCAGAGAGGGAGTGTGAACCAGAAGTCCTGTTCCAGGCGCTTATCCTCTGCCGTCTATTTTCCAGGGTTTAGTGGAAATGGGAAACCAAAGCCTAAACAGAGGATTTAAACAGCTATCCCTCTTAGCATTTGACACCAGAAAACCAACGGCAGCTAAAGAGAAAAGTCAGTGTCTCTATGTCAACTTGCTCCAGCAACACAGGACAGTAATGCACCCGACACCTTTCACCTTCGTTCCGTGTGATATTCCACCGACCCTATTAGTATACAGCAGGGCCGGTCCTTTCCACTGTAACAGTCTGAAGGGGGAGTTACACTAACATTGTAGTTTCATGTGGCCATGGGCTTCTGAGGAGTTAGCAAAATATGCCTTGGTTTTTTTGTGTTAGCAAAAATATATGTTTACTCATTGTTGGTGTAAAATTTCACAGAGTGCCCTGAGATATTTTAAGCAAAACACTTGAATTCAAGCCGTTAGAAAAGTGCTACAATGGCATAAAGAAATGTTGCTGGCTTCAGTTTGCAATAATACAAGCTTACGTTTTTTTTTTGTTTTTTTTTGGCTGTGTCCGTTTCAGGTTTAAAGGTGTAATATTTCTAAACATGTATTAGAAATAACAAAAAATTAGGAACGTTAAAAATATTGCCCAGTCTCTTTAATTGTGAATTATTTAATGATCTAATTTTTATGTGAATGTTTGACTTCACCATTATTTTTGTAGATTTCTTTTAAGCAACTAATTATAATGATTTCTTACTTTATGTCCAGAAGGTTGCTACATGTATACATGCGTATGTATACAATAAACTGTATGTTGCTGACTGTTTTGTTTTGCTGACAATGATTGTTTTCCATTCTGCATTCTTGCACATTCAGAAATGTGTTAGGTTGAGCATAGACAGACTGTCTAGCCACTGAAGACATTTCCACTCTTATCTGTAAATATTCTTGATATCCGAGTGTCCAGTGTTACAGGGCGTTAAGCCTAGATGCTAAATCCTATAATTGCTTTGTAAACCTAGTAAAACTAGCTAACTAACTAGCATAATGAAAGAAAGTAAACAAGAAAGGAACCTTGTTCAATAAAAGCCTGCAGCAATCTAGTTAGGTTTATGCTAATACAATTTTGAAGGTTAAAGGTTATTCCTTTGAAATGTGCTTCCATGTCTTTTGACTGCATCTCAGAATTTGCACATATTACATAGTTCCCGTTCATGCTTGGAGAAATTCTTATAACTGAATATACAAGGTCACTTATGGAATCCACACTCTTTTCCTAAGTTGCAACGAACTTACATCAATTATGATACAATATAATAATTTTACACTATAGCTGCACAATATTGCAAGCTGCACCCAACTTCAAGGTTAACACCAGAAACAGCAGAAAGCTGTCAAACTGTGAAACAGCATTACAAACTGCATGTAAGAGGCCATATACACAACAGTCAGTTATGCTCATTTATGGTTTTCATATTTGGTGCTTGGTAGAGAGTGCAGATTTCAGAGAGGTCCGAAGGAGAGGAAGGTGACATTTTGATCCATCTCCAGAAGGTGTGTTGTATATGTGTGTATATACGTGTGTGTGTACGTGTGTGTATACGTGTGTGCGTACGTGTGTGTATATGTTTGTATATATGTGGTGGAAAAGTTGCCATGAATACATCTCAGTGGTAAACATATTGTTTTATGCTGGGAACATTTGGGAAAAGGGCTTAATTTGGATTACCACAGAGGAAAGGAATTACAGTGCATGGTGCTACATCACCTTGGAATTGGATTTTATTATATGAAAAGGCTTAAGCAAATTAAATATGCATGGAAAAGCATTGTTTGTTTACATATCTGCTTTTTCTTGTTTCTTGTGCGATCACCCTTTGCACATCTAATTTTTGATACATGGGTATTTTTTAACTGATTCACAAAATATAGAATTTAAGATGGGAAAATGGTGTTCTAGCACAATAATGGTGTTATTTTGTACAATAAATGAAAGATCATTTTAAGTACACAACTTCCATTTCCAATCATTGGCAAATAAGCTAATAGAAAAAAACATTCAGGCTTCTCATACAAACTCATTACAAACTGCTTTAACATGCATGGCAGACACATAGCTACAAAACCAAATTCATCAACACTTAACAAGTAGTGAATTATAACAAACACTATAACAAGCCAATAATTTCCCTAAACTTGCTCCCTAAAACTTTACCAACACTCTACCACATGTATACAAGCAGAATCACTCACATACACAGTGGCCGGGTGGAGTCTGAATCATACTTACCGGGGCGTCCCCTGGTCTTTGTTTGAGCTTGTAGCTCCAGGTGGCCTGGGACTCCGTGTTTCTCTCTCTCTGTCCCTCTCCCTCTCTGTCTCTCTCTCTCTCTCTCTCTCTCCCCCTTCTTTTCGTCCTCTTAGTCTGTCAGACCCTTGTAGCCTCAGGATTGGTTCAAGCTCTCCCACAGTAATCTTATGCCTACTGAGTAACTTGAGAACCACGGCGTCCATCAGTCAGACACCCACCTACCTACCACACACACACACACACACACACACTGTCTTACCTTTTGCATTGTACTTGTTTAGAAAGTTGGCGTGGGTTACTTTGCGTCCCCCTTGACCACTGCCTCTCTGAGGGCAGAGGGCTGTGGAGCAGCCAAAGAGAAGTCCTCAGTGCAGGAACCAGTTCTCCAAGATCTCCTGCTCCCCTCTGAGACTCAGCATGACGACGGAGGGGAAGAGAGGACTGCGAGACCTGAGCTCCTGCAGAGTAAGCAAACAGCATCACAGCTCTAGGGTGCACACGCACGCACGCACACAAACACACACACAAAACCCCAATCTCTATTCCGAGCTCAGGGAGTCTGACTCAGCACCCAACATCCCTGTCAGACACACACACACACACACACACACACACAGACGCCTACCCCACACACAGATTCACACACATCTGCAGCCGGACTCAGCAGCAAAAAGCTTTAAACTGCTTAGTCTGTGCACAGCTTGTCTCTTTAACCAAATTAAGAACTGAAAGAGCCATTGCCAATGCTTCTGTCAGCCTCTTGCCAATGTCTATAAACCAGGACACTTAAAGGAAAATGAATTCAGAGACATTGGGCCTAATTCACTAATATCTTCCTTTTTCATTTGCTCTCAAGAAAGGTCCTAAGAGACGTCTCCACCAGATTTATGACATGTTCTCAGATAGTTCTCAGAATTGTTCACATCTTTGTTCTTATAATGATAAACCCAAAGGACATGTGTGTACATGTCCATGTGCACGCACAGAAATCAATTCGATTCGGCCACATGAAAATGCTACACGAAAAAGGGATATTACATTATATAATATTATATATTATATTATATTCGAGGCCCTTATGGTTTGAACCTAGTCATTTTTCTCGGAATTTGAACGTAGGAAAGGTTTACAAGTGGATTACTAGCTTAAAAAACTTGTCTTTGAATTTGTTAGAAAACGTTTTTCAGTGATGTTACCTAAGGGCAGTGCAGAAGGAGTGAAGCCGGCCAACAATATATTTTTACATTTAGCTAACGGTGCGAACGGACAGCATCATATCGATCCCAGAGTTCACGTTCACTTACAGAAGTCACTGTAGCCAAGTTACAAATCTGTAAATTTGCTGATTTGCTTGTCTTCATCTGAAATATGTTAAATGTGCGCCGCACATTCGGAAGAAAGTAATCTATTTTCTGACTTCGTAACTTTTAAAGCGACAAAACGTCTTAATTAACCTGAGTAATCCAGGGCTGACAACGAAACAGCTTAATGCGTCAACCTAACGACGCCCCTAATGCAGATGTTATTATTCCCAGTTCAGACTTATTTAATAATTGCACAAGGGAGAACAAGCATTTTATTGATTATTGGACTGTTTCAATGATTATTGGGTGATTTATCTCCCAAGTAACATGACTGATGTGAATTGAAGTGTTGTGTAGTATTTATTTGAAAAGATCATAATGTTTTCTAAAATTCTGAAATTATTTTTTTTATATTACAAATATAATATTATATTTTATACACTGTTGTAATTTAAATACTATATTATGCAACTGTAGAACTGAAGAAAATGCAAAGAACAATTATTTTGCACAAGCATGTCAATGCTCAAATGAGCATAATTGAGCTATTCAGTGTGCTAGATTCTGTTCTTCATAAGTTCTTCATAAGAACAGAACCTAAGAACCTTCATAAGAACAGGACCTAAGAACCTTCATTAGAACAGAACCTAAGAACCTTCATAAGAACAGGACCTAAGAACCTTCATAAGAACAGGACCTAAGAACCTTCATAAGAACAGAACCTAAGAACCTTCATAAGAACAAAACCTTCATAAGAGCAAATCCCCAATATGAAAACATGAGTGCACATCAGAATCTTTCTGAAAACTGCATTACTGCGTTTTGAAGAAATTTTATCTTATGAACTGTTGGAGAATGAGGACCCATGTCAAGATTCTGGAAAAATCTTCATATGCTTCCTAAATAAAAAGCTTTCATCCGTCACACAAGTTCGTACTTCTGCACACTGAATCCTTAATAAGACTTTATACATTTGAATTGGAAGTTGAAGGAAGACAGGAGTGTGTTAGACATAGCTGCATGGATCAAACAGATATCAAACGGATAAACCTTCTAGCAAATCTTGGGAGGGAATATGGACAAAAAAAAAACATGCAATTTGAATGTGTTTCTCACCTCCAGCAGAAATCAGAGTTTTAATCACTTTTGCAGTGATTCCACAAGCATTAGTAAAACAAAGTTTTGGTTCTCCACAATAGCAATACTGATGTTGGTGCTTGCAGTATTATTTACTCTTTTCTCCATATGTTTAAAACAACTCTATTGCAGAGACACATACTTTAGTTTTCAGTGGAAAGTGTAAGTAGGTCTGTGGTTAATACAGACTCTTGTGCACAGCGATTAATGAACGAACGATTAATGACCACAGCTGCTCTTCTGGGTTGTGGCCTCTGTGGCACAATTAAGTTATAGTGTATTGGGAGGCTGAGCCGGCCCATAATCCTTCAGGTGTTTACCACCTCAGCTACATGCTGGGGGGTTTAACTCTCCGTTCACCCTGTGTTACCCAGCCCATTCCAGATGTATGGTCAGTAGGAATGGCTACAGCTCAGGACAGGAAAGTGAAATATTGATTTGATCCAACTCAGTTAATTTACAATAGGGCAAAACTTTACATATGAGACTATGATTCTGGTTCTGGTTCATTATTTTAGTTTACTTGCATTAAACAGTAGTTATATGGTCAAAAATGAAAACACAATATAACAAACTTAGTTTAAACAGTTTAATGTTTAATGCCAAGACATAATTTTTGTATTTTGCTTATCAATAATTGATATCCCTTCAAAAAAGTTAATGTTTATTATCCATTACTATATTATATATTACTAGAATTATGTTAGAATTATGTTACCAATATGAATTATTATTATTATTATTATTATTATAATCAATGATGGTGATGCTTAAAAACAATATTTTTTGTGTTTTATACACTATTATATACATGTATACATATATGTATAATATACACTATTTCTGTGGTTCACTGATGCTAGAATCTCTCTTGTATCTGTCTGTCCTTCTCAGCTTTTGTTGACCTCTGTGACACCTTCTCTTTTATTGGCTTATAAAATATTTCTGACCTCATCAGACACTTTGTCCCTATCGAGGATTCTGGTGCCTGCTGCAGCAACCATGATGCATGCACACACACACACACACAGACACACACAGGAAACTTGATCTGAGGCACAGAAGAAATATGGTACTGCTCTGCCTACTGGAACAGAGAGGAACTGCAATAATTTGCCTATAAGTCATTCATTTATGACGAGTGGTAGTACGTGTAGTACAACGAGCTCTTCTCAGTTTTGTTTTTATTTATTCTGTTTCTTTCTCTCTGTTTTACTCTCTTTCTTTCTCATGCGCACATGCAAAGCTACTTGTGACACTGGTTTAATAATAAATGAATTTAGACTTCCCCTATCTTGTATACACACGCGCGCGCGTGCTTGCGCAGATATGCAAATCTGGTTCTTGGTGGCATGTATGACCGGCACTCCTGCCCTTTTTCGAGAAGTCTGCATTATGCATTAACATGAAAGACGGCCTCAGAAATCTGTCATACATCCAACCAGCTCATTTCCCACCCCTTCTCACGTCGTTCCTCTCTCCGTCTCTCAAATTCTCTCTCTCTCTCTCTCTCTCTCTCTCTCTCTCTCTCTCTCTCCCTCCCCTCTCTGTTTCTCTCTCTATCTTCTTTCCTCCTGCATAGGATGTGAGAGGATCACGCTCTGTGGTAAGATGCCCTCAGTGCTCTGTTTGGGCCCTCTATAGGCCGACATCCTCATTGCATATCAGCGGTGCTTTCTCACAAAGATAAATGAGTTTTTGTTCATTCCGTTGCAGTGGGATGTCATTCCGTTGACTTCATCTTGGCCCAGTTTCTTTTGCTTTGGTCAAATCAAGACTGGGTTGAACGTGTAACTAGTGAAATATTAAAATTATGGATATTTTAAGAAGCCTTAACTTTCTGCTTGGCATGTAGCCGTGGTACGATATATTACATCAATGTGTTAAACTCTATTTATAGTACAAGGAACCATTTGGTTGAAAAGGGCATGCACTCAGCAAACTAGAGACATGTGAGTCACCATTGGCTTTATTGTCTCATCAGAATCAAACTCAATTTTGCATAGTACATCAACTTTGTTTTAATTCTGTCAAGTTTGAGAAATCATACGTCGTATATACTAGAGGTGTAACGATGCATCGTGACACGGTTAATCGCAATGCAGAAATGTTACCATTTGCATCGTGGTGATAGACGATATTGCGTCCTGTTTGTTATGCTAGCTAATGCATTTACATTGTTTGGACACCAGAGGTCGTACTTGACCTATGGCGAAACTGTTACAGTAGCATTTTTACAGTAATACAATAGCACGTTATAAACCAACATACCTTGAATTTTATTTGCATTTTCTTTTAATTGCGGGGGAATAATAATCTTATTTAATATTTGCTCAGAATTGTGCATTGTTTATGCTTCATAATTAAAAAGGAATGCTTTCACTTGGTTATTTAATATATGGTGAAGCTACATGTTGTTTACAATACATTTTATTTACAACTGTAAACGTCTACTGATTTTTATTACTTGCAGGAGACTAAAGAATCTTGCTTAAAAATAAAACTTTTTTGTCTTATTTTTGCATACTTCATTCATCTGCACTGAATAAATTATTTCTTCCCATTTAGCTTCAAATATCATGAGATAATGTAATTGTGAATACAGTATTGTGAACAGTATCAAATCCTGAGCAGAGTGCATTGGTACATCACTAACATATAATAACAGCAAAATCCAGCAAATACTTTGGCAGCAAATATCAAATAAACAATAACAAATTCTGATTCATCACCACACAACAGTATGTAAAGCCTAAATATGGGCAAGTAAAATGCTGCATTGTGCTCTGGTGGTTGGGGGGGGGGATTTCTCCTTTAAGAACAGCATGTGTCTCCCCCGGCTGTGTTTTTTCACTCCACCCATCATGGAGTGAAGGAGGCATGGTGCATGGGAACTTGTGTTCTTGGAACTAAGACCAGACCATATGGCAGTTTAGGCATGAAGAGGGGAGATATGATCATCAGGAAACGACTTCAGTTGGAAGAAGAATTGATCAGCATATTTTTATGAGACAAAGGAGACTGGAATACATTATACATTAGAACACCTCTAGGGGGCACTAAAGGTAAACCAATGGGTGTTCCTTTACTCAGCATCCTGCTGCACAATTCCTTTCCTTGTCTTGAAACCTGCTCAAACAATATACTAGAAAACATTTGGCAGACCCTTAAGCACATTTCACCTAGTTAGTCACAACAAGTTCACCCTTTTGGCTTAAGCACTTTTCAATTATTAAGACACAGTTTGCAAACGTATTCTCACCCAGTAGAACACATATTGCACTGTGATGCACTTGGGTTGCATAATGGTAAGCACAGGTAGCAAAAGTGAAACTCAAATAAAGCACTGGTCTTACAACTTAAACACAGCCACTCTAAATTGATCACACATATGACAAATGATGTGAAGGTGAAGAAACCAATATACGTAAGCCAGTACGAGGAGGCCTGGTTGTAAAAGTTTCACTATGGATAGAAACAGTCAGAGAGGCAGAGTAAGGGTAAGAGGTGGAAGAGGAGGAAGAGGAGGAAGAAGAGGATGGACGAGACGAGGAACGATAATTTCAGATGAAATACGGGCAACAATCATTGACCACGTTCTTGTCCATGGATTGACTATGAGGGAAGCAGGACTTTGAGTTCAGCCCAACCTGAGTAGATTCACCGTGTCCACCATAGTCCGAACATTTAGAGAGGAGACCAGGTAATTGCTTTATTCATTTCATATATGTTTACAGTGTGACTCAATACAGATCTGAAAAAAGGTGTTTCATTACATGAATCTCCTAAAACATTTGTAGGCTTAGTGCTGCATGTAATATTTTGTAATGGCATGTTCTTTTGTAGAATCGCAAGACTGCCATATTGGGGGGGAGGACGTTTATGTTGAACCCACACCAAGAGACCCTCATTGTTGACATGGTCCGTCAGAACAATGCAATCACGCTGCATGAAATACAACAGAAATTCATTGACGACCAACTGTGAAGACATCAACAGCATCAGCCTTTCCACCACTGATAGTGTTCTAAAATACAACAGAATGCGGATGAAGCAACTGTACAGAGTACCCTTTGACCACAACTCAGAAGGGGTGAATGCACTGTATGCACCTCTGTTGTAGCGTATTTCTTTGTATATATATATATACATATATATATATATATATATATATATATATATATATATATATATATATATATATATATATATATATACAGTACATAATTTCTCATTTTTGCTAAACAAGAGTTTGTAAAAAATATTTTTACAGCTTCATGATCTGATCATTGTGTTTTCCTTTTTTTGGTGTTGTGTGTAATGACCGTTCAGTGCTGTTTTTATTTTGATTGATTCGAGGCCTGATTTGACAACATTGTTTGGTTTTGATCACTGCTTGAACTGTTTTGAGGCATTAGTTTGGTTCTGCAGGAAGAGTCAGAGGTTTTGTGAATTTAGTGTATGAATTGGTTTTGTCACTAGCCACATTAACCAAGACATCCAAAAGGTGAACAAGAGAGCAATAGTTCATTACTGAATGGCAGTGTGTGATATGTACATTACACAAAATAGGATCAGCTATAATGTTTGGTGAATTGCAAGAAGTGAATTTAGAAAATGCGCCCATTTAGAAAATGAACAGTGTGAGAACTGTATCTCATGATTCATAAAGGTGTCATAGTATTTTCTGTACCTCTTCCTCTCACTGTGTCACTGTTTCGCCTGTTTCCCAAACATCCCATCATCATCCCCCACCACTGTCTCTCCCCCTCATCTCCTCAAAGGCGGCCTTGAACCTCCCTCTTATTCTGTCCTTCTCCCATGCACGCTCTCTTAGCCTTACCTGACTCTTTATTGTTCTCCTCACTGAAGGATCTATTTCTAGCACACACTATTCTCCCTTGAGAACATACACATGGACACATTCTTTGTGCTTAAAGCTGAGAAATATGGTAAAAGGTATTCAGTAAGCCCCTCTCTTGAACACATCTGTTTTTATAAAGATTTCCATGGATTTATTTATCAATGTATTAGGTGGATTCTCTAATAAATTCTGCAAGCAAAAAGCTTTCTGAATTGTCTTGGAGTGCTGTGAAATGGTGCAGTCATGCTATTAATTTTCTAAAATTATCCAAATGATAGTTCAAAGCTTGTGCTGAGCACCATTGTGACATTCAGACAATGCACAATATGGGGGTAGAACTTGTACTGGTCCTCCCACGCCCCCACCCCTTTACACACACACACACACACACACACACACACACACACACACACACACACACACACACACACACACACACACACACACACACACACACACACACAGAAAGTGAACACTGAAAAGAAAACTGCAAACACAGATATGAGACATTTTCTTCATTTCATTGTTGATGTTGCTTTGTATGTAGACAGGTTAAATGTGCATAACGTTTAGTCATGAGATTGTTCTCTTGTACTATTAAAGAACATCTCATTCAGAAATGTAGATGGAATTGAATTACATCATTTTTCTCCATACTCCTTTGTTATTTTTGTATCATTTTGTACATTTCTTATTGTATAAAAGAAAATAAATTGTTGTATTGTACAGCATACTATTGATGGGAAGATACAAAAAGTATTAGCTACATGTTAGAAGAGATGTATGCACCTGGTCTAAAGCTCTTTGTTGCAGCCAGTCTGGGAAAATCAAGAATGTGTTACAGTAACACAGATATCAAACAGATCTGAGCATTTGCATTATTATCTGCATATGTGATGTGTGGATCTGCTGAAAATCTACATTTTTGAACACACCTCTAGGACAGAGTTGTAGAATTCTAAGCTGGTTTAGAATTTTAGAAATCATTAGCTTTGAGTTCTAGAACCCTTAATTAAGTGCCAATAGGCTGTACAGTGAATTGCAGTTTGATATGATGGAGCAATCACACTGTTTCAGATCAGATTTTCATATCCACTTTCAACCAACACATTGCACTTGCAGTTAATTCAGATAGACAGTATTGTATTACAAACAATACTGTATATATAAATACACCATAAGAAAAACAGTTATTGTTTTTGTTTGATAGGCATCCTTCTAATCCTTGGCAATAGAGTCAGCATATGTTGCAATGACAACAATATGCCTCACAACATTCATTGCAGCTTACAACATTCATTGCTTCAACAGAAACAGCTAAATGGACAGTTTAACAACAAACACAAAACATGAAGTTAAAAGGTGCACCTGGAACAAGTGTGATGATGGCGCTTTGTGAATCCTCCATTTACAAAAGTGCTAAATGTGCAGTGAGAAAGCAGCTATTTGCAGAGGTACATTTTTCATTGCTACGTCTGGCTCTCTGGCTCATGACATGTCCTGGTCACAATCGTTCATGTCTGAACTCTCAGATAACAGCAATGAAATAAAACATTTGGTTTGTGCAAATGTGCTGATGATACATCCTTCTCATGTACAATACGCATGTTCATTCCCAAGCAAAGAATAAAGTGTCTAGACTGCTTGCATTATAGTTATTATATGTACATTCTTTCTATAGGCACTAGGTACCAGGTTCATCCATTATAGGTGAGTCTGGTTTTCTAGTCTGAGCTCAAAACATGGCTGACACCAAACACCTGTGAGGAATCACCTGTCTTGAATGCAGCAGCATCTACAGTCTTAAAAGAAAAAAGGAAAATGGAGATATCTGACATGTAGATGACGAACCTTACAAATGTTACAACTGGGTATTTTACAACCCCATGTTTTATTTTATATCAAACTAATTTTGTATCAAACAAATAGCATGAAATTCTATTTGCTAGGTATTGCAATTAAAATTGTAATGCTCTGAGCAAAAAGAACTTTCAAAAAGCTCTAAGTGCAATTAGTGCATTTCCATCATAGTGCTATGTGTGGACTGTGCAGATTACCATGTTCAGATTATCAAATTCAGATGATCATGTTCAGATTATCAAATTCAGATGATCATGTTCAGATTATCAAATACAGATTATCATGTTCAGATATCAGTTTGCCAGATGTTAAGCAGCAGCAGTGGATGTTAGTCTTGTATTCTTCTATAATTATTTCACAACTTAAGAGGCTTATGGTTCCTTACAGTAGGAGCATTAGGGAATCAAGTATGGGTGCGTTGGCTTTAAGGACAGGATACTTTAGTGATCATGCATACATGGTACAACTTGTTTTATGTGTTTTTGGTGGTTTAATTTGTGAAACCTTAATAGTGATGTTATTGTTAAACTGAAATGACGTGAGGTATAGATGTTATCACCTTCTTCACCTAAAACTCATTTTTATATACATCTACTCATTGAAATTGAGAGGTAAATTTGTAAGCTTATTACTAATGAAGATCAAAGCATGCAATTGTGCGCTATTGTACACAGACATGACTCTGTGTCACCTCCGTGAATATTACAAGACCAGTGAAGCCATCGGCTATTTGCAGCTAACTGCTGCCATAAATATAAAACCCTACATTTGCAGTGTTACATGTGTTTGAGTCTATAGTGCTTGTGTACACAGTATATACTGTATAGTAACTACGTGAACCAATATGTGGTCCATGGTCCAGTTCAGAAACTAGACAGGAATCGCACAGATGCATTAAAACTGGATGTTATGCACAATTAACACTAGGTGCTTGAAATCATCTGAACTTTTCACTGTAAATTTTAGAACTATCCAGGCTACAGGCCACTGTCCACATTTTAAGTGAATGTTGATATAAATAGCAACACCTGCATAAATGTGGGACAACCAGCAGATGCTACCATGACAGTTTGGGTCATCTAAAAATAGCATCATAGCATGCTTTGGATATATTAAAACAAACAGGCCTGATTAATTATGACGTTAAATACCATGAGAGAGATTTAGTGACATGAAAGATGGATCACAGCTTGGTGAATTTTTTCCCCCCCAGCAGCATTGTCAAAGAGGATGTCAGCATTGATCTCTACAGGAACGGCCTTTTCAGTTAAGTGCAGTGGTGGCAAGGAGGCTCAGAGTGCAGAATCATGATTCCTTATCAATCATTTGAAAGGCTTCACAAAACAAGCACCTAATTTCTGCAAAATGAAAATGCTTGTCATGACCTCAGTCAAATGCAGCCAGATTTCTTCATAAAGCCCCATATATTAACTTTACATTTCTGACAAGGATTTTTTTGGTTTTGTAGTGATGAGTCTCCAATGATGTTAAGATGGACAGGAAACATTAAAGGGAAACTCCACTTAAACAGCTTTTGTCAGTTTTCAACAAACCCCTTTACATAACAGATTGACCAAAGAGGTTTAGAAGTGCAGCACAGTTGTATCTTAGACGTTTCCAGCAGACATTTGCCAGGTCTACTTCAATTTTGAGCTTTCTTGATATTATAAGTACTGTCATTGTATGCATAGCATTAAATACTTAAATGGAAATCTACATTATGCATTCATCAATCCAAAATTAAAATTTCTAAGTGCATTGTTGCATTGTCTTATTATTGCTAGTCATACAAGATTTAGCAGCACTACATTTCTTTTAAGGAATGCCATTTTTTTCAGATGGCCAATCCTTGTTGATCTTGTCCAGAGAATAGATGCTCTCAAATTTCTCATTTTTTTGGTTTGCAGCAGCCTGTTCAGCTGCATCCATCACTTGCTTTTCTCCTTGCTCTGTTTCACGATGGTAGAAATAGTTGAAGTTGGAAACAATAACAGGAACAGGAAGAGCAATGGTCAGCACACCAGCGATGGCACAAAGGATGCCCACCATCTTACCCCCAACGGTGACTGGGCACATATCACCATAGCCGACTGTAGTCATGGTGACCACAGCCCACCAGAACCCTTCTGGGATGCTCACAAACTGTGTTTCGGGTTCATCGACCTCTGCAAAATAAATGGCACTGGAGAAGAGGATGACTCCGATGAAGAGGAAGAAGACGAGCATGCCCAGCTCCCTCATACTGGCCTTCAGGGTCTGTCCCAGAATCTGGAGACCTTTGGAGTGGCGGGAGAGCTTGAAGATCCTGAAGACCCTCACCAGTCGAATAACTCTCAGTGTAGCCAAAGACATGTTCTGATTAGCCATCGAGTCCTCTCCATGATATGCCATCAAGTCTGTGATCAAAGTGATGAAGTAGGGCATGATGGAAACGAAATCAATCATGTTCATGATGTTGCTGAAAAACTCACTCTTGCTGGGACACACCACGAAGCGCACTCCTAGCTCAAAACAGAACCAGATGATGCAGATTGTCTCTATTATAAAGAAGGGGTCTGTGAACATAGTTTCCATTCCTTTGGGAGAAGGGCTTGGGGAGAGGAGAGTGCCATTAGCATCTCGGGTTAAATTAAAAACTTCATGGGTGAAGGTGTTTTCATCACGAAACTGTGGCAGAGTCTCTAGGCAGAAGATGCAGATGGAAACGGTTATGACGACAACGGACACTAAGGCCACAGATCTGGCAGCACTAGAACTCTCTGGGTACTCAAACAGGAGCCAGAACTGATGGAAAATCTCACTTTTTGGCAGCTGTGGCTCTGGCTCTTTGATGAAACCTTCATCCTCTCTGAACTGTTCCATGACCTCATGACCCAGTCTGTAGAAGACAATATCATCTGCAAAAACTTCCAGTGGCACATTTGCTGGTCTGCGGATCTTACCCCCAGACTGATAGAAGTATAGGATTCCATCAAAACTGGGACGGTTGCGATCGAAGAAATACTCATTCTTCATTGGGTCAAAATAGCTGATCCGCCTCTTAGGGTCTCCAAGCAATGAATCAGGAAATCTATTCAAGGTTTTGTGTGTCGTCTCATACATCATCCCTGAGACATTGATGACTACTCTCTGGTCCCAATCATCAAATTTCTGCTTTTCCCCAGACATGTTCTCACAACAGTCTTTAGCCACTTTGCCTAAGAGACCCTCATTGGGACTACCTTCACTGCTCATATGTACCTTCCAATTAGAGATGAGACTGTTGCAACTTGATGTACCTTTCTTTGGGACTGTTGTGGGAGAGGCAGTTGTGTTTCCAGTATGAGTCTGCCTCTGTGGTGAATGTCCCAGTGAGTTTGTGCTGCGGGTTGTCTGATTTCGTTCTGGTGTCTCTGAAGTGGGAGAAGCCGGATATCCTGAATCACTTGGGTCTGCTAGGTTGATTCTGATCTCATCCAGGTTCTCAAAGTTGACCAGAGGAACTTCCATGGCCTTCCTCTGCTCTCTGGGTCACAGGTGGACTGTTTAACGCAGACTGAATGATGAGGGATATCCACAAGTGAGGACAGCTTGTTCCCTGAACAATAAGGAGTACAGCAGGTTCAGAGAGGATCCAGGCTTGTCCTGACTTGCTCTGCCGCAGGGAGCCAAATCCCAAGACACCGTCACCCGATCTGCCAACAAAGAGAACAGAACAGCTGTGTCACTACTCAGATGGTATAGGTGGACTTCCAAGTGTAGATCAGTTAGAGCATTTTGTAATGCTGTACACTGAGGGAAGAAACAGTAATTCATTGCATCTATTCACAAATATGCAGTAACATTTCTGTTATATGAAACTGTTGGAAATGCAGTTTTATGAATTTCTGGGTAGTAGGGAGAGCATGAAAAATGTGCTGCAACAGTGTAAAGATGTTCTGTGGAGTGTATACATATAAGGACCTATTCTGAGACTCAAGATGAATTGCTTACTGTATTGTTTTGGCTAATTTAGATTAATTTTACATACAATTTCCTTTAAACTATTGTACTTGTTTTCGCCAACAGTTATGGATTAAAATTGATTATTCCCTAGCTCATATATTCCTTCCAGGTTAGGTTCTTCTGTTTGCTCTCTCCTTGAAAACCTTGGAAGTCCTTGAACTTCCTTCAACACTCATAAATAATGCATTTTAAATTAGCAGCATGTGTATTACTTTCCTCTGTGCCCATTGCTGAGCATGCCTACAAACTGAGCATCGCTTTTTATCATATTTCACCCGCATACCCATATTACTGTACCCCCCCTACCCACATACAGACACACAGACATACTCACTCACAAAAAATACACAGTCCTCAACTCAGGTCTCCTCTAGGGCAACCTATAGAGACCCCATGCAATACACATTTCTGTATTTTCAACTCTAGGACACCTGATTCAGCTCCTGAGGTAGTTCTGCTCGACACAGACATGCCCTGGCGGACTGTTCTCATACACATTTCAGCATGGTTAGCACTTCTTGTATCTTACAATGTGAGGAAAATAGTAACCGAGACGGCTTGTCAGCAGGGCCGGTCCTTTCTATCGTAATAGTCTGATAGGGGAGTTACCCTGACATTGTAGTTTCATGTGGCCATGGGCTTCTGAGGGATTATCAAAGTATAAGTATACCTTGGTTTATTTGATGCTAGCAAAAATACATCTTTACTCATTGTTGGTATACAATTTCACAGACTGCCCTGATATATTTTAAGCAAAACACAAGTAGCTGCATTGTAACAGATAGAAAAGTGCTACAATGGCATAAATAAATATTGACTTATGTTTTTTGTGTTTTTGTCTGTGTCTGCATGAGGTTTAAAGCTACAATAGTTCATAACATCAAAGCATTAGAAGTAATACAAAATGAGGAACTTTACAAATGCTCTCTTTAATTGTTGATAATAATAGAAAACTATTTTGGATGTGAATATTTGAAATCGTCATTATCTTTACAATTATGACTGCAGCTTTGTGTGTTCAGAGGTCCACTACAGATGCATGTGTATAGAAGAAAGCATAGGCTGTTGACTGTTCTGTTGTGCCGACCGTGACCGCTTTCAAGTTCTTGTACATTGTGCAAAAAAATTCAGAAGTTTGCTGAGTGCAGACAGGTTTCTTGGTCACTCATTTACACTTGTATCTGTGGATATTTCTGACTGTGCATTTAGCAATAGACATTGCAATGTTAATCTAACTAAATAGCTAGCTAACTAACCAAACAAAACGAACTAACTAGCTTAAATGCCAGTTAGCAGCAATCTACTTAGGATCTTTAGTGTATGTGTGTGGTGATCAGTGTATGTATGTGGTATGGTGGTCGTAACATAAACCTGTTTTATGGTCATTTTGGAACAGTAAATTGAAATATCAATGACATGCTAATTAAACCCTCCATTGAAGGTCAAAGGTTAACAAACATGCCTTCATGTTTTTGAGTGCATTTCAGCATTTACAGAACTAACAAATGCGAGGGCTGGTCACATTCAGAGTCCATTCTTATTACTTATGTTACAATCAACTTACAATAACAATTACGATACCTTATAATAGAATTACACTATTGGTACACAATATTGCAAGCTGCATCCAACTTCAAGGTTAACAGCAGAAACAGCAGAAATCTGTCAGCAGAAAAGTGTCAGCACTACACAGTACATGTACCAGATTCACAACACAAAAACCAGTCATCAGGTCTGGTTTTCGTATTTGGTGCTCAGTAGAGAGGGTATGTTTAACAGAGGTCAGAAAGGAAGGTGACAGCAGCATCTGTCTGAATACTGCAGTACCTTGTATAGGAAAATGCTGAAGGCATGAAAACTACATGCAGAGATGACATCTACACTCCTATGCAGAAGGTGTGTGTGTGTGTATGTGTGTGAGCATGCATGTGTGCATACCTCTGGAAGCACCAATCAGAATGTGGTGGAAAAGTTTCCAGGGAAGCACCACCAGGATAAACCCATTGTTATATATATAATAATAGCATTACCATATAGTGAATACTTTGCAGGATGCTATACTGCCTCTCAGAAATCCCATTACATAGCTGAGGTTATTTGTATATCATTTTGATTACATTTTATTATATAAAAATGCTTATGAAAATTAAATATCTATGGAAAACCATTCCCTGTTTATGTCCCTGCCTTTATTTCTTGTTCTTTGTGTGATCACCCATTGCATATCCAGTATCCATGGGTATTTTGCATGGTTATTTTAGAGATTTTTAAATGATGCATAAAATGTATAATCTAAACAAGATTAAGTGATTGCAATACATTCTAGCACATGCAAGGTTTTGCTGACTCAATGGAAGTTTCCAGTACATGTTCTTTCATTTCAAAATATACTAACAATTCCTCAAAATAAGCTTCACATAAGCTCATGTAGCACCTTTACAAACTGCTTTAACATGCACAGGCAGACACACACACACACACACACACAAACAAATTCAACACTTAATAATTCATCAACACTTAATAAGTAGTGAACTATATCAAGCACTATATCAAGCCAATATTCTTCCTATAACTGTTCCCTTAAACTTTACCAACACTCTACTTATGTATACTAGCATACTCGCTCACATACACAGTGGCCGGGTGGAGTCTGAAGCATACTTACCGGGGCGTCCCCTGGTCTTTGTTTGAGCTTGTAGCTCCAGGTGGCCTTGGGCTCTGCGTTTCTCTCTCTCTGTCCCTCTCTCCCTCTCTCTCTCTCTCTCTTTGTTCCTCTCCCTCACTGTCTCTCTCTCTCCCCCTCTTCTTTTCTTCTGCTTAGTCTGCCTTACAATCAGATCCCTGTAGCCTCAGGATCAGTTCAAGCTCTCCCACAGTAATCTTATGCCTACAGAGTAACTTGAGAACTACAGCATCCATCAGTCAGACACCCACCTCCACCCCCCCCCCCCCCCCCCAAACACACACACACACACACACACTGTCTTACCTTTTGCATTGTACTTGTTTAGAAAGTTGGCGTGGGTTACTTTGCGTCCCCCTTGACCACTGCCTCTCTGAGGGCAGAGGGCTGTGGAGCAGCCAAAGAGAAGTCCTCAGTGCAGGAACCAGTTCTCCAAGATCTCCTGCTCCCCTCTGAGACTCAGCATGACGACGGAGGGGAAGAGAGGACTGCGAGACCTGAGCTCCTGCAGAGTAAGCAAACAGCATCACAGCTCTAGGGTGCACATGCACGCGCGCGAGTGCGCGTGCACACACACACACACACACACACACACACACACACACACACACACACACACGCAAAACCCCAGTGTCTATTCCCAGCCCAGGAAAACTGACTCAGCACCAAACACACACACACACACACACACACACACGATCACACCACACATCTGCAGCAGGACTCTGCTTAGACTGTGCACTGCTTTTGTCTTTGTTTGCTGCATTAAGAACCAAAATATCCCTTTATCTCTGTAAGAAAAATATTCTTATTGTTAGTATAAAATCACTCTAGTACTGTAGAATGTAGATCATGTTTGTTTCAGTCATGTACTGCCCATGCTCCCCCTCAATCTGATCATTCAGTACTCAGTGTTCTAGTGTTCTATCTGTAGAACTAACTGCCCTCTCTGACTTTGAATTGTACTTCATGTCATAAACAAAGATTTCACTTGTATCAAAACAACTTATGTCAACTGGTAGCCAGTTGGCTAATCTCCAGCTGCTTCCAAACAGCTCTATTCCTCATCAGCTCTATGATCTCACACTCTTTTTCTCTGTCTTTCTCACAAACACACACACACACACACACGCACACACACATACACTCACACACACCCTACCCTGCTTCTCCCTGCCCGCACCACTTCCCTCCTCCTCCTCACACCTCACACACCTCAAACCTACAAAAACCTTCCCTCTGCTGCTAATAAACTAGAACATCTCTGACTGCAGCTGACTCTGCTCTCTTGATTTGTGGCTGTGCTCTGAGCTCATTAAAGGAACAGACTGGACAAAGATGGAGACTGCTGCACTTCACCTGAACAACACACTAAAGAACATTCCAGTCACTGCTTCTGTCAGACACCTTGCCAATGCTCATAAACCAGGACACTTACAGTAAAGTAAAACGAATTTACAGACATTGTCAAGATTCTCTAAAAATCTTCATACGTGTTCTAAATAAAGGGTTTTCATCAAGTCACACAATTATTTTTACTTCTGCATACTGAATCCCTTATAAGATTAAAAAAACTTGAATTGGAAGTCAAAGGAAGAAAGGAGTGTGTTAGACATAGCTGCATGGATCAAACGGATTTGTGTTATTGAAGCCTTCTAGCACATTTTGAGAGGGAAGGTGTGAAAAAAAAAACATAAATTTTGAATGTGTGCCTGACCTCCATCATGAATCAGAGTTTTAGGCAGTGTGTAGGTTTTCATTGATTCCATAAGGATTAGTCTGAACAAAACATGTTTCTCCACAATAACAATACTTTTTCTCTTTCATTACAAGGATGAAACCATAACATCAAAGTACACCTGTCTTCCAGAGTGTAGCTTCCAGTGCATTGCTTTGAAAAGGTGAAAAGAAAAAAAAACTGAACACATTATATTTCCCCTTTTGTTTGGTGCATGAACATCTGAAGCATCTGATTACTGTAAAGTTTCATTTCACGACAATAAAATGCTCCATCATGTTTTTGCAGAACTGCTAGACTACCCCTTGCTGGGGGAAGAAGAAGGCTATCCACCCCATATCAAAAAGAGAGCATCGTCAACATAATCAGAGCAAACAATAGCATACTTTTACAACTACAGCAGCATTATTACTGACGTCAGCTTCAGCAACATGTATTCAGCGAATTTATCTGCAATGGACCAGGGAGAGTGTGATACAGCTGCACTATGAATATGCGCAAGTATGCTCTGCTATCCTCGCACTGACACTTTATTCCAGTGTCATGTGCCACACAATACCGACTGGCTATTTCATACTGTCATACAATACTGTAATGAACATCATAGGACACTATGCCATTGTCAGAGTCCCTGGGCAGCGTGGTGGCAACATTACAATGTGTGCAGCCATTTGCCAGAACTGTGGTGTTCATCATCATGCCACTCTCAGTCACTACAACACTGAGCACAAAATACTCATTCCCTATCACTATGGCGATGGACCATATCAGTCCAGGTTTGTTGTCTTTTCCGCCAGGTCTCTCAAGTTCCTCAGTCCTATTGAGTTCTTATCAGGATGGAGGTGGTCGCCAACCCCAACATTGCATATCCCTTCTCAAGGCGATGGAGGAAGCTTGTGGTGACATTGATGGGGGAGCATGATGGGGTGGATCACTTCCAAAGTTCTTCCCCTGCTGGTCAAAGACGACATTGGCTTTGATGTCAATGAGATATTGTTGCCAGTCCCAAATATGAGATGAGATGGACCCTAAGTTTGTATGCTGAAGTTACGAGCCTTTTTTTTGGCTTTTGTTATCTACTATATGTTTTACAGTATATACAGCATATGGTGTAGAACTGTGCATACAAAAAGGAAAATAAACATTCCTCTTATAATTGTGTTTCATGCTATGGTGTCTATATACTGAATATGCATAAATAACCTGTATATTTGTGAATATATATGTATATACAGTATGGGTACAATGACAGACCTTTACAGCAGACTACGCACTCACAGAAACAGTGTTTTCCATTTGTCATATCAATGTGTCACATCTGATTTCAGAGTTGAAAGAGTTTTGGATGAAGTGTTTGCCTGTTTGCCTTAGGTTTTGCTTCATCCGCATTCTGTTGTATTTTAGGACACTATCAGTGGTGGAAAAGCTGATGCTGTTGATGCCTTCACAGTTGGTCGTCAATGAATTTCTGTTGTATTTCATGCAGTGTGATTGTATTGTTCTGACGGACCATGTCAACAATGAGGGTCTTTTGGTGTGGGTTCAACATAGACATCCTCCCACCCAATGTGGCAGTCTTGCGATTCTACAAAAGAACATGCCATTACAAAATATTACATGCAGCACTAAGCCTACAAATGTTTTAGGAGATTCATGTAATGAAACACCTTTTTTCAGATCTGTATTGAGTCACACTGTAAACATATATGAAATGAATAAAGCAATTACCTGGTCTCCTCTCTAAATGTTCGGACTATGGTGGACATGGTGAATCTACTCAGGTTGGGTTGAACTCCAAGTCCTGCTTCCCTCATAGTCAATCCATGGACAAGAACGTGGTCAATGATGGTTGCCCGTATTTCATCTGAAATTATTGTTCTTTGTCTTGTCTCTTCTCTTCTTCCTCCTTCTCCACCTCTTACCCTTACTCTGCCTCTTTGACTGTTTCTATCCATAGTGAAACTTATACAACCAGGCCTCCTCGTACTGGCTTATATTGGTTTCTTCACATTATTTGTCATATGTGTGATCAATTTAGGGTGGCTGTGTTTAAGTTGTAAGACCAGTGCTTTATTTGAGTTTCACTGTTGCTACCTGTTCTTACCATTATGCAACCCAAGTGCATCACAGTGCAATATGTGTTTTAGTGGGTGAAAATACATTTGCAAACTGTGTCTTAATACGTGAAAAGTGCTTAAGCCAAAAGGGTGAACTTGTTGTGACTAACTAGGTGAAATGTGCTTATGGCTCCTGCCAAATGGGTGACAATTTCAATAAATGGGTTTACGACACTGAGAAGTTTCAGACATCAGATTTTTGTGTTTTAGCAATTGAGAAAAACTTTACAGTTTTTTCCATCTGCTAAGACACAATTTTGAAAACTATCACAATTTATCAAAATACTTAACACAATTCACAAAACCACACACCCAAACTGCGGAATACCTCATATATCCTGCAAAATCAAGCACTGCAACCAAAACTACATATAACATTATAAAAATCAAACTTTTGCACCAAACAGCACACACACTTCATCATATAACTACATTTTTGTCTGATCAACTACACACTGCTGGGCAGAATGAAAAACACTAATGTCTAGTGAGCTTTGTCATAATACTAAAATAGTTCAAATTGTTGAAAATTCTTCAGATTGTTCACATGCAGAAAAATATTTGCATATACACACACGCACACACACGCACACACACACGCTGCTGTTATTTATTTATTTTCACCAAACAAGTCAGTGCAATATCTGCACAACATATATATTTGCATTGTATAGAACAAAAAATGAAAAAGAACATTACAGAAAAAAGTGTAGAGAAAATTTATAGAAAAAAGATGGAAGAAACAAAATTAGGCAGGATCTTGCCGCACAGCTGGGTCTGGCCACAACGCCTCGTCCACATCACAGGCAATATCTTCCCTTGCCAGACATTGAGGGAAGAAGCGCCTTGAGTGCCTCATCCATCCCTGAATCGTACCCACATCAATATCATCACATGCCTGTTCCCTAGTCTAAATGTCCGGATGACAGAGGCGACAGTAAAGCGGCTCAAGTTGGGCTGCACTCTCTGTCCAGCCTCTTGCATTGTCAGCCCATGGTTGATGACATGATCAGCTAAGGTTGCTCTGATGTCATTTGACAGTTGTTGTCTTCTTTGGCCATGAATTCCTCTACCAGCTCTACCTCTACCTCTACCTCTACCTCCAACTGTTCCTCCCCCTCTCATTCTCACCCTCCTTCTTCCTCTCTCTGCAACATCTTCCATTGTTGTTGTAAAATAAGGTGCTCACCTGGGGTCTTTTTTTATAGTGTTTTACTTCCTGATTGAAGTGCTAACAATTTAGAACTGAGGTGTTTGGCCAGGTGGCTCATGTATTGGCAATTTAGTTCATGTGTTGTCATTTTCAATGGCAGTGTTTTAAAATGGCAAACATGTGACTTTATGTCAGATTGTTGTATCTTTTGCAGAGAACCGTGTTCAATGTGTTTTAAAAAGTGCCATTTTAAATTGCAAAATGTGTGTAAAACAGGAAATGTGTTTAGAGTTTTGGAGACTTGAGAACAGGTTGTGCTCTCTGTGTGTCAGTTAAAATATTTCTGCTAAGCAGGTCATTTTAGTGTGTTAGCAGCTGGAAAAAACTGTAAGTCCTGACACTCCTGCCAACTCCAGCAGAATGTACGTCAGCAGGAAGGGGTTTGTTTTGATTACGGTTGTTTTGCAGCTGCTAAGTCCCAATTTCTGAAACTATGTCTCCTTTTGTCAAAATTTAATACTCAGCAGCCAAAGATGCAACACACACACACAACATGCAAAACATCTTACACTTTTGGAAAAAGCAAACTGTAGCACCCAGGGCGTTGGGTGATGAGGAGGTGGACGAAAGTGCTGAGAGGAGCAAGATTTATTAAGTACAAATCTAAAATCAGAGTAATTTAACTAGTCCGGGGTCATAGCAGGTAGGCAATTAGAGACAGAACATAAACCAACACAGAGAGACATGACCAAACTTAGTTTTTTGCAGCTTCTAAGACCCAAAAAGTGGTCCTTATAGCACAATTTTTGAAAACACTAACCCATGTAGCATATCTATTGACCTGGTGCACTAAACCTTAAGCACATTCTCCACCTTACAATCATTTAGAAATTCTTAAAGACACTAAAACATTAAACACAGTTCTTTACATAAGACACGATATTCAAAACTGAAAACCATGTGTTTCTTTTGGAAAACATCGCCACGTAACTGCTATACCCACTTAACAAAATCCATACCCAGTCCTCACAGGTTACAATATTTCTAGCTAATTTTTACAAATATTTAGATATCAAGGCCTAATCCCTATAAAGAGGCCACAAGTTGCAAATCTTGGTTTGCACATCTGAATATGCAGAAGTAACCTCTATAGTTGTGAATATTCATGTATATGTGAGCCCTCTGACAGACCTTTACAGCAGACTACAAACTGAACACATGGTAGTAGTGTTTTCCATTTGTCACATCAGTGTGTAGTTGTCATATGGGAAAGGCTAATGATCTGATATTTGTGTGTAGAGTTCGGATGCAATAATATGGTTTTGGCAAAAGTTGCAAGAGTTTTGGTTAAGTTAAGTTAAGTTAAGGTTGAAGTGTTTTCCAAAAGTGTGAGATGTTTTGCCTGTTGTGTGTATGGCATTGGCAGTTTTGACAAAAAGACATACTTTCATAAATTGGGTCTTAGCATCCGCAAAAAACTGTAATCTTAACAACTGAATCAGAAAGAAACCCCGGGATAACAATGTAAAACAGACTCCAAACAAGAACAACAGAAGACATCAGCATGACTTACAATGATCAGCAACATGGCAGACAAAACATGCGTTAGAGCTTTCCAAAATTGCGCTACACGTACCAGTTTATGGAATTTCAAAAGTGCTATAAGTACCAGTTTCTTAGTGACTGCAAAAACTGTAACAGAACGGTCTGCTCAGTCGCGACTACAAAAAGACACAAGAAGAAATATGAAGAAGCAAAAAGTGAGAGAGCATTAATTTTGTACTGCAGCTTTGTCTAGGCTTTCTTTCTTGCTGAATCATTGAGGTTAGAGAATGCACAGTGAGGTAAAATCTTCTCATCAGTGAATTATACATGCACATTATACATTATTATACATGCACATGGGTGAATTATACATGCAGATTAGAAAGAACGAAATGAACGAAAAGCACATGCATCCGAAAGCACATGTCCTCCTCTTTTCCAATGTGATCAAGTTGTTATTGGGTGACGACACAGGGTGATTATCCTCGCACCTCTCACTATGCTATGCTTGCAGAAAAGGGGGAGCAAAGAAAACTAATGATGGAGTTTTGTTTTGACAGACATGCTCTGCTGTAGGACCTCTTCATAAATCACAAAACACATCTCCTATATCTCTTCTCCTCTATTTGTCTCTCCTTCTTTCTGTTATCAAGAGATTTCAGAAAAAAAAAATATATATATATAATAAATATCCAACAACAGCCAAGGAGAGCAAAAAGAGACACATGAGATGATGTCACTCCAGTCGCAATGGTACAGTAATCCTGTAGGTTTAGTATTTATAGATTCCAATACTGAATTTACAATAAATGACGTCACATTATGTATTTTGTGTGTCTGTGCTGATTATAGTGTTTGAAAATCCATGAAATCACGGCCCCTTTTATTTTATATAAAGCTACTATGAAACACTCACTGGATCATTCTTGCTTTGCATCCTTCTTGTACTGAAAGCATGCTGAATGTGAAAGAAACAAAACCAGAATACCAAATTAACGGTAGTATCTTAAGGAACAGCCGAATATTCCCCTTTTGAAAAACCTATTGTTTTTTTAAGTAAAGAGGAACTGGCAGCAGACTACAGCATCACGTTCATTAATAAGACTGCACTGCAGGGTTCTGATGGGCTTAACCGCCTGCCATGAACACGAGTATCTCTTTGATTGCAATGTAGATGCTTCGACCTAGTCACTTAGCATGTGTGCAAGGTTCTTTATTTTGGCATAATTATCTGCAAGTGACAAGAACTGTCTGCTCAGTTTCTATAACAAGGTTTTGATCTCAGGCCTACGTTATTTTAAAAACTTGGCAGGCCATGCCAAACAGGTTAGCAGATCTGCCTGGGCACAGTGAATTGCTTCCTCTTGCAAAAAGGTATTACCAAGGTTAATTGTTTACAGATTATAGGCCTCCCTGGATTAGAAATTCTGCCACATAAGAAAAAAAGTTTTTAAGCATTTACAAATGCAATGGCAGCAACTCCCTTGTTGATGTCTTGAAATTACTTTTAATCCCATCAATTTCAGACATCCTGTTCAAAGTTTGACAATACTGCTACAATGAACTATACACGCCTGCCAGACCTCGCAGAAGCCTAACAGCGCCACCCCACCCCTACTGTGTTTAATTAGTGTTCCACCTGGCACTGCCTATCCCAGGGCACCTCTCCCAGGTATTGGGTAGCCTCTGCTCAGCCTTTCCACCTCCATACCTGCCTCCCTCTGTTGCGCCATCTGTTTGGCCTATGGTCCAGTGTAACGCCATAGGCTGTGGATGCCCATGCTGTGTGCATTAACGAAGTCGAGCGTGAGATGCATGGAAAGTCTCGCAGAGAGTCACACGGCTCACTGGGGGGGGGGTTTAAAAGGAGGTGTAGTCACACTCTTTTTCCTGGTGGCCTATTTGCAATCTGTGAATATGGGTTGATATTCTTAGGCGTGCTTTCACAGAACCAAAGGCTGTTTCACACAAGCTGTTTGTGTCGGAAGCACAATTTTTAAACATTTTTTCCCGATGCTTAGTACATCTATATGAATGAGTGTTATTCAGACACATGTACTTTAGTACAGCTGCTCTTCTGGGTTGTGGCCTCTGTGGCACAATTAAGTTATAGTGTATTGGGAGGCTGAGCCGGCCCATAATCCTTCAGGTGTTTACCACCTCAGCTACATGCTGGGGGGTTTAACTCTCCGTTCACCCTGTGTTACCCAGCCCATTCCAGATGTATGGTCAGTAGGAATGGCTACAGCTCAGGACAGGAAAGTGAAACACTGACATGAATATTGATCAAACTCAGTTAATTTATGGTAGGGCAATGTACTTTATGAGACAGATATTTTTTTTCTGGTTAATTTTTTTAATAGTTTCTTAAATGTCTGCTGCCATGGTAATCTGTGTAACTGCTTGTAACCTTCTTGATATTAGCTAGTTAGCTATACGGCTAGCTTACTTTCTAGTTTCAAATAAAATGTAAAATATTTTTCAATAACCCATGGTCATAAAGAACCAATGTGGGTAGTTATGTAATTTAAGGTAATTTTAATATTTAGTTTTCTTAGTGGATCTTGGTATAATCTTGATTGTACCACTGATATAATGTTAACTAGCTAGCTAATAGGCTGTGCTCAAAATAACCTATTCTAACCTAACTATTCGCATACTAACTGGGCCTCTAATCAGTATGTTGAATGTAATTTGTGACCAAAATTATTTTTTTTCAGTCTGTGACCATAGCTGTACTGCATCCTGTCATGTAATGGTGGTGGAAAATCTTTCAGAAGTGGGCAGGAACTTTGTATGTTCACATGACCTTGTAGTATGGTTTGCATTTGTTACATACTGGATACTGTACAACATACTTCTATGAGGACCAGGACCATTATTTAGGTATACAGTATATACTGAGTGCAGTATACAGCATCACTTATATAGTATTTTGAACATAGCCATAGTTTTGAATTAGCTTTAGTCATATAAGTTAAGCTAATGCTAGTTTACTTCCATTGCAGAATTTTTGTTCTGCAAGGTACAGAATAAAATGAAGGCAGCACATATAGATGAGTCTTATCAATGCATTGATCAGACATGATATTAATAGCTTCCTACCACTCCCAGATGAAAAACATCGATTCTGTAACAGCGGCGCAAATTCAAGGTCTGGGACACATTAGATATTAAGCAAAGAGTCGATTCTTATAGATGACGTGATGGATGCCAGAGAAACATTTGCATGAGTGCTGACCTGAGCCACTTTGTCAAATAGGTCCAAATAGTTATGTCCAGACAGCCGGGTCGGAGCATCTCTGAAAAGGCAAGGTTCATGGGGTGCAGTTGTTTACTATACTCCACTTCTTTAAAAGGCTCATTTCTAATACTTATCATTGTTTCTGTGCATGATTATCTTGCAAATTGTTTAACATTGTGTATAAAGCACACCCTTAGGTTATAAATGTAAGGTAAAAATCTCTTTGCTGCCAACTTTTAAGCATCAATTCCCTTGGATTAGAAGTATCTACTCTACTGTAGGCCTAAAACAACCTAAAATAAAAAGTGGATTATTCTGAAATGAAAGTCTCAGCTGGTTCACACATCTATTGTGATATATGAATAGGAAGTTCATCAATATCAATACTCAGTATCCTGGACATCATTGGGTTACTTTACAAAAACACAAAAATATTTGCATGACTTAATCAAAACACTCTTTACTCAAAGTCAATATAAACACTGAAGCTTTTTTTATTTGTGACATAAGTGTCAATTCATGAGAAAATATGATTATGCTTGAAAGAGCTGAAGGTGAATGAGGAGGCTCAGAAGAATCATTAAACATTTAAAAATTATCTATATGGTCACCAGAGTATTCAGTAGACAGCATGTCATAAATAATGCACTTTTTCTCATAATTTTAGAAAGTAGAAGTAAACTCAAGTTCATTCAAATAGATGTTATGACCAGATGTCTCTGATTCAACCACTGGATCAATGGTACACCGAAGTACAGTAAGTTGGTTCTGGGACAAAGGACAGGGAATGCTGGGAACAACCACTCCTTCCTCTACATTTGTAGAGGGCCTTCTGACCTCATGTCAAGATGTAAAGATGTATTTAGGACAAAGCAGGATAGCTAAAAGTAATACATTTCAAAGCATGTCAGATAATTCAGTCACTTTATTGATGATTGTGTTTTTCTCAGAAACACAGCAGTGTAGAACTCACATATTCACACATATTCACAGTTTATGGTTTATGTTTTTATGGTTTATGTTAGCCCAAGAGTTATGTCAGCTACTAGTCACCTAGTATGTAAATTAAATAATAAAATAAGAACATAGACAGTGAAATTCCAGTGTAATTAGCACAAACAACAAAGGTCTATAGAAAATAATGAAAAAAATCTGATTCAGCCAGAGTCTCTTTACATAAATACAGTACATCCCCCAAACATAAACTTTAAATGCAATTTTGAAATCCAGAGACATGTAAAAGGAGAATGTGAGCAACAAAACCAGAGCATTCACAAAGAGTCACAAGGACATCTGTGATGACCACACCTCCCCTTTACCGAAGTCAGCCTGGTACGGGATTGGTTGCTTGAAGTCGGTGTACAAGGGCAAGGGCAACCCCTGGATCATTTACTGGGTCGATCCAGACAGTGCCAATGGAAGTCTGCCAGAAGACCCTTCACTGGGAACCCAGCACTGCTCAGGACTGCAGGCCTCCTAGTCCACAAGGTATTGCAGTGTGCCCCTGCCTCTGGGTATCCAGGATCTGACAGACAGTATAAATGATATGTACATCAGTCTGGGCTGCTGTCCATGGTTGAGGTGAGTGAGGAGGAGGGAAGTCGTGTGGAGAGGAGGAGGCAGGGTGTGTGTGCGGGAAGGTCAGAGGGTTGATAAGGGGAACTGGTTGGGAGCAGTCAGAGTTCGCCAACTGCTACTGGTTATCATAAGTTCTAGGGAAATTCTACAGTGTGTTACAATGAGTGTTGAAGCATCAGATTATGAGGCCATGGTCTGTCCATGCCTCATAACATGCCTCATAAACAAACATGATCACCGTCATCCAAGACAAAGTGATGTTATTCTAACAACAAAGAAATTATTATTATCATCATAACAAGGTGAATCTATTGAAGCAATATAGACAGCACAGAGTGATGTGTCTGTCTCTATGTCATTTCTTTCTACAATCTTATCCAGTACTGTGATTTTTTAATTTTAATAATTGAAATATGGTTAGCAAGTTTTCTGCAGTACCACACCAAAATCCTCCTCAGTTGTGTCCATGATGAACTCAATTTGAGTGAAAGCACAATAATCTCACAATATGCTATGGGACAGTGGTGGAATCTGCTTCAAACCAAGTTCTTGTTAAAATGTCTACTTCCTCAATGCTTTTAGGAAGATCAGAATCTCTTCAGCCAAAAGGGTGAGGAAAGTCCATAAATGTTTCAACAACTGATAAAGAATGAACACATTTGTAAAATATAAAGAGTCAAATTAGACTAAATATTTAGTTAGACAGAACAACAGAAATGATTCAGTCCTTTGAATATGCAATAACAACTAAATATTAATTAGGCAAAGGTATGAGGTAAAAATCAATTAGGTATTAATCAATTTAGATATTTAGCTAATTTAACATAGCAGCCATGGTCGGGTGTTTAGGGAACCGGTCTTGTGATCGGAGGGTTGTGGGTTTGATTCCCAGGCCTGAGGCTAGTGACACAAACTGAGGCACACACAAACTAGTTTGTGTGTGTGTTCTGACTGTACAGATGGGTAAATGCAGAGGACAAATTTTGATTGGGGTGAAAATCACAATTGACCAATGTGGCAATCTTAATAGTGCTTGGTTTAAGGTCTTTTTTACTGCACATACTTATTTTACTGCATTTATTTATATATACATACTTGAAAAGTATCTGTTTTGTGAAGGATTTCTTTCTTGCTGCTCTGTCTCCTTTCTGCTTTACCATTTCTGTGCTCCCGGGCTCTAGTTCTCCTCTGGTATGCCTCTCAAGAGACTCTCTGACTCAGCAATGTCTTGGTTCTCCTTGTTTAATTGCTGGACCTCCTCTCGGAGGTGCTGGGTGGAGCTGGCAGTGGTGGGATCCGAAAACCTTACCTCATCCGAATCATAGTTTTTTTGCATACTAATAAGTACTCTAGAGTACAATTTTTGTTGACTATAATTTTAAATGTTTTTCTATGATTGTGGATTGAAGAGTTTCTTTTTCTTTTGCATTCTGGATTTTTTAAAGATCTTCACAAGACAATCATTTCTATAGTAAGAGTTATGCATTTTTCATTAGTTTGATATTTTGTAAAAATGTTCACATTTTAATATTGTTAATGTTAACATTGTTAACAGGTTTGTGTAGTATTTATATCACAGCTTGTTGGACTGCAAAAGAAGCAGCACATCTTGAGAAATGTATGGGTTTATGGGTACATAAGAAAATTGGCATACTTTATACTTTTAAAATTGGATTAAATTGTTGTATTTACATCATAAACAAGGAATGATTATGTATGCAGTTTATTATGCTGCTTGAAGCTTGTGACTGTGGTAAGAGCTTATAGGTTCACAGAACAACTTTGTAACTGCTCGGCAACAGAAAGGCCATGTCTGTCAGAAGGAAAAAATGGCTCAAAGACCGGTTAAATCTTTTTATGGTTATAAGATGAAGGTTGTAATGTGTATGTAGTGCTGCTTCCTGTGTGGTAGCAGTTTGGCTCCCAGTCCTGGACAGTCAGCACAGTGTGCACAAAAGGAAAATCAAGAAAGCAAACAACGTCAATGACAACAACTGGTCACAGAAGGGCTTATAAAGCAACAATATAACACAGGTGACACTGCATGCGCTACCGGTGTGGGGCATGGCAAAAAACAAAAGCAAAAACGTGAAAAAGAAAAGCACACCAGAAACGACCAGTATAAACAAAAAGCCACGTGGATGCCACCGCTGCCAGACAGATGCTGCTGAGGAATCATTTCTCCAACGGTATCCAACGCGGTGGGTTTGGTGATGATAGGGTTTTGAGCAATAGGGGAAACCAAGAGCCAGTATAACGCAAAAAAGAAGTGAAACCTCCGCCAGAACAATTGCGGGAAAAGCGTATAAAAGAAAACACACCGTTATAAACACACGGGGAACAAACCAATGTAATGCAAGAGACGCGGAATAATCAACGCGAGAAGGGAGAAAATAAATAAACACAAACAAATGAACTAAGGACGCCCAGGTTGACTAAGGACAACCCAACAGAGAAAAACACAGCGAAAGAAAACTTGAGATAGGCCAGGGAGCGGCGCAGGAGTGAAAATACTCGAATAAGCAGAGAGAAAACGTGATAACAAGACACCAGACAATCGCTAGACGATACCGGGAAAACCGGCTGACTGCGTGAGTATAGCGTAGGGCTACAAACAATTCAGTCGTGAGACGCTGCAACTGCCTACCTTAAATAGGGGACGAGACAGTTTTTCAGTATATATTTGAGTATATCTAGGCGTCCATACTGACTGTATCTAATAATATCTTTGCTTAAAGTTTCTTCCTGATTTTAGCCTAAACTAACTAGCTAGAGATTTTGTTCTGAGTAAAACAATGAAGCACTTTTTGTAAGTCGCTCTGGAAAAGGGCGTCTGCTAAATGCCGTAAATGTAAATGTAAATGTAAATGAGACAACTGCAGGTCATCACTGCTGATTGTGCCTGAGTTGTCGGGAGCTGGCTCGTGGGCTTCCCCCGGTGGCGGCAGGGGGAACAACACTGGAACCAGCCCTGACATAATTTATGTAATATGAAGAGAATCCATTGTCTAGGGATGTTAGTGTTCAGAGTTTCATCCTCACATACAACAATTCTTCCCCTTTTCCCAATGCTTTCTTTAAGATGAAAATGTTTAGTGCTTACATTTTACACACACACAGAAATATGCAAATTTGGCTTTTATGAGCATTTATACTCTTTTTCACGATGACAAAACATGCTGTATTAACATGAAAGCCTTTCTTTCTCTCTCTCTCCTGCCTAGGATGTGGGAGGATTACGCTCTCTGGTAAGGTGCCGTTAGCGCTCTGTTTGGGCCCTCTATAGGCCGACATCCACATTGCACATCAGCGGTGCTTTCTCACAAAGACAGATGCACGTGTTTTTTCTCATTCCTTTGCAATGTGATGTCATTCCTTTGCAGTTCCTTTTCACTTTTCACATAATGGCCTAAAATGAGTAGCTTGTGATTGTTTAGTTAATATATACGTAATACCAATATATGTCACTAGAGTTAAATGTTTATTAGCCTGTAAAGTTTGACTTTTCTCAGTGTTTTCATTAGTATTGCCCTGCATGATTGGTCTAGTAGCATACTAACCTGTTCATAACTGATATTGCTTGATAAGTAGTTTCTTTAAGACCATGCCAAGCTAATGTTCGCAAGTGTAAGGATAACCAGTGCAAGTATAAGGATAAATAAATGTAATTATGTTGTTTTTTCTGTATTATTTCAGACCTCAACATGTCTCAGTTCTGACTACCTTCTATAACAATATGATATAGCAAGCATATCAAATTTCCATATTTCCCTACATGTTATGACTGACACACCATGGTGATGACAACTTACCTGAGCAGTGTAGAAAACTGATGGAAGCTATAACACAATAATATAATAATAATAATAATAATAATAATAATAATAATAATAATAATAATAATCTGATTAATCTTTAAATGTATTGTGTGTTATGACTGTGGCATCTGCTGTCCAGAAACGCTGCCACACTAAGTGCCACAATGCCACAAGGTGCCATTTCTGGGTGGTACAGACACTTCATGCTGCCACTTGCCACTTGCAGAACGGGACCGAAGCCTTACAGGGTACATGGCAGAAAGACGTGCCTCCCAATGACCTCCCAGATGTTTCCCCACCCCAGAGATGTCTTTTCAACCTGAACTTGAATTTCAACCTGAATTTCCACCACATGAAATTTTATTACCTGATCTATTTTTTTACCCGCATTTCTTTATGCATTTTGCATTTCTACCTGCATTTTTGGATACCTGATTATATTTCACAGACTTTTTTTTCAAGAAATCATGATTTCAGGTTCTGGTGACATTGATTTGTCTCCATAAAAAGACTCATAACATCTGCCGGATTATTTACGATATTAGAATAACTTTATTCTTATCAATATTTCATTTTAAAATATTTTAAATGTTTTAAATAACGTTAATAGTCGAGTGTACCCGGAGGGACAACTATTCAGTTTTGCCTTTGCAGTTTGGTGCGCGGTTACTTTAAGAATCTATGGTTGTGTTGAAAGCGCTAATTTATGGGATTACTTCCTTTAACGTTTCAGTAGTTGAGTTGAGCGTATGTCAGTTTCGTGCCAGGTTACTTTAAAAATGAAAATTAAGTCCTGTTCGGTAAATTAAGAGTACTGATCGTCGGTTGTTCAAGAAAGCGCTATAATACGTTTCGGATGGTTTTGGATTAGAGTGCGGACGTGCGTGATTATGTACGTACGTTTGTATGTATATTTCATTTTGTCTCAGAAAGTGGTTGTGCCGTGTCGAAAAAGACTGGCGTCTGTAAATGAAATGTGAGTTAGTTGTACTGTCTGTTAAGGTCTGTTGTCTTGAAAGTGGGTGCAACTCTGATTTTGTACTTTTTTAATGTATTCATTTTTGTATGTACTTTTTTGTATGAACTATTTCTTTATATACTTTTCCCCTTTGCTTTATGGGCTGACTGAGGTCACTTGCCCCGTAATTTTGATTTTTGACTTTCTCGTGTTTCCTTGTTCTCTCATGCTACGTAAATAAAAAGACACAAAAGGGAACAATGTACTACGTCTTCTTTACCTTACATCAGAGCGGCTAGGAAATTAAGTACCCCACGTTTCTTCTGTGCCCATGTGCTACATTGGCTACATGAGATTTCAAATAAGCCTTATCTCCGTGCTCTACCTGTAGCTGTGGTAAGATTGATCAATATCTTATACTGTTTATTTATTTTATTTATGGAGCAAAGAGCCATTTAGAGTGAAAAGGGCATGCAATCAGCAAACCTGAGTCAAGTAAGTCAACACTATGATTTCTGAATAATGCATCAATTCTACTTTATGACAAATAACAAATAAAATGCTGCAGTGTTCTGTGGTGGTTGGGGGGGGATTTCTCCTTTAAGAACAGCATGTGTCTCCCCTGGCTGTGTTTTTTCACTCCACCCATCATGGAGTGAAGGAGGCATGGTGCATGGGAACTTGTGTTCTTGGAACTAAGACCAGACCATATGGCAGTTTAGGCATGAAGAGGGGAGATATGATCATGGATGGCTATTCAAAAATGAACTGCAACTGGAAGGAAAATTGCTCAGTGTATTTCAGTGAGAAGATAAAGGACACTGGAACACCTCAAGGGGGCAGTAAAGATAAACCAATGGTTGCTCCTTTCCTCAGCGTCCTGCTTCACCACTCCTTCACTTGTCTTGAAACGTGCTCAGAGTACACTAGGAAACCAGGGCTGCTCACCTTCTTCCAAAACCTTTTGTGTGCCCCCACTTTGTCATTTCTGGCTATTACAGTTCCTTGTCATAATCCAAAATAAACTGAGCCATCCAAAATTCAGAAATGTAGTAACTAGGTGAATGAGAGTAATATTTAATTAGTGAATGGCTCTGTGCAATTTGTAAATCGCACAAAACAGGATTAGCTGTAATGTTCAGTTAATTGCAAAAAGAGTAGAGCAAGGACTCCTTTAGAAAATGAACAGTGTGAAAACTATCTCATGATTCATAAAGGTGTCATAGTATTTTCTGCACCTCTTCCTCTTACTGTGTCACTGTTTCGCCTGTTTCCCAAACATCCCATCATCACCCTCCCCCCACTGGCTCTCCCCCTCATCTCCTCAAAGGCAGCCTTGAACCCCCCTCTTATTCTGTCCTTCTCCCATGCACGCTCTCTTAGCCTTACCTGAGTCTTAATTGTTCTCCTCACTGAAGGATCTATTTCTAGCACACACTATTCTCCCTTGCAAATGTATACATCTATTGAAGATCTGTTATAAAGCTTCCTTCCAGAGTCATTAATAAATTCTAACAGCAAAATGTTTCTGATTTGTCTTGGAGTGCTGTGAAACAGTGTAACCATCCTTTGATTCCTTTTCTAAAATTATCCAAATGATAGTTCAAAGCTTGCTATGAGCACCACTGTGGTATTCGAAAAATGCACAGAATGGAGGGAGGCATTCTGGTGGGCTTTCACCTCTCTCTCTCTATCTCTCTCTCTCTCTCTCTCTCTCACACACACACACACACACACACAAAGTGAACATGGAAAAGAAAACTCCAAACACATGTTTGAGATTGTTTCTTCATTTCTTTGATGATGTTGCTTTGAAACAGATACATACTCAGATCTTTAAGTCATTAGATTATCCTTTTGTACTATTAAAGTGCATCTCATTCAGAAATGTAGAATGTATTGAATTTATTTATTTTCCTCCTTACCCCATTTTTATTTTTTATCATTTTGCACATTTTCTTGTTGTAGAAAAGAAAAAATGGCTATACTGTAGAACATACTACAAATGGGAAGATAGAAAAAGTATTAGCTACATGTTAGAAGAGATGTGTGCTTCTGGTCTAAAGCTCTTCTTTGCAGCCACTCTTGGAAAATCAATAGAGTGTTACAGTAACACAGATATCAAACAGATCAGAGCATATTTGCTCATCTTTAAATCATTATTTGCATTATATGCTGCATATGTGATGTGTGGATCTGCCCAAAATCTGCATTACTTGAACACACCTATAGGCCAGAGTTGTTGAATTCTAAGCTGGTTGTGTTGCCAGTTGGCTATGAGCTCTATAACCCTTCATTAAATGCTGGAGCGCTGGACAGATAAAACACTTTACATTGCATGCCGTACATACACACAAAACACAGTGTTGTATATTGAGCAATGGAATCAGAAGGTTTAAAGCCTATCCTTAAGTCATATTCAGTCAAAACTTGGTGCTAACTCTAATTCAGTCGTTTGATCTTGCACTGGTTAATATTTTACTATTATAATATTGTCTATGGAGATTTAATGCATGGTCTTCCAATGATCAATTCAAAGAAAACGGAGTTAATAGTGTTCAGTGGTGAAGCGAATATGTTTGAGAGGATGTACAGCGAATAGCAGTTTGATGAAATGGGGCAATCACACTTTCAGATCAAATATTCTTCTACAATTTCAACCAACACTTCTTCAACATTTTCAGCCACTTGCAGTTTATCCAGATAAACAGTCTTGTATTACAAACCAGAACTGTATTTATAAATACATCATAAGAAAAACAGTTATTGTTTTTGTTTGATAGGCATCCTTCTAATCCTTGGCAATAGAGTCAGCATATGTTGCAATGACAACAATATGTCTCACAACATTCATTGCTGCTTACAACATTCATTGCATGCACTTAAACAGGTAATGGACAGTTTAACAACAAACACAAAACATGAAGTTAAAAGGTGCACCTGGAACAAGTGTGATGATGGCGCTTTGTGAATCCTCCATTTACAAAAGTGCTAAATGTGCAGTGAGAAAGCAGCTATTTGCAGAGGTACATTTTTCATTGCTACGTCTGGCTCTCTGGCTCATGACATGTCCTGGTCACAATCGTTCATGTCTGAACTCTCAGATAACAGCAATGAAATAAAACATTTGGTTTGTGCAAATGTGCTGATGATACATCCTTCTCATGTACAATACGCATGTTCATTCCCAAGCAAAGAATAAAGTGTCTAGACTGCTTGCATTATAGTTATTATATGTACATTCTTTCTATAGGCACTAGGTACCAGGTTCATCCATTATAGGTGAGTCTGGTTTTCTAGTCTGAGCTCAAAACATGGCTGACACCAAACACCTGTGAGGAATCACCTGTCTTGAATGCAGCAGCATCTACAGTCTTTAGATGAAGAAACTTCAGGTGAAGAAACTTCATTAATGCTACAACCAGGTGTTCTTCCTATGCATAAAAGCACCATTAAACTCACTGCACTGCCCAAGCAGTTCTGGGCAACTGAGAGTCTTTAATATCTAATATATATATATATATATATATATATATATATATATATATATATATATATATATATATATATATATATATATATTGAAGGCAGTCTCAAAAATGCAATAGATGACATTATTTTAACATTCTCAAAGGAAACAAAGGTAATAGGACCTAGTCTAATAGTAATAGCACGTCTGTCTTGCACGTCTGCCTTGCACGTCCGCCTTGCTCTGCCCCTGCCGCCTCCCAAGCTCTGTCCTTGTCAGAAGAAGAGTGAGAAGGACACGTGTGCTTGGCTCACCGGCAGACGCAGAGGGAAGCTCAAGGGGACCTCAGAGGACCAGCACCCTGCAGTAGCAATTGCTGCAGTGCACACCATCCACTTACTGCAGTTACATACTGCTGCTCGACTGCTAAATAGAGCCGATTAGGCACCCAGGAACAAGTTTAACTAAAACAAATATATATAAGTTAAATAATGAAAACAGCACTGGCGTCACAGGATTGTCAGTGTACCAGAATCATGCAGATATAAATATCTGCATGTACACAGAAGATGCAGAAATAGATGAAAAAAACTGGCTAGTTTTATTTCTGGTTTGTTGAACAGAAACTTCATGCTGCTAAGTTTTGACGTCATGCAACATTAGAGTATTAGCACAAATATTTCTTTGTTGTTTAAAGGCAGAACATGGTGGGTTTAGTGTTTAATAATCTCCATCAAGTCTATGTTAACATCTGGAACTGATTTCAATATTATAAGCAATGTGAAGAAGCCCAGAAAAATTCTAAAAAGAATTTTTATATCAATGCTGTGAATTTATGGTTTAAGCAACCGTTTGATAGGGGATAGTATAAATTACATATGGCTTGTTTAGCTTCAAGGTACTTTGAATCCCCTACAAACTAGACAATCCTTGTAGCTACATAAATTTAAATGTAATGAACATGTGCACTGAACGCTGTCGGACGAATTACAGCAAAAAACTAATAACTCATGTTGTGCTCTTTCTTTAGACCCTGTTGGATTGGATGAACTGTGTTTTGATGTTATCATATATATATATATATATATATTGGCTGTGATTGTTCTAATTGCTAGACAGTGCCATTAAAACATTGCAGTGTTAGCAATGACAATAGCAGTAGCAGTGAACATAAACAATGGCACAGAAACATTCAGTTTGTCTTAAAAGCTTTGCAATAAGAGTTTGTTAGTGAGAGGATAGGTGCAATTAGTGCATTTCCATCATAGTGCTATGTGCACTGTGCAGATTATCATGTTCAGATGATCAAATCGCAGATATCATTCTGTCAGATGTTTATCTTAAGCAGCAGCAATGGAGGTTGTTCTTATATTCTTGTATTATTATTACACAACTTAAGAGGCTTATGGTTCCTTACTGTAGAAGCATTAGGGAAGCAAGTATGGGTGAGTAGCCTTTAAGGACAGGATACTTTAGTGATCATGCATACATGGTATAAATGATTTTATGTATTTTTTTGTGATTTAAAGGTTTGAACCCTAATAGTGAGTAGAAAATTGTCTGTTCATTCTGTGCTATTCTGTTTCTACTGTTCAAAAAGGTTTGATATTTGAATGAGTCAGTCTAAAGCTAAATGAGACAGTCTAAAGCTAATTGCATGCAGACTCAAATGATTAATCGGAATATGGAGAGGATCTAATATAGAGGCCTAAAACGGTAGAATATCTAAGTCTGTGGGACAGGAAATTTCAATTACAGGGTTCATGACATTTCCTGATCATCTTTAAAAGTGCTACATTATAGCGTCAAGACTTCTGCAAGATTTGAGATTTGCATCTCACCCATTCTTGCCTCTCACTTTTTGTTAATATGATCTCAGGTAATTAAACATCTGTTAGCATTTTTTTTAAATTGACATAGTTTGTGTTGGCCAGAGTACAATCGTCTCTTTTGAGATTCTCTCCCTGCAGATCTTCATTGCTTTTGTTCACCCCTTCCTGGATCTCCATATAATCCGATTTGCTGATGGTGGAACCACTTTGACTTCTTTTCAGTTCCTCTTGGGAATCAACGTTGGGGACGTTAACCTGCAGATACTGGGCCTGTTCTTCACCCTCTGTCTCACGATTGTAGAAGTAGTTGAAGTTCGAAACAATGACAGGCACAGGCAAGGCAATGGTTAGCACACCAGCGATGGCACAGAGAGACCCGACAATCTTCCCACCAATGGTAGTGGGTACCATGTCTCCGTAGCCAACAGTCGTCATGGAGACCACAGCCCACCAGAAGGCATCAGGGATGCTGTAGAACTGGGACTCAGGTTCGTCTGCCTCGGCAAAGTAAACAGCACTGGAGAAGAGGATGACCCCGATGAAGAGGAAGAAGATGAGCAGGCCGAGCTCCCTCATACTGGCCTTCAGGGTCTGTCCTAGAATCTGGAGACCTTTGGAGTGGCGGGAGAGCTTGAAGATCCTGAAGACCCTCACCAGTCGAATAACTCTCAGGATGGCCAAAGACATGGCCTGCTGCCCCTGCTGACCGTCTTCTGCTTTCTCAGCCAGTTCTGTTCCTAGTGTGATGAAATAGGGAATAATGGCCACCACATCAATCATATTCATGATGTTCACAAAGAAGCTGGCTTTACTGGGGCAGGCGAAGAACCGAACCAGGAACTCAAAGGAAAACCAGATTATGCAGAGTGTCTCCAGGATGAAGAAAGGGTCAGTGAAATAGGTGGATGTGTAGTCGGTAGTGGAGTTGTTATTGTAATTGCGGTCTTTATGCATCTCCTCATCACTGCGGAAGACAGGCAAAGTCTCCAGGCAGAAGCTGACTATAGATATAAGAATCACCATGACAGATATAATGGCTATAATCCTGGCTGGACCTGAACTTTCTGGATACTCAAAAAGCAACCAAACCTGCTTTTGAAACTCATTATCAGGCAACGGCCTCTCCTCTTCTTTGATGAACCCTTCATCCTCCCTGAACATCTCAATAGCTTCTTCTCCAAGCTGATAAAACCGAATTTCCTCTGAGAATATATCCAAAGTCACATTTACCGGCCGACGTAGTCTCCCCCCAGACTGGTAGTAGTAGAGGATGGCATCAAAGCTTGGCCGGTTCCTATCAAAAAAATACTCATTCCTTAAAGGGTCAAAGTATCTCATCCGCTTTTTTGGGTCTCCGAGCAAAGTTTCGGGAAACTTCGAGAGGGTCTTGAGCTCTGTCTCGAAACGCAGACCTGAAACGTTGATGACCACTCTCCTGCTGCCCCCCTGCTCAGGCTCTGTGTCGTAGTCCTGAGGGTGACCAGGGTGGGCCACCGCCTCATCCGAGGGGTCACCCGTGGCCACCGTCATCACACAGGAGGGTAAGGCCTGCACTTTTCACTTGGACTGGGCACCAGAGAGTGGGGAAATCGTGGGAAGGCAGTCTGAGAGGTAAGGTGCTCAGTGCTGGACAGACGCTGCAGCTCACAGCGCTTCACTGGAGGACTCACTGAAATACAGCAAGCAAAGACAGCTGAATGCCTGCACTGCACTTCTGGCACTAACAATAATAACAATAACATTAATAATAATAATAATAATAATAATAATAATAGCAAAAATGTTGATGGTGGTGATAATAATAATAATAATAATAATAATAATAATATATAAAAGTATAAAAGTGTTTGATAAGAAAGGTTTCAACTCTGAAAATTCCCGTTTAGTCTCTACAGCAAGTCAGATCCAAAAAAGTAGTAGGAAAAAGTAACCAGTTTTATGGAAAGCTGCACTCATCTTATTTACAAGAACATCAAGCACCTATAATCATATGTGGAAACGTGTTTAAGTCTTGTCTGTGCATTCTGTGCTATATGACATATATATAAATCTATGTCAGATCCACTCCCCACCACCCCAACAATACAGGTTGTCAATATATGTGAACTTTACGTTTTTTTTTAAATTACTTAGATCTTAAGAAGGTCACGTGCTGCACAATATTCACATGTTTGTTAGATGAATGCTAGTACAAAATGGTGCTAGTGGGATCTAAAATATTCAACAGCAGCAGGCAATGAAATATTAAACTGCAGGAAAATATATTTTGAGCGTATCAAGTCTACACCGCCCCCCCACCAGCATTGATTTTGTAACTAAATATTGCTACGCAAAATCTTAAAGGAACAAGTGTGTGCTATACTCGTAAAACATAAAAACTTAACCTGACTTGTGAACACTGTTTAGCATCTTAAGGTGATGTTTAGCAAAAGAAAACAGACCAGTCGTTATCAACAGTATTATATACAGAGAAAGGCTACTGTACCTGTCTGAATAAACTTCTACCGCCGAAGGCACCGGTGTTGCTTTCGTCTGGGTGCCAGAAGTGACAACAAGCTCCTGTGGCGAAGACAGCACGAGTGCCCGGGCGCCCGGTATGAAAATGCCAAAGATTAGTCCGATGCCGTAAATTCCGGCCGACGTCTACCCTAGCTTTCGGTGCATCGGCGTATTGTGCAGAGGGATGGGAGGAGAAAGGAGGGGGAGAGGTACAGTATGCGGGTGTGTCTTCCTCTCCCCTCTCCTTGGTTTTCACGGCAGGTTGTTTGAAGAGGGCACGAAGCGAGAAGGGTGCACAGCGGGAAAAGGCAAATGGGGAACGTGCACTTCACTTAATATTCAAGGAATCGATGCGCACACCAAACAGTCTTCTCAGCTAGCCATAACAGTTGTGAGAAAACCCGATTCAGTAAAGGCAGCCACGCTAGAGGTAGAAGCATCCGCATAGATGTCAGATATCATTTTTGACCGTTCAGTGGAAAAAATAGTTTTACTCGCAAAGGTTTTAGAACCGCAAACTGACGCATTCTGGTATCAGACTTCTTATAAACACAAAATTAAGGTTACGTATGTCTGAGCAAAGTCTGAGCACTTTTCCTTGTTTTGAGAAGATCTATTGAAACGTATTACTAGAATTTAGATCTTGTAACTGCAATGTCAGTGCATAAAGATTAAATGGCAACCTCGCAAATTGAATGTCACGCATGTCTACAGTTCTGCACGGAAGACCACCAAATTGAAAGTAAAATAATAAAAATCACCAAAAAGCCTCAACAGGCAGTTAGATTAGTCCCATCATCTCTCCGTCAGCTCCCTCTCTGTACCTTCTTCCTTGGAAGGTATATATTAGACTTTGTCGCAATATGATGAGTTATCACAAGCAGCCATGATTATAATGCTTGTGGTTAGTTAAAGCGTTAAGTCAAATCTGCAGTCAGGTATTGCTGTGCATACCAAAGCGACCACGCGCTCGGTCAGGATGAAGATCCCACTCCAGTTGCACTACAGAACTCCTTACTTTCCCGCAGAGTTGGCAGTTTAAGCAATAGTGTCCTCGCGACCTGCTGCAAGATTTGCACTTACCACTACAAAGTGTGAGTTTAGAATTACTCTGACAAATTGTTACATCAGAAGTCAAATACGTTAAGCGACGGAAGGTCTAGCAAGCCTTTCTCAACTGACTTAATTTAGTTGGAAACCAGCACCTAGAAACCCATTTGAGAAGGCAGTGGGTAAATGAGTATCAGAGTGGTGTTTCTGATTAGTGACATAGGGTCCTGTTGTACTTCCTCTATGGACAAGGACAATGTACATTTGAATCCAGTGATATTGATTCCAGGTCAGTCTACACCAGAGGTCCTGTAAACCAAGAGAATGCATTGGCAGTGTCATCCAACGTTTAGGATCAGCAGTGTCATTCATTAGGCATTTGTCTAACCCCATAAAAAGCTACTATCACAAGACTGCATCACAGAGATCATATCTATTTTATCTGTAAAAAAAATTATGCATTTATTGTCCATTGTCCATTGAGGCAGCCGTCCACTGGCATGCACGTATTATTATATTTTTTAATAATTTTTAATATTTGTAAGATCTATGCCCTTTAATAAAGATGTTCTTAATACCTCTGCTCCACAACCAGACTGAATTAGAAACTCACCTCCAGTGCACATCTGTGTATGCGCTATTGCAGGATTGAGGGAGAACCAGGCAGCAGGCTATAGCGGCACACAGCCAGTGCCCAGGACGGTCTCTTTTCCACCCACTGCTGCAGTACCTGCACTGTACCTTTGGAAAGACTGAAGGACAGACCCCCCCCCAGATAGCAAAACAGAATCCAAGCACAAGACACAACAAAGCAGAATGTTACCTTTATGGTGGCTTTGACAACCAATATCAGAAGCATAGTGCAGAGAGGTAGTATACTCTAGCATATGGCAATTTATAAAACACAATAATGAGACACTGTGTCATTCATAACTCTTTACTATCTTAAGTATATATTAATGTATAAAGGATTTCTGATACATGCCTCCTATTTGACTTGTATGCCCTAACTGCTTGAATCTTAGTTGCCATCAGCTTAACAAAAGGAAGAGGCATGGGTATAATTTGCCTTGCTTGTAAAAGTAAAAGATACCACCTGTTAGCTATTAGGTGTTTACCTTATGCCACACCCCTAAATGTCATCAATCTCATTTAGTGAGTGTATAATATTATTCTCTAAGTAGATCTTAACCAGAGCTCAGGTAGACTAGATTCAGCTACTGCTGTCATTGGACAGTACTCATCTTGTTACTATGGTGACAAGCACCGGGAGCCCTTCTGCAGGCAGAGGGGGAAAGCATAGCAGTGACATCACAGGGGACAAGGAAATGCTGGCGTTGAGCTGTAGATGATGTGTCATGCCTGCAGCTCTACTGGCTGATCCATGATGGAAAAACACCTCGAGTCAGCGTTTTTTACACCTCTTCTTCACGACGACTTACAGTGACAAAGGAAAAATCCAAAAACATTTCAGGCATTTTTAGTGTTTCGTGTTTTTTCTTTGTCTCTGTATTTCTTTCTTCTCCTAGAGTGAGATAATTCAGTATGTAGTAGAGTATGTAGCAGAATTAGCCAAAACCACTGTTTTCTTTACCACGGTGTGATGATCTGGTGCTGCTGAGCCTACTTTAAGGTGTTGTTCTCTTGTGTACTTTCCCATCGAGGGGGATGCCCTCACCTCTGCTTTCACCTCATGTACTTATGACACTACGTAAAACAGATTCTCATTTCTGAACATCAGGCTGTTCTACACCACTTACTCAAGGTCTTCTGTGTGTGTTACTGTACCACTGCAGATCATAGTGACTCTGCATCTTCAAGGACAAACTCTCCACCCTTCCGCCCGTGCCACTCTGAGGGCACCTCGCAGTTTCACACTCCATTTCCTAAAGGGCCATGGACCATAAATAACAGCGCTGTTTAGTAGCGGAGGAAGGTGATGCTGCAGTGGAAAATGGGGGTTCTCCTTTAGGCCAATATTAGACTTGACTTTTTCAATGTCACCTGGTGCTTCAGTTCACACTAGGATACATTTACTGCATACATACCAGGAAGGATCTGGGTTGCATTGACATAATTTCATAAAAAGTGCATTCAGAACATGTCTGACTTGCGTTGCTGTAGGGTCTCGGTTGTGTGTGGAGGTAAATCTGACCGCACCTCGGTAAGGTTTATGAAGGAGAGCTTCTCTTTTACCCACCACCATTTTTCATTTTGTATAGGAAAAATCATTTTGTCTTATATGTCACCAAGGACCTCACATACAAGACACATGTGTGGGCCCATCAGTCCAGCCTGAGCTGAGATCAGGTTACACTGATAGGAAGAGTATAGCCATGTCCTTAGATTTAACATGTAGTGAATAGAATACCCATGGTCCTCTTTAACTGCTGTGGCTTCTGGTGTCCTATAGGTAAATACACTTGAGGGACCTAGTGACCGATTTGTAAATGTTTTATGAAGAAAAATCCAGTGGTTTCATTTTGAAGACAGTTCTAATGGGAAACCATAAAGAACAATTCATGATATTATTATAATAACTCATATTATTATATATCATATTACATATATTTATTTTCACACATAAATGTGATTCCTATGAGAATCAAATGATAAAGATAGTCAGGTTATAGTTTTACCTCCAAGCCTGAATACTGGGAAATACTTGCAAGAAATCCTTGCTAGCAGGATTCACATTTGTTTTTCTCTCCCGTGATTCATGGTTTGCCAGTGGTGGGTAGTGCAGGAGTGTCAACGCTGTGTGTGCTGGGCCAGTGTTGTGGTGTGGCTGGCACTAAGTCTCACACCAAGGGTGGGGGAGTGGGATGCCCCAGGGATTCACAGAAGTTGTCAAAAAATGCATGCAACACACACACACACAACAGACAAACACACACTGATGCTTATGCACATAAACACACACACATACACACATGTGACCTGCTTGGGCACAGATGCTCTAACCAAGCTGTGCAGAGGTTTCTTGGTATCATATGCATACATCAACACTCACACACACATAGAGGTAGAGGTCACCTGTCTCCCATTATTTTTGCTCTGCCTCCTGAACCAAGGCCAGAATATGCTGTAATAATGACATGTTTTACTGCATTTACAGAAACACCTTACACACAAGCATTATTTTCAGTGTTTAATCTTTTAATTTATTCAAATATGGTACTTCTGATGTTTTCAGGAACAAATGTGTCTGACATTAGAGCCACCAGTAGAACAATAAGAATTTTGAATCCAAAAAAGAAACTGTAAGCACCAATAAGTGTAATGTTGCTTTAAGTACTTGAAGTTGAAGTGTAATGTTACTTTAAGTACTTTAAGTTGAAGTGTGATGTTGCATTAAGTACTTCAAGTTTAAGTGTAATGTTACATTAAGTAATTGAAGTGTAATGTTACATTAAGTAATGTTATGCACAATGTTTTTTGTGAATTTGGCACAGATTCAACTCCATATTCAAACATCCAGTAAGGTTTTATGATGAAGATCAGTTTGGTTTGTTACTTAGACCTTATATGCCATGTATAAACTATCCAGCACTTTACAGTGTTTCATATAGTGTATCTAAAAATCTATTGTGTGTGTACAGTGTAATATAGTGTATCTAAAATCTATTGTGAGAATACAGTGATCATTCGAATTTAATAAGTACATGAAAAAAATGTTTTGAAACATGTTAAAAAGTACTCTAAATGTTGCAAATGTTCAGTACTTTAACTGCTGAACCAAAAAACACAAGTGATGAGACATCTGGTATTCACAAGGTCGTAATTGGCTGCCGGCCACATGCTCACTGGGGAATGATGGAGCCTGGCCCAGCCTTTCAGCCATCTGCAGGGCCTGATGGGAGAGGCAAGTGCTTAATGTTCTCCTCTGAACTCTGAGGTGCTCACCAACGCTGCTTGCATGCAGAGGTGACATCAGAGGAGCCACAGGTCCCACATGTCCCTGACTACAGCAACACTGCACTGAGGAGAGCAGAGGGACCATGACAATTTGGGCTCAGCATCCACAAACCTGGATTAGCCCCTTTGATTTGACCATGCTGACATTTACATTCCATATCAATTTATTTCATTAACAACCACAAATGAGATGGTAGTAATAGGATGAAGGATTTTAAGAGACTGTTGATGTGGATTATATCAGCAGTTAAGCATGCAGCCACTCTTTACTCAACACAGAGATCTAATCTCTACCCTCACATCAACACAGAGATGTAGTATCTCCACTCTCCTCAACACAGATATCCAGTATCTTTCTCTCCTGCTCCCCAATGTAGGTTTAGTGTCTTTCCCCCAGTTGCTATCTCTCCATATAGAGATCTAGTATCTCTTTCCCTCTCTCGCCCACACAGAATTCTAGATTCTCTCTACCTCACACAGTTCTAGATCTGTTTAAAGGACAGAAGACACCATACCTTCAGTGACAGACATGAAGTGCTTTAATAAAAAAGAATGACTGAATGAGTGATTGTGGTGTCTTAAGACACTCAGACACACATGCACACATACCGTTTATGACTACTGAGATTTGTCGAAATCCAGTGATGCGGGAAAACATCCTTGGTAATGAAGATAAGATAATAGGATTTAGTATAAAAACAATGTGGTGTGTGTCGGTTCCATATAATAGGTGGTGTAGTAGAGATTAAATAAAAATATCCAGGCGTTATTTATATTTACCCACAAGATATATCATAGCACGTCCAGTGAGATGTGTTCAAATAGCACTCCTGGATATATATATACTGTATATGATGACATTTTAACTTGACATCTTATTAATCTAACATATTATTCAATAAATAATATGTATTATTCAGTGACTATTGAAACTAATATGAAGAAAAAATGAAAATGAAAGGAATACTTGGGATAATCTTCATAGTATAACACCAGATCACTTAAACTTCAAGGATATCAATCTACCCAGTTAGGAAGCATAAGTGGTTGTGAATCAATTTCACCCTTCAAATGAAGATGTGAGCTCTGGGCTCCTCCTCGTGCAGGACATTGCCAGGCCTGATATGACCAGAGAGTATAGGGAGTTCTTGGATGACAAAGCATGGATGGCATTGAGTGACCTCACGCCAATCTAAATGAGAACCTCTGTGATGTTATGCATCAGTGCATCTGACACCATCGAGTTACACCACGGACTATTCAGGAGCTCACTGATGCCCTGATGCAGGTTTGGGAAGAGATCCAGGACACCATCCACCATCTCATTAGGAGCATATCTATGTGTTGTCATGTTTGGCATGTGGAAGTCACATTTAATTGAATCACATTATGAGTTGCTGTGAAAAAAACAAAAAATTGGTTTCCGTTGACCACTGTGATGTAATTTTGTTCTCCGCGAAGTACTGAATATATAATAAAGAGATTTTCAACTCGAGTCTTTCATTCATCATGCCCTATATGGTGTGTTCATTAATATTTATGAGCAGTGTATTTAGAAGTGTGAGGAGCTAACGTTGCTATGGTCCTCGGAGTCTAACAGATTAATACATTGCTGTAATTTTGGCAGCTGAGGTGTCCTGAGACCATCCATTTTTGTGTTATGGTCATGACCAATTTAACCAATTTAATTTTCACCTAGTGGTGAGGCCCACCAATGGGAAATGTGGTCACACACATCATATATTACACACACAGGCAATAACAAGCAGGCCACGTAGAACACTGGGTGATTAAAATCAGTCTGATTTAAGGGTGATGTTCTATGACTAGTCACTGTGCCTTTTTCTTTACACCTGCGACAGCGCTGAGAAAATAACCTTAAATATGCAAATATGTAGCACGACTGTCTTAAAGGCTTGGGCTGCCAATGTGCTTTTGTTTAAAATATGATCACAAGCAAGTAGGAAAGCCTTTCAAGTGGCCGGCTTCAGCACAAGTATGTTTACTAGTTAGGTAGAGCAATGTCGCTTAGCATATGACAAATACAAACAGCTCACAAACACATGTAGCAGGGACTGTGCTTTGACAAAGACGAGCAACAGGCACAACGTCGACACACAAAAAATACTCTTACATCAACAAGAACCAAGTGCAACACTTGACAACGAGACAAGTAACAGGTGCGATGAATGAACACGCAGGCACACACATGCACACGCACACACACACACACACAGAACCACGCCCATAAACACACATGCACACAGACACAGGGGCGAGTCAGAGGCAGGCCGTGACTTCAAGGTTGTTATACATATTCAAAATGTATGAAAATGTATGTGTAATGATCATTATATCATCATAATGTTTATTTCTCAGTTCCTGAAGGCCTGATGTAAGCAGACTTCAGTGTGTAAGTACAGTACATAACAACCTACAAACCTCCTTGAAGGTAATTATGTTTGGCACTGTATGGTGTAGACCCACAGGCAGGGGAAATGCCAGGGGTTTGGGGGCCTCATGAACAGATATTACATTAGGTTCCATGACCCCAGGCCTGCCAACCCTGAAATTACACCACAGCTATGCTTCCAACATTCTGCAAACAGTGCAATTCACTATTTGATCCAAGACTGGTGCCCTCTATATAAATGTGCTAAAGGTCATCTTTTACAATATCAATTGTATTTAATTTTAATGGTAAAGTTTTTTTTAAATGGTAAATTGTCTTAACAATTAACAAAACAGCTTGCTGATGCAGTTCCCAGTATGGGAGCCTAGTATGGCCTTCATATTTAAGACCTTTTCGCTTTCACGGTCATCCTCTATAAAATGATACGTTAGACTCATTAATGATTAAGTCTCTCCAGCACAACAGTCTGTCATGAAAGACAAATGGTCCGTGCTTTGATCTTCTCCACAGCCTCTCTGCACAGTTGTCCTTCTCACCTTTAAGGTTCTGTTACACCCACCAACCTCTGAGAAGCCACATCTGAAACAAGCATACATGTCCTGTTGTCTCACGCACTCATTTCTCTTATGAAGGTGTCGATTTGGTTTTGGTCCTGGGATACACTTTTCTTCCCATTTTCTTTTCATTTTATGACTCACTATAATCTGAAATGAAACTGCTCTAGCAGCTTCTAGCTTCATGAGGGAAACCTTGGGTGATTTCAGATGTTTACTATATTTTTTCTTCCCTGTTTCAGCACCATGCCCACCGGTTTACTGCAGATACTGGACCTGGCATTGGTGTGGGTTCAGTGAAATACTGCCATAAGGTACTAGGATTCTGTCCAGTCATCTGTAATAATTAGAGGCAGAAAAATGGGATGTACAATAGTTTTTGAGCACTGTAGACTAATTTATTTGGTTGAAAGCTTGCTACCTTTACAATACCCAACCCATATTTTCTCAGCAAAGACCAGAAACAAACGAATTACACAGATAGTAAACACTGTATATGTTTTTAGGAGTGAGCAATGAAATATATGGAGCTTTCAAAGATAGACATTTTACTGTTTTCTCCTGGGAAATGTCATGTCCAGCACTGGCATGTTTCCCCTGTTTCTCAGCACTGATGTCTACGCGTAGAATGGTAGAATTGACACAAGGGGGAGTACTAACATCATTCCACAGCAGCCACACTGACAAGACCAGCATGTGTCTGCAGACATCTTTTTTATTTACTAGGATTCTGAGTGCAGACATCTGCTAATGCTTTGCCCAAAATGACACTTAATCAGCTCGATTAATCAGCCAAGTAATGCGATTATTGTATTAGGTGCTTTTTCAATATTAGTTGATTAACCTACCATCATTAATATAACATATTTTTTTTTGCTAAAACTAGCTGTGCGGCCTGTATATTGCCTTCCATTTATATGAAGTGTATACCAGGTTTGAGATACATGTGAGGCGTGCCAGTCGAACATCATATCTCAGCTCATCATATCTGATATGATATGATCATATATGATATGAGATATTGTAGGCAGGATTTCCTTGGTTCTAAGAGTAATGGAGATTGTGAATGTGCAGGGCCTTGAAGGCACTTCTTCCTTTATTCTGAGTGTAATAGAGATTATGAATGTGCAGTGCCTTATAGGCAGGATGTCCTTGAATCTGAGTGTAATAGAGATGGTGAATGTGCAGGGCCTTGTGAGCAGTATGTCCTTGAATCTGAGTATAATGGAGCTTGTTAATGTGCAAGGCCTTGTGGGCAGTCCTTCCTTGATTCAGAGTGTAATGGAGATTGTGAATGTGCAGAGCCTTGTGGGTAGTACTGAAGCAGCAGCTTATTTCACATGTTATCAGCTGACAGCTTGAATTTCCAAAGATGTCAGACAGCTCACTTCGCACCTCCAGTGTCTCAGCTCTCTGCCACGAAACGTCACGAGACAGCGACTGGATGTGTGATTGCCTGAGCAGGAGCCAAATGCATGCAAATAATTTTCTGCTTATCCATGACCACTTTCTCATCCCCAAAGGGAATTTTGAGCTTTATCAGAGACATAGCAAAACTGATCTAAAATCAGCAGGAGTAAAACAGCAATTATCACAAAACAGCAGGGAAACGCAAAATACTTTCTTGTAGAACTGAATCAAAAGAATCTAATGCATGGATAGAGAAAAGCATGCTTTGATGAAACTTCAAATGTGTCAAAAATTCATATTCATTAAAAAAAAAGACGTTTATAAAAAAAAATCATATTTTATTTTGACCTGGATATGGAACCTAAGTTCATTGAATATGTAGAGCTCATAAAATATATTCTTGTTGAATATTGAACAATTGAAGTATTCCAGAACACTGTTACCAGAACAGGGGTTCGTCCTTTGCATAAGCCGAAGCTACACTGAACAATTTTGTATACAAATAAATAAACTGCTAAAAATTAAAGAAAATGATTGGAACAATTTGGTGGTTATAGTGTCTTTTTCAGTCTTATAGTTTTTAATCAAGCATTTTGCCAGTAAACATGATTACATGCCAACATGCTACATAATACTACCACGTCATGTATATTGAAACTGGTGATCTGCTTTAATCATTTAAAAATATACAGAATATTCAAAACTTTGTATTTTCTTTACACAATGAGGATTGCAGAAGTGGAGGAAATACACACACACACACACACACACACTCAAATGTACACCCTCATAAGGATGGCTCACAGTGCTCAGATTGACAGTTCAGACTGTTCTAGGCAGTGTGGCAGCTCGTGAAGTATACGTTGACCCCAGTCAGGGAGAAGGGCAGCAGGTCGCCCTGTGGGGTCAGCTTGCTCAGTCATGCAGGGCCCAGTCATGTTTTAAATAATAAGTGTAAATTATTTTTTAAATGTTTGTTGGTTAACTAACAGCCAATAGCACACTCAGAATGAGTGACATAAACTGCAGCTTTTGAAAGTATTTCCTTAGCTTCTGTAGTAGTCAACACAGAGAGACAGCAAACATTATTTAAGCCCAGTAAAAACAATATCATAAAATGTATGTTTCACTCTGTGTATGTTTTATTTATGTTAACATAAACACATTCACAGAAATGAATGAAGACCTACAATAATAAAAGAAAACAATTTGTTAAATGAAGATTCCCCCTTTCCCCTGCCAAAGTTGGGTCTGTATGTTGCTCTGTTTTGACAATCCAGCATTGTGAACCATCTGGAGTGTTGCTGTAGCAACAGCTAACGGTGCCATGGTAACATTAACTGGGGTTACCCAGGAAACTGTAGTCGCTATGGAGACTGCCTCACAAGGCAGACTCAGGGGCATCAACTGGAAGGCGTTTCCTTGTTTGCTCATTTTCTGTTCCCCATGCCAGAGGAGTCCAACGTGTCTGTGTTATTTCCTTTTCCTTCTTTGTTTTTTAAAAGCCACGCCTCATATTTCTCTCTCTCTCTCTCTCTCTCTCTCTCTCTCTCTCTCTCTCTCTCTCTCTCTCTCACTCACTCACTCTCACTCTGTGTCTCTTTCAGAAGGGTGACAGTTTGAGAGATATATAAGGAAACAGTGTGCTTACAGTTTTGGAGTATAGCGTAGCTCGTTTACAGCACTTCACAAATGTAATTTTTTTTTCATATACTGATTTTTTATACCACAAAATAAAGCATTATTTATATAGCAGATATAACAGAATTAAATTTTTGGTATAGGCAAAGGCAGTTTGTTTAATAAAGACATACAATTAGCTATATATATATATATATATAATATATATATATATTTTCTTTCCATATATTTGCATTTTTGTTAAAATATTGAATCTGCACATAGATATACTAAACAAAATATGTGACATTCTAACACAGAACTTCCGAAAATATTTCGTTTAATAACATTATTCGATCGTCAAATTTCGCCATAAATTGTATGATATTGCGAATACTAACGAATTATGACGATTATAGGTAACACTGAGAACAAGAACAAACGCAGACTTACGATCACACGCATTATATATATATATATGATTTGTATTTAAAGTACCTGAACCGACCTTTGTTCGCTTTAAACCTCTGATGAAAAAGCGAAATATTGATGAGATGCAGACCAACAGGTTTAGTTTGGCACGTTCTTATACGCATACGTAAATGTTTTTCCACTGCACATCATCTCCATTTTCGGATAGCTTGTTGGAAGATAATGTTGGTTTGGCGTGATAACGACTGTCGCTGACTGGAAGTGTGAGCCATTTGATTTATACGTCAGTGAAAATTTTTTTGATATTCACGCAGTTTTGGTTATTCTGGTTTGTGTAGTTCGGTTGCTTAAATCCACTATTTATCCCTTCCTCTATCACCATATATTCAGATTTACTGAGTGATGACGTGCTACGCGTCCGTTTCAGTTCTTCCGTGGAGTTTAAGTGCTCGCAGCTGCCAACGTGGAGGTATTGCGCGTGTTCTTCCCCATCGGTTTCCCGGTGGTAAAAGTAATTGAAATTTGAAACAATGACGGGAACAGGCAGCGCGATAGTCAAAACACCAGCAATCGCGCACAGTGAACCAACAATTTTCCCTCCAATGGTTACAGGATGCATGTCTCCATAGCCAACTGTAGTCATGGTGACCACAGCCCACCAGAACGCGTCTGGGATGCTACTGAAACTCGAGGCAGGGTCATCCGCTTCTGCAAAGTATACAGCACTAGAAAATAAAATAACTCCAATGAAAAGAAAGAAAATGAGAAGTCCCAGCTCCCTCATACTGGCCTTTAACGTTTGCCCAAGGATCTGCAGGCCCTTGGAATGGCGCGAGAGCTTGAAGATACGAAAGACTCTCACCAGTCGGATTACACGAAGGATGGCTAGAGACATGGCTTGCTGTCCGTTACCTTGTCTCTCGGCCAACTCTGTGCCCAGGGTAATAAAGTAAGGGATAATGGCCACAATGTCGATTATGTTCATAATGTTTTTTGAGAAAGTGGCTTTGCTTGGGCACGCAAAGAACCGCACGAGCAACTCGAATGAGAACCAAATGATACAAAGCGTCTCAATCACAAAAAAAGGGTCGGTGAAAGAGCTGGACCCATACGGGCCAGTTCCGTTTGCAATAGGCGCCACGGTGACTGGGTCTTTATCGTCCCTAAATTCAGGCAAAGTCTCTAGGCAGAAAATGACGATGGAGATCAGAATGACCAGAACAGACACAATGGCGATGCCCCTCGCTGGACCCGAGCTCTCCGGGTACTCAAACAAAAGCCAAACCTGCCTCTGAAATTCATGATTTGGCAAAGGTCGCTCCTCCTCTTTGATAAAACCCTCATCCTCACGAAATTTTTCCATCGCTTCTTCGCCAAGTTGATAAAATCTAATTTCCTCCGAGAAAATGTCAATGGGAACATTAACAGGTCTCCGAATGCGCCCGCCAGACTGGTAGTAGTAAAGAATGGCATCGAAGCTTGGTCGATTCCTGTCAAAGAAATACTCGTTCCTGAGGGGGTCAAAGTAACGCATCCTTTTTTTCGGATCTCCAAGCAAGGTGTCTGGAAACTGATTGAAAGTTTTAAGTTGTGTCTCAAAGCGTAAGCCTGAGATATTGATGACCACTCTTTCGCAACACTCGTGGTTCGGCTCATATCGATCCAACGACAGGTGGCTGGGGAGCGCAGCCGTCTCCTCCTGCATGTCAGCAGCCACTGTCATACTGCCTTTTTCCGTTTCAGCGTATCCATGGTTGTCGGCGTTATTACCTCGGTGCCGCGCCGAAGGGGAGTCAATGAGGTTGAAATGATCATCCATACAGGCAAGGCGATGGAGGAGCAAAGAGACCCGCACCTCTCCCGACTTGTTCTGAACGATTTAAAGGCTTCACGTTTTTCTTCACTCCTCTGCTCCCTATCGACAGCTTTTCAACACAATGTCGCCGCCCCACAGCGCGCACGCGGGGCTTTATAAACACACGTCTATGCCCGCCCACGGCGCGCATATGCCTGACACACTTTCATTGTTCGCCCAATCGGAACTTAACTTGATATAAACATAGATCCGAGATGCGCTCCGTCTCACTTTGTTTGCCGTCTTCGGTGCGCGTAAATTTCGCTCCAGACCCATATAAACAGAATAAATGAAACGTTATTAGCTCTATACTTGTGCAATTGAATAGCAATCAACTTCTCAATTAGATATTGTAGGGTCGGCGAGGATGAAGAAGCAGAAATTGGCATTTGATGCTTAAGATCATTTATTGTAAGCTAAGCCTTTAAAAACACACAAACAGGAAAAGAATTGGTGGCATACCCATAACAGTGAGAAAATATCTAAAGAACACACACACAATGGCAATACTTCCTATACATAATAAGTTTAACAAAAAGAGAAAGAGAAGCACACATGACATAAATTAACTGTTCAGAACAGTACACTAAACATTAAACTTCACTGCAGCCTTTGTAGAGATGCACGGCATTCTGGGAGTGCTTTCCTTGCTGTCACTACCTGCTGCCCCAAGTCCAGTGTCCCCAGGTCCAGTAATGGATGCAACACTGCCTCCCCATCTCAAGAGTTGGCCATCCCAGTGAACCAAACACCATCCTTGAAGCAGGCGACCGTGTACTGCTTGCTCACACTATGGCCAAAGTTCACACTGCACACTGTCTCTGGCCAGAGCAGCTGTCCGTGGCAGCACCATCATTTCTGATGAGTGCTGCCTACACCAGCAGCAAACCAGTTGCTTCTGCACCATTCTGCTTGAGGGCTGCTCAACATGTCATCTCACTCCTGCGGCTCCTCCGCCTCAACGTGCCGGTCACCGTGACGATTGAGTTCTGCCCTCTGTGCCCCGGCGTCGGCCGCTTTGAGGCTGGACGTGCCACCTCGCTGCGTGTCCAATCAGCCATTGCTCCTCTCTCGCTGGGGCACCAGCTGTGCTCGCCGGCCTTCCCCGCCACCTTCCAAATCCAACCTCGAGACCCGCCTGGCACCCCACCACGCCCTTCCTCCGGGTTACTTCTTCTGCGCCTTGAGCTCGTTGGTGCAGCGTTCTTTCAGCTAACTGGCAGCATAACACTTCTGTCTTCAATGTGCTGATGGTATGGAAACCAAACCACAGAATGCCATTTTCTTGTGATGAAAAAAGCCTTTTTAAATCTCAAGCAAAGGCTTAAGGACTCCCACAGCAAACAAACAGAAAATTAATTTTTTTTAATTAAAATTAAGGGGGTAATGTAAGGGGTGAGAATAGCTAAAAAACACATGAAGATGTTAACATTTAGAATACATGCTAATTTTAACAAAATGGAAAAGACAAGACTAACTAAAGCAACACACACATAATGACACAAATCAAGTCTCCAGAACAATGTATTGAACTAAATACAACACAATAAACATAATTACATACAACACATAACTAAATACAACACATAATCACAGCCTATGGAGAGGTGCCCTGCATCCCTGTCACACTTCTCTCAGCTAAAACTACAGGTTGCACTCTAGCTCCAGTGGTGGATAACCACTACATAGAACAACAAGAAATCAAGCAAAGCTTTCAGCCATGGACTACAGATCCTCTCAGTGACAACGATGTGATAGATTTCTGGACATCTGATGGGTACATGTTATAAAGCATGACATTATATTGTATGCAGAACAGGTGTTCGATATGAGAGAGCTAACTGAATGAATGAAATAAAATTATTTTACAAATCGACTCTCAAAAACGAGTAAACGTGCTAACAATCTGTGAGCTAGTTAATTGTGTAAAATCTAACAGGCTGACCGAGGGAAGGGCACATAGATATGGAGCTCTCCATGGTTCTGAAGTGAGGTCTGCCTCACGCTGGCCAGGCAAGTAAATATCAAGGTATGCTGGCTGTGTCTGCTGCATGTCAGGAATCTATCTATCTATCTATCTATCTATCTATCTATCTATCTATCTATCTATCTATCTATCTATCTATCTATCTATCTATATATATATATATATATATATATATATATATATATATATATATATATATCCATCCAACTTCCTCTGCTTATTCAGGTCGAGGACACATGGGCAGCAGCCTCAGCAAAGACACCCACACTTTCTTCTCCCCAGCTACCTCTTTGGGGAAACCGAGGCATTCCCAGAACAGAAATAATCTCTCCTGCGTGTCCTGCTTTCCCAGGGTCTCCTCTCAGCCGAACATGCCTAGAACACCTCACCAGGGAGGCACCCAGAGGGCATCCAGACCAGATGCCCAAACCACCTCAGCTGGCTACTCTCTACGTGGAGGCTCTACTTCGAGTCTCTCCCCGATGACTGAACTCCCACCTCATCTTTAAGGGAGTCTGGACACCCTGTGGAGGAAACTCGTTTCAGCTTCTTGAATCCATGATCTGATTCCTTTGGTCACTACCCACAGCTCGTGGCCATAGGTGAAGGCTGGAACGTAGACTGACCAGTAAATTTAAAGCTTTGCCTTTTGGCTCAGCTTGTGAAGAAGATCCCGATATACTTGACCTCCTCCACCCTTTTCTGACTGAGTACCATGGTCTCAGATGTAGAGGTGCCGATTCTCATCCCAGCTGTTTTGCACTTGGCTGCAAACTGATCCAGCGAGAGCTGGAGTTCTCAGCCTGATGACAGCAACAGGACCACATCATATGCAAAAAGCATACTACAATCCCAAGGCCACCAAACTGGTATACCTCCGCCACTTGGCTATGCCGAGAAACTCTGTCCATAATAATTCTGAACAGAATTGGTGACAAAGGGCAGCCCTGACGAAGTCCAACCCCACCCGGGAACCAGGCTAGCCGAAAGTAGCTTTCCATGGCCTCATCAAACTCCTCCCACATCCAGGTATTTTCTTCAGCTTGACAGCCTCTCTTACCCATGGTGTCCACCACTGGGTTCAGGCATTGGCACCGTGACAGGTACCGACAGCCTTGCTGCTACAGCTCCGGTTGCGTCACAGACGCATGGACAACGGAGGCATGGAACATGGCCCAGTAGGACTCAACGTCTCCGGCCTCCTTCGTCATGTGGCCGAAGCTCTGCTGGATGTGGGAGTTCAAGATATTTCTGATATTTCCTCTGCCAGACGTTCCCAGTAAATCCTCATAACACGTTTGGGTCTGCCAGGTCCCAATATATATATATATATATATATATATATATATATATATATATATATATATATATATATATATATACTAAGATAAGGATATATTTTAAGTGATCATTAAAAAAGTTTACTTCACCACTGAAACTTATACTACTAATTGAATTACATGATGGACAGTCCTTATTCTTATAGTAGTGGCTGGGTTGTGGACTCTGTCTAGTGCCATTGTCCTGAGATTGAGATGCGAGTGACTTAGATTAATTAATGTATTTATCTGGGCAGGAATTTTATTCTAAATGTTAAACACCTTATAAACACCATATAAGTGTTAAGGCAGCTCTGACATTTTCACAAAAAAATCTTCCCAGATGATAATGTCAAACACATTGAAAGAGAATCAATGTCTGCTTGTCACTAGCAGGTAGGGCAGAACAGATTCCCACCCTCATCACAACTGAAACTGAAGCAGAGGAAAAAAGCTCCAGTCACGGTAGGCTGGCTGCAGTCTCTAAGGGAGACGCCCACTCACACACCCTCATCACCTACACTCCCCCCTCGGCCCCAATCACCTACTTATTAACACGCCCAGTCATTATCACCTAGACCTATGCTCTATCCCCTCTGCCTCTCTATTTAAACCAACAGGTCCTGCTCTCCAGTGCTGTGCATTGTTCTCAGCTTAAGAGACTGTCAGAGATAGAGATAGAGACAGAGAGAGAGAGAGAGAGAGAGACGCTGTCTGAGTTGCCTTCATTTGCCGTCCTCAGTGCCTTAAGAGGCTGCCTGTGCTTACCATGCTTATCTGCACCTCTTTGCTTGTTTTTGTTTGCATGATGGACATTAAAGACGTGCCCTTGCCATCCTCGCCTCCTGCTCCCTCTGCACCTAATGTCTGCCTCTGCACCTAAAGACTGCACCTAATGTCATAACATCTTACCTGTTATACATTTACCCAGCTTGATCTATCTATCTATCTATCTATCTATCTATCTATCTATCTATCTATCTATCTATCTATCTATCTATCTATTCTGTTTTTGGAAGTGTACAACTGCACTACAGATAAATTTATCAGCTGCCAAGAGCAGTGTGAATTGTTCTGTATAATAAGTTGCTGCTCTTCAGATCTGAGAATATCGGTGTTGTGAATACAAAGTGTTTCGGCTCCGCTCTGTCATGTAACTGTTAGATAAACAGCCAGACTGTCAGAAAACAGAATGACAGGAGAGACATTTTTTCCATCATCTATGGAGATTTCTAGGCTCTTACTGTAAGATGTCAGCTTTTTTCTACACCTCTTCATCCGATATGCACAAAATTAGATGCACACATTCTCACTTTCTCACTTTCCCTCTCTCCCTCTCCCTCTCTCTCTCTATATATATATACATAGACTTCTGTATACATGCTACATCAGAGTATACAGTATATTATTGCATGTGACTGCATTTGAGCTCATCTAGAACAGCTGAGTTGTTCTATGTACATTTAGGAAACTGAGCAAAGCCATGGAACAGATAACTGAATAGTTGCATGTGATATTAACCTCTGCTAGAAGGGTGGATAGGATGGCATGATTGTTTTTAATGTAAGAGCTATCCCTATAGCCAAAGTAAATTGTATTTTAGTGAATTATAAACAAAGCATTCACCACTTCGTATATTGACAGCAAATCTTATTGTGATCTCATAACAATTATTTAATAATCTTTGTATTCAAATTGTAGGCAATGTTTTAAGCAACTCCAGGGTGACAACACTTTACTGTAAACTGGAACCTTTGGTAACAGCAGACACTACAAATACCTACAAGTGATTTATCCCCTAATACAGAAAGAGCTCAGAGTGATAGAATATTAACAAGGATTCGGGGTCATGACCCCTGCTTGGTATTGCACTGTCATGCATATTTCATGCAAGGTTCTAGTCAAAGTAATCTTACTTGTAACTGGCAAGACACATGCTCAAGGAATATTACATAACAGAAGCACCCATCTGAAGTTATTCAATAAACAATAAACAATAAACAAATGCCTTATCTGGAGTATTTATGGACAAAGAATGGTTTTCAGGTACGTATACTGATAAAGACTTTCATACCAAAATGCTACATTTGAATCTCGGTTAACAATAACCTTCTTTCATAGACAGTTTAACACCTGTCAACACATCTGGTGAAAGTGAATGTGATTGCTTTTGTGTACAGTTTTGGCTATGGAGTGGATAGCCCAGAGAGAAGTCAATAGAGTCGGGGTCATTGATCAATAGCTAGTTGACAAAGAGCTGAAATCCTTATGTGTTAACACTGTCCAAGGTCAAACCAGCCAAGCCCGTGTGGAAGGAACATGAAGAGAAATCTGCAAGGTAGAGGAAGAAAAATTATCACAATCACTACAGTCATAATAGTTTTTGCATCTGGTTCTGTATGGATATATACTATAAACCATAAATGTGCTTATGTTTCTCAGTGTAGCAAGAACATCAGCTTGATGATGGAATTTGCTAATTTGAGATTAAATAGAATAGAACACTTTCCACAACATTATTTACTGTTGGATTCTATTGAATATTTGAAATGTTACTAGGGAACATAAGAATGAGTTATACATATTTTGAGATCTTATAGCTGTGAATACCTTTTCATGATTTTTACAACATCTATCTTTATCTTAGCATCTTATAGCAGTGATTGCCTTTTCATACTATTAACCATATTAATTTATCTTCGCGTCTTATAGCAGTGAATACTTTTTCATCTTTTGCCAATGAAGGAGAATGACATTTGAGAGGAGGCAGCATTTGGCATGGTGGATGTATCTCTGATAATAAGACTCTACTAATGAGACTCTGGCACCACTCAGAGGTGAACAGCTGCTGCCACGGTAACCCCCAAAATAAACATGACATGCATTGCATACCCCTCGTCATGAGAATAGGAGTTGACACTTCATCAGCCTATGGTAAGGGAATATCACCCACCCACACACACACACACACATACTCACACACACAGTCGCACAAAACCACAGAATTTCTCAGACATTCAAGGCAGCACCTGAGAAAGAAGAGAAGCTGAGACAGATATAGACAGATAGATAAATCCTTCTTACGGCATCTTTCCCTTTGAGTCAGACTTGTCCTTGAAGTGCATTCGCACATCATCCGCCTCTCAGCACTATTTAGTATCATCAATAGTTTGACCAGTACTCATTCAATTTGCAGAGAAAGACATCATGGCCACTGTAAGCTAATCACACCCAATTGGAAGAGCAGGCTGAGGTGGAGGCTAGAGTGAGGGGTTGTGGGTCTGCCTGCATCATGGATGGGGTCTGACAATGGCACAGATGTCATGTTGGAAATATTTTTGGGGGTCCCAGGCCTGTGGCTTAATCTATCTCTCTCTGTCAGTATAATACATTGGCTGACCTTCAGAGACACATCCAGGGTCCAGGCTTTGGAAGATAGGTCATGGTTGGGAAAGTGCACGATAAAGACTTATGCACAAATTATGATCTCCTCCCATGCTGGCTGAGGAGCAGTATGACCTCTGCATCCAACTATGTCTTCTGTAATGACAGGTTTTAAACCACAGAAATGGAAATATATGCTAATTTGTTCTTTTGCCATAGGATATTACCAACTCAATCCTTGTATTAATGTAGAAACCATTGCCTGTGTCTGGAGGGAGAGCTATGGAAGAAGGTAATCTATCAAATAATTTATTTCAGTGACTGAAGTAACGTGTCCAGTGTCTGACATGAATGGTGATTGGCCGATTAATCAGTTAGCTGATTAGTTGGGCTGATTAAAATGGAATTTTGAATTAATTGGCATCATCAGATACCTGCACTCGAGTCCAGTAAACAAACAAACAAACAAAAAGAAAGTCAATGTGGATCCTGTGCAGGACTGTTTGCACTCCCCCTTGTCTCAGTTTTGCCATTCCACGAGCAAATGTCAGTGGGTACTGTGAAGCGTCAGTGGGAAGTGTGCCAATGCTGGATGGGACGTTTCCAGAGAGAAACTAGCAAGACTTAAGCTCCTAGCTTTCAAAGCTCAATATTCTTAATATGACTAACTAGATCGATTCCAGTCTTTTGTGAGAAAATATATTAATTTAATGGATAAGCCTGCAATAGCAATGGAGGAGAAACTGCAATAGCAATGGAGGAGAGCTAAACAAACTATTCACTATGAAGTTCTTAAAAATTAAAAAACATTTATAACACCATGGTATGATCAAAAACATACTTTTCAAAATGTTTAAATTACATTGCACAACTCAACAGGCAACAGGCACAACCCAAAGGTTTAATTTTGTCTATTAAAAAATATCCAATGATTGAGTCTTCATGTAACGCCTTGCGAGGCGTGCGTTTACTTGACGGACACAAGCGCTGAGATGAGCGAGATTTATTGTGAGACTTACTAGTACACGAAACATATCCAACACTCAGTGACATAATGAAACAAAGAAACACTAGTTTAACTCAAACACGAAAAAGACCTGGAAACATACACGAAGCTTTAAACAGAGTGCACACTTAGAGACTAAACACTATGACAGAAACACTACAACGGTTTTAGACAACGTATTATGACAGCGAGACGACAGGGGCTGAAGACAAAACAACCAGCAACATGAAAGACCAAACAGAGGGTATAAATAGAACAGAACTAACATGAAACACCTGAAAGACATGACGAGGGGCAGGGAATACAAAACACGGGGCGGGGCTAAGACGCACATGGCTACAAAAAACAAACGGGCATGAGAATGACAGGAGGGGGCGGGGCAGACCGTGACACTTCAAGTATAATGATTTAGTATTGTGATTTTGCCAACCTGTGTACTGCCTGGATTTACTGCAAGAAAGCCTATGATTTAATGCCTCACACGTGGATAGATATTTGGACCTTCATTGAGAACTCATTGGGGTTGTGGAAATCACCCCTTGAGGCCAACTTCAAGCCAATAGCACAAGTCATCATCAAGTGCGGGATTTACCAAGGAGATGCCCTATCCCCACTATATTCTGCATAGGCCAAAAACCTCCAGAGAGTGTGGCAAGTCCTGAGACCACAAGCCACTGATATCAAGACAAGGAAACTCCTCACAATACACGAAGGGTTTCATCCCAAATCCAGCACTCTGAGGCTGTACACTAAGCGTAAGGAGGGAGGCCGCAGACTAGTGAGAATTAGAGCCACTGTCCAGGATGAAACAACCAAGGTCCAGGAATATGGTCCAAAGTGACAAGCTGCTTAGGAAGCACCTCAGATATCAGAAACCTGAGGAGGAGAGGAATGTGGAGGACCAGGTGCCATCATGGGTGGATAAACCCCTACATGACACTTACCACCAGCAAATAATGGAAGTGGCTGATATGGAGAAATCATATTCCTGTGCTTGTAAAATAGTTGACTTGTGTGTAGGTGTTTGGATCAGGTCTTCCTGTCTTTTATTAGTTTAATTAGCATGTTAGAAATGTTCTACCCTCATTGTGGTGTTCTTCTGTTCATTAGTCCACCATTTTTCCATTTAGTTTATCTACTTTTCTGCTTGTTTGGTGTGTGCGTGTGTGTATGTGTGTGTGTTTTAAAGACTTTAGCAATAAGTCATGTTCCTTGAGCAGAAAATGACACTCTGTATTTCTTCTTCCATGCTATCTATATTTAAATATATCTCCCTCTTCCTCTGTGTGTGTTTGTACTTTAACACATGCTAATTCAGAACAGTGTTTATCGAGATACTAGATTCAGAATCTCCACTCTCTCACACTGTTGTCACCTCTAGTCATTTTTTGATGAAATGAGCAGGAAGTGCAATGCAAATGAATAAAGTTATTTATGTTTACAGTAATGTGTCGATTGGTTGTTTGGCTTGTAACCAGATGTGACAAAAATAAAGATACAATAATGTTTTTTGGGATAGTTTTGAGGTGTTAAAAGTTAGTTTTGAGCTGTCATGCACTCTGCTTTAAACATTTGCTTCAGTTTCATCAGTCACCACCATCAATTCTTAATATTAACATGTTTCTTAAGTAACCCTAAATCTAATCTAATTACTGGCTACATAATGTTATATAAAGTTTCTTTTTTTTAAACCCAAATACTGATCTTGTATTTTCTCCTATTTTAATAATTACAGATGGGCTAGACAGAAGCCTACTACTGTACCTTATGGCAGAATTTCACTGAGGTGTCACTCAATGCTTATAAAGAGTCACAGGAGCAGAATGCAGCTAGAACTTCAGAGAACTACAACGCTGATACGTGACGCTCAGAGAAAAAGGCAAAGATCAGATCCCAGGTCAAAGCAAACAGACGCCTTAATAACAGGGTATTTCCACCACTGGCACTGCAATTCACATGCTGCTGAGCCATGTGGTTCTGTGTTTTGGTTTTTGTCGTTTCCATGGCAACGGTGCGATTCTGTTTGGGCTGTTCACTAAAGCTTTGTCTTTTGATGTGTAAATGAACATTCGCTGCTCAATGCGGCCACGCTTTGTATCTCCCCACTCTATTTGCGTACCTTAAACCCTTGTAGTCTTAGTTATCGCGTCTTTGTTTTATGGAAGGTATGAGGTCAACTCAGTGGCGCATCTTTCCTGTTTTCTTTTCTGTTTTCTCCTGGTTGGTCTGATTTTGCCTTTGCTTTTTGTCCTTTTACAGGAATAAACAAAACAAGCAATTTTCGTCCTGGCTTGTGTGGCACCTTCCACATGGGACGTTTCCCCACGCCACCACCCCGTGGTGGTTGCTGCAGATGCTTCTGCAAGCTGCTGCGTAAGGCTACAGCCTTAGAAGTGAGAAGTACAAACACTGTGGCAAACACTGTGGCAGTAATGTGGAGGAGCAAAAACTCTACCAAACAAGACTGGATCCCGTTTATTGAATTTTTTTTTAATATCCAGGCCATGACGACATCAGCGAGGAGAGAGAATGGTGCTGGTGCTCAGAGACAGTGGTGAGGGAGACGGGCGGAGATGCCACGCCTGAGCTGCACTGCACATAGTAGCTTGTGGTAAATGAGGGCATTAGCAGTCAGACAGCTGTTGAAGACATAAGCAACACACGTCAAGGTGTCTTTCAAAAAGACCTTGGCACCCCCCCCCCCCCATCATGGGATCGTTCTTGTTTTCACCACCTGCTGGAACTCCAATCTGCTCATGTTGCCAAGGATGCTGGAACAGAAGTGGCCCTGAATATGTATACAGGAGAACATGAGAAGTTTACATGTTCAGCTCAAGAACAACATGATATCATCTCTGAGCCCTGAAGGCGTCGTTCTTTAGGTGAGCAAGGCATGGGATCGGTTTCCTGCTGAGGGTTGCAGTGCAGAAGATGCTGCTTCAGCCAGAGGGTCCCACTGCTAGGTGCATCAGAACATTCATTCATTCATTCATTATCCGTACCGCTTATTCCCGCTAGTCGGGGTCACGGGGGGGGCTGGAGCCAATCCCAGCATCTCCAGGCGAAGGCAGGGTACACCATGGGCAGTTCGCCAGTCCACCACATGGCCAACACGCACACGCGCACACGCACACTCACACCTACGGGCAATCTAGAGTGACCAATCAACCTAACATGCATGTCTTTGGACTGTGGGAGGAAACCGGAGTACCCGGAGAAAACCCACGCAGGCACAGGGAGAACATGCAAACTCCACACAGAGCAGCCCAGACCGAGAATCGAACCCAGACCGCCTTGCTGTGAGGCGACAGTGCTAACCACCACGCCACCATGCCGCCCGCATCAGAACATTCCAGGAGATAATGTTGCAGAGTGTGGAGAAAACATTTCACAAGACTGATGAGACCAGATGTTTGATGCCAGGATCACTGCTGGAGCCTCGATATAAGGACCATGTCGTTCCATCTCCTTCATATCTGAACACCTACAAGGCACCACTGGAGACCAAGGATCAGATCCTACATGAACAAAGGTGGAAGAAGAGTGTGGTAAAAGAGGATTATTGACTGACTGTACACAAACATTCTTGGGGCTCACAGTCTGAGGACATCTCTGACAGACTGGACCATTGCCTCCAGGAGCCAATAAGACAATCTGGCACTATAATGGCTCTGATTCTTGTAAGAGACTATTCAGTGAGGCTGTGACCATTTACAAGAAAAAGAGAATCAGGCTCTGTGGAGAAACGTGTTTCCTGCATTACAACTGAAAAATAAAGTATGCTGCTACTGTATGCGCTATACTGGCATTGTTTATTTTTTATTCATGCATGTATTTACAAATCTTTTGTTTTCTCTCAGAAACAATGAGGTGCTGATATTTGCTAATATGTATTGTTTATTCATAAAATATTTTCATTATTTGTTTTGATTACTTGTGGACATTTGTTAAAATTATCAATATTAAGAGTACAGAGTGCAAACAGATGATACACATTTTTATTTTCAATATTTTTCTCTGGTTATCTTTTTTTTATTTTAAATAACTGCACTGCAGACAGAGTGAAGATGCTTTTAAGGAAACAGATACAGTGCAGACAATAACAGTATTAAATAAATGCTTATTTAAGATTAGCTATTTTCTGTCTTAATTATTGTAATTGTTAAAATATTAAATTGCTATATTTTATCAGATGTAAAAAACAAACACAAAAAAAACCCAGCATGATATTGACATTTTATTACGCATCAGCCACCCTGCTCCCCTAAATATCGGCATTGGCCATTGAAAAACTCATATCAGTCGAACACTAGACATCAAGGGAGCATCAGTCATGATATAAAGAGTGAGAGAGAGAGAGACAGAGAGAGAGAGAGAGAGAGAGAGAGAGAGAGAGAGAGTTAGAGCATCAATAAGTCTGGAAGTCGGCATGCCAATGAATCACTGTAATGGAGACAAGCAAAAACCCCATTTTGCAGCTGTCAGTGTAATAAACAAATAGAGGGATGGCTTTCCTTGTCGTCTGCTGGTGCGAATGAAGATTCATTTGCTCTTTTTACTTCAAACAGATACTTCCTAGTGACTCTCTCGAAGGAAACTCAACATTCCACAAGGAATTCTTCATCACATTTCTCATGTAGTGACAACAGTTCAGTAATATCGACATGCTTGCATAGTAGTTGCTATTGTAAATGGATAAAAAATTGACTTTAATGTATCAAAAAAGGGAAAGGGATTTGTTATTGTTTATCTTTGTCCTATTATAGCATGTCTTAAATTGAAGAAAATATACTACAAAAAAAGGAGCAACATGTAAGCATGGCTGATTTTGACATGCTTCAATGTACACAAGGGGCATGTTTTTTTATTTTAAATCAAAATACATACAAATGGATCACAAGGATTCTTGTGAGTGAGCTGTGATCTGCCTTGTGGACGGTGACTCCAGCTAGGTAGGTAAGCTGCAGACAGGAATGGGAGTCTGGGGTTCTCTGCTCAGCTACACTGATGACATGTAAAGGTCATGGCACAGAGATATATGGGGATTCCTTCATTTGGAATTGCTTTCTTCCTCTCCACACTCGGTGCCTCCTTTTCATTTGTGATGAAAACAACCATCTAGGACAGAATCAATAACTAGAGACTAATAACTAATCAAGCTCAAATCCTTTAGCCAATGAAACTGCAGAGAATCTGGGTCAGGGAGGGCCTGTGAGCATTCTAGCCAGTGTGCTGCCAGTTGGAATCCCCCATATGTAAGGGCTCTGTATAAGATGATAAAGTGAGGTAGACACTGGGGTAGTACCTCCACACCAGCATTTATTTATCAAGCAAGCACACAACTGTACACTCTCGTGCCACCATGCATGAATATGCATGAATCTAAAATATAAAACTGTGAAACACACACACACACACACAGACGTACACACACACACACACCCACACACACACATATACACCCCCCCACACACACACACACACACACACATATGTAGATGGGCTTTTTCCACAGAATTAAAGAGCTAGAAATGGCTTCCATTCCCCTCCCTTTCTCTTCATTCTCTCCAGTCTCCTCTCTCTCTCACACTCTCTCTCACCCTCTCTCTCTCTCTCTCTCCCTCTCTCTCTCTCTCTCGCTTTCTCTCCCTTCCACACTTCATTATGGGGAAACACTCTGTGTGTAGGCAGATAAGTCTATGTCTCATGGAATCAAACCATGAGCCTTCAATAATTATGCAAACCACGATTACCCTGAATCCTCTCTACAGCACTTTCATCCAAAACAACAAATACAATATATGTATGCATATGTGTATGCATGTTGATTGGGGGAAGAGGTGATTGGGTATCATTTCACATGATAAGCTAAATGCCTCATGCCATTTCCCCCTGATGTTTAATACAGCATCAGTATCATGTTGCATAAGGCGGGGCTTTGGGTGGCTGGGGGCTTTGGGTGGTTGGGGGCTTTGGGTGGCTGGGGGCTTTGGGTGGCTTGGGGCTTTCGTAAGAAGATGAGCTTGTTGTTTGTTAGTAAAAATTGACATAATTTTCTCTACAGTTACAAAAAAAAAAGTTATAGCTCAAAGGGAATTTCAGTGTGAATTCTAATTTTAGTAATGCCACAGAATTTGTCTTTTTCAAATACAAGCACAATCCTAAAAAATATTCATTTATAATGGTCTCTGAACACTTATACCTTCTCATCTTTGCACTCCAGTACCCTCCAGAGCATTTAATAACTTAATACGGCAGTGTGTCCGTCACACTGACACAGTCTACTAGTAATGGTTGTCAGAAATCTCATGCACATCTTTTTGTTTCATAGGAAAACTTGGCAAAGCAGGATCACTCTTGTGATACGTCTCACAAACAGAAACTGAGCACTAGCTTGAATGCCTAATGGTGCAAGCCAAGTAATTCATAATTTCATCAGCAAAACTGAACTAGTGCATAAAGAGTTGATTATATGGAGTTTGATAGTTCTACTTCTGCTTCATCATCTGGTTCAAGAATCTCTTTTTAATCTTTAGCCTTGTGACATACAGCAATGTCGTACTGGAGAAATTGCATATAATCAGATATTATATTGTGACATGGCCGACTCTAAGGACTTTCGTTAAGGTCTCACACTGCTTTAGTTACTGTCAAATATGTGCCTGGTCTGAATAAGCTTTAATTATGAGCCGTTCTCTGGACACAGGCTCTGAGATTTCACTGGTGTGCTCTAAGAGGTGCCAAGGACAGCTGGAGGACTGAGTACCATGGTTATCTCACTGACTGGAGGACTGAGTACTGCGGTTACCTCACTGCCTGGAGGGCTGAGTACCATGGTTACTTCACTGACTGGAGGACTTAGTACCATGGTTATCTCACTGCCTGGAGGGCTGAGTACCATGGTTACCTCACTGCCTGGAGGGCTGAGTACCATGGTTACCTCACTGACTGGAGGACTTAGTACCATGGTTATCTCACTGCCTGGAGGACTGAGTACCATGGTTATCTCACTGACTGGAGGACTGAGTACCATGGTTATCTCACTGCCTGGAGGGCTGAGTACCATGGTTACCTCACTGACTGGAGAGCTGAGTACCATGGTTACCTCACTGACTGGAGGACTTAGTACCATGGTTATCTCACTGCCTGGAGGACTGAGTACCATGGTTATCTCACTGACTGGAGGACTGAGTACCATGGTTATCTCACTGCCTGGAGGGCTGAGTACCATGGTTACCTCACTGCCTGGAGAGCTGAGTACCATGGTTATCTCACTGCCTGGAGGGCTGAGTACCATGGTTACCTCACTGCCTGGAGAGCTGAGTACCATGGTTACCTCACTGCCTGGAGAGCTGAGTACCATGGTTACGTCACTGCCTTGAGGACTGAGTACCGAGTACTGAGTACTGCTTAATAAGGTTTAAGGTGTTTTCATGCTCATTGATTTTAGTCATTAAGCTCAACTCTTTTTAATCTTTAGCCTTGTGACATACAGCAATGTCGTACTGGAGAAATTGCATATAATCAGATATTATATTGTGACATGGCCGACTCTAAGGACTTTCGTTAAGGTCTCACACTGCTTTAGTTACTGTCAAATATGTGCCTGGTCTGAATAAGCTTTAATTATGAGCCGTTCTCTGGACACAGGCTCTGAGATTTCACTGGTGTGCTCTAAGAGGTGCCAAGGACAGCTGGAGGACTGAGTACCATGGTTATCTCACTGACTGGAGGACTGAGTACTGCGGTTACCTCACTGCCTGGAGGGCTGAGTACCATGGTTACTTCACTGACTGGAGGACTTAGTACCATGGTTATCTCACTGCCTGGAGGGCTGAGTACCATGGTTACCTCACTGCCTGGAGGGCTGAGTACCATGGTTACCTCACTGACTGGAGGACTTAGTACCATGGTTATCTCACTGCCTGGAGGACTGAGTACCATGGTTATCTCACTGACTGGAGGACTGAGTACCATGGTTATCTCACTGCCTGGAGGGCTGAGTACCATGGTTACCTCACTGACTGGAGAGCTGAGTACCATGGTTACCTCACTGACTGGAGGACTTAGTACCATGGTTATCTCACTGCCTGGAGGACTGAGTACCATGGTTATCTCACTGACTGGAGGACTGAGTACCATGGTTATCTCACTGCCTGGAGGGCTGAGTACCATGGTTACCTCACTGCCTGGAGAGCTGAGTACCATGGTTACCTCACTGCCTGGAGAGCTGAGTACCATGGTTACGTCACTGCCTTGAGGACTGAGTACCGAGTACTGAGTACTGCTTAATAAGGTTTAAGGTGTTTTCATGCTCATTGATTTTAGTCATTAAGCTCAACAAAATACAATATTTGGGCCAATGTCAGCAGCAGTTTTTACTTGACCACAATTTAAAATATATCTCATGACTATTTTATAGGCATATGTCTGTGAGAGTCCAGGAAGCACTGTACCATAAGCTATCAGAGACACAAAATCCTCCAGACCTGAACGGATTTGCAGTCGGAAAGCAGCCAGAGCTCTTCTAAGGAAGCCAGCTAAGAATCCGCTACCCCACTGAACAGTATATGATATTTTTAAATCAAAGACTTTAAATATGTATTAGTTTAACTCAAGGTCACAGCACCTTAAGATGGTTGACTTCACTCTTGTTTAAAGTAAGCAGCATGATGCAGGAAACCCTAACCAGCCATGGCTCATGCTGGTGCACAAAGCCAGTGAGTATTTAACCACAGCCTTTCACCACCACCCACTTCCACAGGGCACAACTCACACTAGCATCATTTATTCAGTTAACATCAGCACGATCCACTTAACATCAGTTGCTCTACTCTCTGTGGAAAGTGGGTTAGATCTCACGAGTCACCTCCATCTTCTGCAGGCTACAAGGGTCTTTTTTTTTTTTTGGGCGTATGAATCATAGAAGATGTTTATTATGGAGCAAAGAAAAAGAGAGCAATTTCAGAGAAGCACAGAAATGGAAACTCTCCATTTGGTTATGTCTCTGTGGACCTGAAATAGATCGAATTGACAGTGTGTCATAAACGGAATCTTATTAATTCCTTCTCCTTCTTAAAGCCTTTATTGATCTGGCATGCTGCTTTCAGAAGCAAACAAACAAACAAACAAACAAACAATCAGTCAGAGGAGAGACAATCTAACTTTTAGTACAAGCTTCAAAAGCAGTCACGAACAGCCCCCCTCCCCCCAGCCCCATGGGTCTCTGCTTCAGATTGTCTGGTGCTGTTGGGAGGAGAGTGGAGCCAATACACAGAGCCCAATACCCAAAGCAGCAGCCGACTAGATTACAGCTGTTTCTCTGGCACATTGTCTCCCACAACGCACCATGCTACGGAGAATTCTACACGCTAATTATTGCAATCATCCCCCTTTTCCGCCGCCACCTGAATGACAGGCGGGACGGGAGGGAACAGAGCATGCTCAGTAGGAGACCAGTGTGGGGGAACTTGCCTTTGCAACTTGCACAAAAGAGCCATCTTAGGCAAAACAGAGAACAACATGTTCTTCAATCATGGCCGTGTTGCTTCTGCCTTTGTAAAATGCCATTAAGAGTCTAATAAGAAATGAATAAGATAAGAGGAGGCCAGTGAGGGAATGGAAAGAACATAAAACTTAATTTCTGTGAACGGAACAGCTGTGACAAGAGAGCTGGGCCCACAACGATCTGGCAGACAGCAACATGCTTCACATCTTAAGGCTGAAAGCATGCTAAGATAAAAGGACTGGGGTGTTTAGCCACAGAAGGCATTAACATGTCACGGTTTGATCAATATTCACAGTAGCTCATTTTTTTTCGGCCATAACCCAAGTCCTGTGCAAGAATCGCCTGAAATCCTGCGAACATAAAACAGCCAGTCAAGTGAATGTCTGAACACACATTTAAGAAGACTGGCTAATAAGCTCATGTCCTGCAATAGTCATGATAAATATCCTGTAAACTGTGAGGAGTAAACAGAAATATAAAAAATGGTGGATTTAAAAATCGCTCTTACCCTGAATTAAATTTGAACACTGGAATGTTGGTTTATATGTTTACATCTGGGGGAAAATGCGTGAAATATTTATAAAGACAATTGTCATGTGTGAACACAATGTGTGGCAAATTATTAAATCATAAAATATCCTGTTTGTAGGGGGTGGGGCTCGAAGCCAGAAGGGTTCATGCTTCTTATTCATTTGTGGTTTCTCTTTTACTCTGTTTAGATGAAGCTTAAAACTAGTACAAACAGGTAAACAATAATGACTTTCACAAAACTTCTAAAATTATTCTTGTTATTTTTAATGCATCTTATGACTCGTTGGCATCGCACCTAATATGTTTATTTGTGAGGATTACTTGCAGCTAGCTTTGTTTTGGCAGTGGAGAGGAGAGAGTGAGATATGTGGGGAGAGAGGGAGAGAGAGAGAGAGGGGGAGGGGAGGATAACGGTAAGGAGATTTCTGCCATGGTTGGAAGGGAATCCTTATGACCTCAGTGACGATGTGATGCCATTCATTGATATCACTGTCCCCGTGCTCTAAACCAGTCTCCGTTCCAGTGAAATCTTTTTTTTTTGGTACGCACGTTTTCCTTTTTTATTATTGTTATGTGTTAAGTCAAATTAAGGTATAATTTCACATTTGTTTTGCACGGTAGCAGACAAAAGGCATCAAAGGTTAACAGTGGTAAAAAAAAAGCCTTTAGGTGCAATTGCTTTAACCACTGATTTATGAAAAGGAGAACAATCTCGGCGCAGATGGGAGTGCGCGCGAGAGGTATAAATATTCTGGCTCATCAGTGGGGAAGCTTCAGCTGCTCCGGCGCCCCCGGAGATATCGCGGTGATGTACGATGTGTCTCGATGGCACGAATCCCTATTCGCCAGGTATGACTGCGTGTTGACTTGACGGACGAGTAACAATATACACGGAGCCACGGTCAAGTATGTGCCCTCTCCTCTCCTTCAAGGTAACACGAGGTCAACCGATGCAACTTCACCATGGGGAAGATAAACGTATCTCTTTGTTTTCAAACCAGAAGCGCATCTGAAGAAAACGAAAAAGGCCAAACTCGTATACGCACCGACGTGTTTATTATTTATCCCATTTAAGTCTTCTTCAGAAGAATCAGCTTCGGGATTCCTATTTCATAACATGAAAGTAATCACCACGAGAATGTAGTTCAAAAACGAACCGTTAATTGTAGCATGTAGCTGACTCAGTAGGTTTAATCAAACCGATCAACTAACGAAACAAACGGAATAAACTGACAACGCTTAGCAATGAATGTAATCCGTACACATTTGACACTTTGTTAGATCGCCACCGTATGTCTGGTGTCCAGTGGTTCAGGTTTTGCCACTCACTGTGCTTTAGGCCTTTCTTGTGGTCTTTTTCAATAGAGACTGGAGTTTAATTAAGCAATTAATTAAGTCTTCTAAAAGCATCTGTGAGTGCATCTGTTGCTGGCGTCTTCTGTGAGAATTAATTTACTCCCTCTACTAACAACTCATTGCTGGGTCAATCTGCCTCCATTTATCCTCTAGAGGCTTTACATCCGAACACGATACATGCATAATTATGTTTGGGAAATAATGCTATAGACACTTTTATGGAAAACGATTGTATGTTAATACGCGGAGGCCATGCAACGTTTAAGAGAACAATTTAAGAGAACAATTTCCATTTTTTTCTTGTATTGGCTTTACACATTTCTGAAGGTTCTCGCTCCTTGCTAGTTGTAGCTCGTTAGCAGGTGAGCATGAGAACGAGTGCTTGGCTCCGCAAGTTATAAAGCTCTTATTGCCCTCTGCTGGGCATATGGAGTATAGTCGTGAAAGTACTCATTTGTATTTGAAAGGTACACTCTGTGACTTTTTTAACTTTTTTTTACCGTATCCATTGAATTGCCGTTAAGCTAAAACGGACCTGGAGGCAAAATGCGTCTATCGAAGTGTGTTGTGTTTAGAGCAACTGAATGAAATTTGTTCTTGCAATGTAATTGCTTTGTTTACATTATCGCTGAATGTATAATTGATTAAGCAAAAATGTGTGTCTTGATGGGAAAGTAAAATTGCATCAAAATCGAACAGTCAAGAATCAAAGCAAATATATAAAGTTTTTTTTTTTATCAAAACGGCATCAAATGTTGACGCAAGTATGCTGTGTCTGTGCACATGCCGCATTCTTTAAGGAGAGTTATTTTCCTAAAGGGTATGAACGTCATACTGAATAACGCCAGCAGGAGGCAGTAAATATAAATGCCCCCATTATCAAACGGCTAATCTCAATTTCATGAAGAACTTGAAGTTATGCTACCAGTGATGATGGTCACTGGAGTAGAAATGTTCCAAAGCAAATTAACCAAACTATGCTATTACTAATACAAATAACAGCCCTCAAATAAAATGAAAATGGTTAAATAGATAGAACATTCATAATACCTTCTGCAGAGCTTTAGGGTGGTACATCTCAGAGCATGCCTGATCCATCTTAGTCTGTCAGATGTAGCCTAGACGTGTTTACCTGAGGCGCGTAGATTAGCGCTTCAGCTGCCACAGAAAGCTAATCCTGCAGCTTCTCAGTTGCTACATACTGTAGGGGAGCTCAAAATCAGTTAAATTACCCCATGAAGAATCACTTTAATTACCCTGTGATCCTCCTTTCTCAGTGCAACGAGAGGAAACCACGGAAGGAATGTAGGCATGGAAGGCTAATGCCACGACATGTTTGAAAATCTCTGATCAGGCACATTACCCCATTTGATCAGTTGTCAGGTGGAGTTTCAGAGCTCGGAGGAGGACAAAAGCGTGTTTGCTTGCTTTGCCTTCACTGCTGGCTGCGCTGACCCGGGCTAGACCCCTAGATAGAAGGAAGCCTGTTCTCGCGTTCTGTTCCCCCCTAGCACTGGAGACTGCTGGTTGTGGGAGGGGGTTGGATGGAGAGGATTGGAGTATGGGAGGGGTAGTCCAGAGATGATGCGGGTTAACACATTTGCTGGTGACTCGTAGGAACCCAATGGATTTATTTTTGTATATACAGGTGTCTGGAATAAAACCAGGAATAGGCAATGAAATGGTAATTGGTCGTGTCACACGAGTGCCCCATTAGTTCCATTAGTGTCTATAGTTCTTTTACAGCTTCTTGACCTCAAAAAATAAACCCTCAAATAACCACTGTAATTCTTGAATACCTCACAAATCTAGGAAGTGTTACGTAAACACCATTACCGCTATTGTCTGATGATCTGATCATTACTTTTTCTGGCATTCTAAATGTGATCAGTTAATAATAGTAGTGTTTGAGGCTCATTGTACTTAGTGAAGTTAGTACTCTGTGGTCTTTCTGCTAATTCTTTTAAGAGATGGCAGTCTCTTTGATCACTTCTTAGATTTCAAAGGTGAAAGGGGTCACTTGATCTGTTGAGGTGGGGGGGGGGGCTTTACAGCACTCAGTGGCCTAGGAACCTCTTTGTATAATGGTGCATGTGAGTGCGTGTGTGCATGCATGTGTGTGAGTGAATGACTAGTGGGGTCTGGGGTCTGTACCCTAGTATTTGTCAAATTTTAATAGGACAGTCCACTTGAAAGTGAATTTTACTTTCTAACATTCCTTTTCATGTCAGAGTACAAGCCTCATTATTTATTCAAAATAGATCTGAATACCAGATTCCTTTTGACTTGAAGTATATAGACATTACTCGTGTGACATGACTGGTCCAATGTTCCAGTGGAACCTAATGAATTAGAGACTTTCATTGGAAAGCACAAAGATGAATGACTGGTTAATGAAAAAAAAATGAAAATTAAACAAAAACAGCTGTTGTTGACTTTTCTGTGAGATAGAGTTCAGAGTTTTGTTCAGTACAATACCTTTATTTTCACCAATGGGAATTTTTCTTACTGAACATAGGCAAATATTCACAAAAATCTAAGATGCATCTAAAAATCTCATTTTTTTGTAGACAGTCCAATAGTTTTAGGACTTAAATCTCTAATTATATACCCCCATATCCCTAATATAAAAGAGAAAAGTGTCATCTTGTAAGAGCTGGGTCTGAATGTGTGCAATGAGGTTAGTGCAGTGAGGTCAGGAATCGGTTCATACAGTTGGCCAGTTAGTGTGTATGTGATGTTAGTCATGGTTATTCTGACATCTATGAGATTTGTCTCGTAAGTGGCTACAGAATAACTTTCCGGTTCATACTTTGTTCTCTAAAGCTCCAATGAACCATGAGCCAACAGGAAGATCTTCCCTCTCAACCATTCAAATCCAAGTTGAAAAGAGTTCCTGCCCCATTGACCATTTATCAAGCTGTGTCGACAGATATAAGTGCACGCCGTTAAAAACTGTTGGGCTGGACAGATAGACCCCGCTGCCGTGGTTCCAGTTAAAGATGATGATATGTGGACGCAGATGTTCGTCGTCTAGCCGTGTCAGGAAGGTCACCGGAAACCTCTGGAACATCTGGAAAAATGAAATGATCCTATGGCACAAAGCATACGACTGATGAAACAGGTGGGGCGGCACTCTTGTTATATTTCCGCATGTTGGCCTGTCTGCTCGTCCCTTCTGTTTCTTTTTCCTTTATAACCCCATTTACTCCTTTGTGTCTACACTCTCAGAAAATATGTCCCAGTTGTCTTCCTAGAAGAGCAAACTGTTGATGAAAAAATCTGTGTAACAGTGACTGCAACTCTGAAACTCTCAACATGAGAACTCGCAGAAAGGCTCTGTAGGGAAAGACATGTGACGTCACCTGCATATGCACGTTTGTGTATATGAATATGCATATTTGTATTAAGCATTTCCATGCATGTCTGTCAGCACAGGAATGCTATCTATGTGACCTTCCATTTAAATCAGCAGTCACACATCTTAAACAAGTTTTAATCAGTATTTAGAAAAAGAAAACAGCAACAATACATCTATATATATATATATATATATATATATATATATATATATATATATATATATATATATATATATATAGAGAGAGAGAGAGATATGAGACACCGCTGTCCACAACTGTTTCTCTGGAAACTTTGTTTACTAGAAGTAATAAATATTCATTTTAAATGTAATATCTCTACATCTATATTATATATACAGTATATACACTATAAAGCTGGGTGTGGAAGCTTTGAACTCAAGATGAGAAATCCCTCAATAGGAAATAAAGCTTACATTGAATATTGAACAACGGTGATTTAAACCGAACAAGTGGGTTTTAAGCTGGTTTTTGAGGTGCCATGTGAAGACTTTATGCCATTATATGTCTGTTATTCTGTCCTGAATAGTCCCCCCTCCTCACCCAGCAAAAGACTAAATGTACACTTCAGAAATCTTGCTTGAACCTTAAACTATGCCCCCAGTTCATTTGAAATTGCAAGCTAGACAAGGAAATTGGCTAAATTAAAGACATTTTTGTCTTAGTGGCGAATATGACAAGTGCTCCTTTGAAACTGCCTATTTGCACTGATAGAATCTCCTGTGATAGCTGTTGGCATGAAAACCAGTGCCATTATTTCATGCTTTAGCTTTTAGCAGTTCTGAGCATTTGTGCTTTAACAGTGGCAGGCCATTTAATAGTATAGACAATTATAGTCACATCTAAAGCAGTATTTGCTTGGTATTTAAAGTATTAAAAGCTGTAAATATGTCATTAAGCTCAGCTCATTCATCACGCCTGCTACTGGAAACTGCTCTCAGTGCAGTTGGAATGACAGGAGGAGGATAGGGAGATTCCTCTGGCTGTTTGCCTAAATGCAAATTCCTTCAGTGTCTGATGGGCATCCACATTCTTCAAACCTCCGTTCTCATCCTCAGGCTATGAATAATGATGTTGAGATGAAAAAAAGGTCTGGATGGAGAAAATAATATGGAGAAAAGAGCATGAAAGAAGGCTAGAAAATAGATATTAAAAATGCGGTTAATGTTCTTATTTCTTGTGCTCAAATTGCCTCCCATTGTCAAAAATGTAATTTCTTCAGACCTGTTGTCTTTGGCAGTGATGTCACTGCTATGATCATCTGAACAAAAACAGACATATCTGTCTCTAAAAAATGTAGAAAGTAAAATAAGAAAAAAAATGTTTTATCTATCTTTTGTGAAATGAAAAATGTAATCCAGCATGAAAATTGGCCTTTACATCTAACACAACCCTGATATTGTCTGAGAGAAGGACAGGCATGAAAGGGAGATTGTGCCACTGGCGTGGAGAAGGTCACAGACGCTTCCCCTGCCCGTCAGAGCAAACCTACAGCCGCTCACAGTAGAATCAAAGAATCCTGTCTTGAAAAACTACTTGATTTCTTAGATTTTGAACAACATTTATTGGGCTTGTGCATACTTGGAGCCAAATTCAGACAATGTTTTCACCTATGCAGAAAAGCTACGTGTGAAAATCAGTTTGCATTTATTGGTGTTTTAAGGTTGTGTTCATATAGTAAAAATCAGAAGCTGGTCTTGTACATCAGATCCCTGGACAACTCTGCTTAATCTTTCTAAATCTTCTTTTTGATCTTCATAATCTTTCAAAAAAGGTTTTTAAAGGAAGAATGAACCTTCAAAGTCAAGTAACACATCTCCTTTTAAGATTTTATTTCTCCCTTTAAGATTTTGTCTTCTAATCTGTCCCTGTGAGCATGAAACTGATCTGCGTTAACTAAAACCAGCTGACACTATGCCACTGTGTTTTGTGACCCTGACTGTGCTATGATCAGTGTCTTTTCTAAGTGACAGATTGCTTCCCCTGTACCTGACAGGCTATAAACTACTGTACAGTTTAAAGGCTGAGTAACTGATCCATCTTCATTTAAAGGCTGAGTTTCTGATCCCACTTCAATTATGGTATAGGCCCAATGTCTCACTGAATTTACCATTTTAAGCAATACTTTATAAGAAACAGAAACATTTCTCTTCCAGTCGTACCAAACAGATAAACACATATGAAATCCAGTGAAATTTTGGAGTTCTTTTTTTTTTGACAGAGAAGCTATGTGGAAATTATCATGTAATTCCTTTCATCTGAGGCTGGTAAATGCAAACAGACTGTGTCCATCCTGGGATCTGGATGTACTTTAGTGCAGTATGTGTCAGTAATCAGGCCAGGCTTGCTGAAGACAGAACTGCCTTCACTTGATCACATTAGCCAGGAGCATACAGCAGAAAGTTAAAGGGTCTCAGGTTTTTTTGCCGCCCTGGCTTGTTTAAGGGTCCCAGCTATCTCACATCTGATCCACTGTGATCTGAACAATAGTACATAGATTGTATCTTTTTCAAATCTCTTTATTTTTTAGTTCAGTCAGCATTCTGGACCTCAAGCATCATTACCAGCAGTTAGACCACAGTTCGACTGGATCAGCACATGCATTAAATTACATTACATTAGGTCCGAGCACAAGGCAGTCAGTATGGGCTGAGCCATTGCTGATGCAGCTGATCTCACCATCTGTAAGCAGAAGCATGTTGTCTTTGCTCAAGTTATGTTCCTTCTCCTGTGACCTGCTTCCATACTGGTCCTTCCTAGACACCTGCCACTCATGATAGATGGGAGGACATGTTACATTGGAGCAAATCTGTGGCCCTTGAAATATTTTTTTCAAGCATTCAGGCAAAAGGAATCAATACCTGTAATCAGTACTGCCACCAAACTTGTTACCAAGGATAATCTTTGGTAGTGATGTTAAGGGTCATATATTAAAGATTTACAGTATATTTTTCTTTACGATACTGCAAGCATTTCTATTGCAATGGTCTGCTGAAAGAGTGTATGGAGGCGGGGTATATCCGTCACAGTAGCAGTTAGACCATAAACATGTACAGTAAAAAAAAGAAAAAAAAAGAAAGTCGAAGTTTAGAAAGTTAGTTTTCTATACCATTCCATGTACATTCCGAATAATGCCTTTACTAGTTCATTCAAATCAATGTCTTTGTCTTCTGTCCTTTATTATCTGAATATCAACATCCAGGAACCTGCTGGAAATCCAAAATGAGAAACTAAACAACACTTAGAATTTGATGGTCCACAATTCCCAAATCACACATGCTAGAAGGCAAAGTCTGTGTAGAAGAGCATCATCTGTACCCCTGCGTCTGTGTAATGGAGAGGTATACATCCACACCCTTCTCTACTCTCGGTTCCTATTTGACATCAGTTACATGGCCTCGGCACCAGATGTGGCATACACCGATCACTCCTGCCCCTAAGTCGTAGCAAGAGAGAGTGCATAAGTAAAGACAGACTTGGAGAAAATGCTGAAAGTTGAGCCTGATTATAACGCTCTTCAAAACAGGACCATCTGCAGAGGTCTGAAAGTACCAGCGAACTGACCCAAGGAGGAAGGATATTTCAAATAAATGTCAGCCTGACCATGTTGCTGGGCCGCTTCAGTTGCACCATTTTATTTCTGTTTGAAATCATGGCATTATTAAGAAATGAGCCTCTGCTGCAGGTCTCCATTAAGGAAGCTCTCCTGCGGCTCTTGGCGACATTGTAGGACATTTGTGGTGAAAAGTGCACTAGTGAAGTGGTGCGTAACGTGCGTAACATTTCAACACAAAGTTCTGATTTTTGTAAACAACTAATTTTTGTGACACTTTGATATTTACCACTGACAAATGTTTGGCTTAAACTTCCTCTCCATTTTTTTTTTTTTGGGGGGGAGGGGGGGCTTTTTGGGTTACTTACCAGCATAAATAATCTTTCATGCTTCAAGAATGTGAATTGGCCAGTGTTAATTACCTTTCATCATCGCAGAGACATCTGTAGGAGAAAGTAAAGCACAAGGCTACACAAACTATGATTGTTGGTGAAATTGTACCCCTACTTTTTAACATTAGACTGCTGATGTTTGATGTTGATGGTGAACATGTAGTCTGACATGAAAAAGTAGATACAACATCATCATTGATTTTTTTTTCCTGCTTGCCATCACATATTTCAGACAAAAATGATGTAATGTGAAGCTGTGCTTGCAAGAGAGAACTATTATGTCACACTGCAGACCAGTACGCTATTAATGGTAAAGCGAACCTGGTTTAGTTGGGTGAGAAACCCATAGACTCTAATATAAAAATTGTAATTGCTTTGATATGGGTTCAGAAATTGCCCCAGGATACGATCAGAAAATCCAGTGTCATTATCTCGGATTCTTTGGAAATCCATGCATTATTCAATAGCACTGCACTTCAAGAGCTGTTATATATTTTAAATACTGCCCGTAACTCCGCAACCTGATAGGCCTCCTGAATGTGAAATGACAGACAAATCATCATTGACCGCAGGCCTGAACATTTCGACACATCTTTCTATGCCAATAGTCCATCAGCAGCATTGAGCTTGTTCTAAAAATGGAGGAGGCTATTGCATTTTAGTCTGGCTCTGTGTTGTACTCCTCTGTATCTGACTGCAATGCATTTATGTAGTGTGGTGTGGGGAAAAGAAGCACTTTCTTTTATTTGAACTTATTGTATGTATTTGTAAGTGCTGGGTTATTTCTGTAGAATAGGTTACCGAATTTGTGACTTACAGGGTCATGTGTGGAATGCTAGTAATTGCTGTTATTGGTCTGTTTGTGTCACTTTGTTCTCAGTCTCACTTTTAAGAGGCTAACATCTGCATTGTTTATGACTTGCCGTTAACAGCTGCCAAACTAAAGTCTGTAGTCTAGCCAAGTTTGTTGTTTGATAGCTGCACTTCACAGCCAAACTGAGCCAATCTTGACTATACTTGGGCATCGTGCTGCTATTATGTTTTCATTGCACGGCTATGCTGGCATTTCCCTGCAACTTCCACACGAGCAATAGTAAAGTCAGTGATCCTGCATGTCATTTAAGAGGTGAAAGGAATGGCCTCCTACCATAAAGAAACTGGGGATTTTAAGTAGTCAGGCACTAGGACCAGGAGCATCCTCTACTCCGTGGAGGCACTGAGATAGAGACTGCTTGCTCTAACTTTCATAGCAATCTATTTCTCAACAACTACTACAGAGCTGCACTGCATTGGATGACAGAAGGATTTAGTTTACCAAGATCTGAAACTTGGGATTAAGTGGCAAAATACTGGAATATCACCTGTTCATATCAGGAATCCTGCTTTAGGAAGTGACAGAAAAGGATTACTGAAAGAAAAGTGGAGGTTTGTTCCCATTGCATTAATTATGTGCAAATCATATGCAATCTAACACTTTTTTGACTGTAAAATGTGTCCTCTCGTTGGAATTGGAAGAGTTCATAATTTTTACTTTCATTTACTTTATTTTAGGAAAAAATTAACTCTGGTTACACCTACTTAATCAGTAAGAGGATTCTATCTCATTAAGATCCAGCTCTCCAAGAATGTCAGTTTCTTTTTCACTTTCTATGCATCCAATACATGGCTCTTCAGTGTCTAGAATTCCCAGTACGTCTCTTTAGTTGTGATTGTGTAAAACCCTGACAGTGCCTGGAGGGGCGACAGGAGTCAGCCATCTCACTTGTCCTTCTGAGGTGGGAGTTAGAATGCCCCCCACCCACTACAGATTTCAAGCTCATTGGGTTACAATCGTGATTTGAACTACAGCCGATGTGAGCACAGGCACCACATACACACACACACACACTCACACACAAAGCCATGCATGCACATCATGACTTATACTGTCTTGAGTTATACAGTGACTAGGATGTGACACTGGCATCAGGTCAGATCTGCTGCTCTTAGCCCAGCTACGATCAACCTCCAGGCAGACTGCAATCATCGTTATCATCACCCTCCATTATAACATGAGCCTGATCAGCTCTGTCTCAGTTTACCCCTCAGCTTCTCATTACTCATTTATGAATACCTGTCATTACATCTCATTACATGCCTGGTGCACACATGCCAGCAATGGAGAGGAGCTTCTGACATTATCTGGCATACATGAGACATGCTTGCTATTATGCTAACTGGACCACAGGTATCCATGTTTTTGCATGAACTGCAACAGGAGGGGAAGCAACTGTATGTGTGCACATGTGCAATTATTTGATATTTATATATTTTAATTTGCATGTTGGAAATCTAATAGCAGATATCAACCCTCTGGTATCATTAGTATATATGGATTCTTGGCCTGGTGTTTAGTGAAGGAGATCTCTTTGCATATCTCACTAGCGCACATGTCAAACACTCTCAAAGACTCTGATGTTTTCCAGACGTTTATCAAACTGCCTTTGATTTATGCACATCACGTAGGCTATTTAGCCAGTCTCTACACGCTGATCAGAAAATATTTACCTCAAATGTTTAGACTCTGGTAGAGAATTTCTGCCCATTGCAATATTTTAAGAAGTTTAATACAGAGAAATGCTTTTATTTTTGTTTTTTGTTTTTTTTTTACCCTGAGCTGCTCATTCCTGAGCTTCCATGGTGCTCTCCATCTGGTCACAGGCTCAAGACCTCCACACCACGTCACACTCAAACTGGCAGTCAGTAACACATGAACAGCAGTCGTTTGGCTTCACTAATCCTTCATGGCCCTTTCTTGGAGGGCTTGCTGCAGCTGGGAGGGGGGGGGGGGGGGGGGTTGCAACATCAACCCTGGAGCTTCCTTTATGAAAAGCTGGGGATTACCTGGAGACTAAAGGGAGAAATGCGAGAAAAGAAATGTGTGGTCCAGGAGCACTGCTATCAAAACAAACTCTCCGCACAAGGAGTAAGAGGCAATTATCAGGGGCCAGACTAAATAGAAATTAGCAGCTGGATTGGCAATGTTGTAATGGTTTCAAGAAGACACTTGAGCCGAAATGTTTTTTTTGGGGGTTGAATAAGGGCCAAAACCAGTCCATGTTTACTGCATGACAAATTGGGACGGCCTTGCCAAGATGGACCCATGTGCAATGTTACAGGACATTGATGCAGCAGTGTGTAACCAGGCAGGGTAAATTCTGTCTCATGTTCCCTTTGAACACACCAGCCATGTAGCAGAAACGTGTGTAACACGTGGCTTCAATTCTAAAGCGCTGTGATAAATACTGCCCTAGACGTATGCATCCCGTCCCCCTGCAGCTCTAAATCTGAATTTTTGTGTAAACTATCTGGAATATTTACCATTTTTCCTCTGAAATAAGTTCAAGAGATGCAGGTGCTTACCCACCAGAAACTCTTTCACACGTCCTTTTTCCACTGTTCTGTAAACTGTTGGAATATGTTAGAAGCCTTTATCTAATAGCTGAGTCATGGCCAACATTCTCCCTTTTCTGTGTCCTCCAAACGCTATCAGAGCTGCTCCCTGTTTCATTACCTAAGAAGAGGAAACTCTTCCAAATGGTGAGCGTAATGCTTTTGTCAAGGCATGTTTAGGGTGGATGTCTGACCATCACTATCTCCAGCTTATATGACTCAGCCTATTGGTATCGGGGTTTCATGTTAGTATTTGTTAAATACTTTATGCATCTTCCCATGTGTATGTCATTGTGCATGTACTTGAAATGGTACTACATTTTCATTCATCTTCATTAAATAGGCCCGATATGTTTTGTTTCAGGTAAACTTTGCTTACATCTAAAATGACAGTTTTTTTCCTCCAAAGAAACCGCTTGTATTTGTGTACACATAATCGGTGCATGTGGACTAGTGCACTTCAGGCAAACACGTGCATTACACATGCTTTAATTCCTGTTTATTTTAGTTGTGGATGAGCAATCTTCTCTGCTTCATACAGAGAGGATTTATGTATGTCATCTAAACTTTGCAACTAATTTCAATATTTAGAGGAGCTGAAGACAGTTGTATACAGCTGCCACGAAGCATAATGTAAATCTGAACATCTGGGATGAACCGTGGAATGAAGGAATCAACAGGGGCAGGGGACCCTACTCACAACTACTATTCACACAGCCAACAGCCAAGTGTTTGCAAATGGAGCTGTATGGTGACTGGATCGTAGGCAGCTAAGCCCTATAAAACTTGGCTCTTCTTGTAACCCCTCCAGAACTCCAGGCTGGAATTGTGCAACGCTGAGATGCATTTCAATTACCAATGTCTGATCTAGTGGGCACAATCTGAGGACATATAATATGAGAGATGTTATTCAGACATGAGCTTGGCAATCTTTCTAATATGAATGGAATACATCCCACACCTTTTAAGACCTACAGTGCTCGATGTGTTGTTGCTGCCAGTCAGATAATCCCATCACATCCAGAGAAAGTTGAGAATCACAACAGATCCGGTATTGCTGTTATTGCTGTGTTCAGTAATTAAAAAGACAATTTGACCTCCGGATTAGGAAGAGAGACCCATATCTTTCACAAAGTCTAGATTTATTTGTGCCACATGTACAGTATGTGCCTTTAGTGACATCTAAAAGCAAATGTCGCTTCACTACAGCTCATAAGCACAGACTAAAGTAAGAAATAGAGTTTATGATCATTCTCTGAAAACACAGCATGATCCTCTGATATGCCAAAGCATGTTTTCAGACCTTTAAGAAAGAGAAGGTCAAAGTGTTTATTTCTGAGCCACAAAACAGTTTCCATTCACCTATTCATTACTTCCTTCTGTTTCAGACATCTGGACTTGTTTTTTTTTTTTCAGCTTTGCTTGTAAAGTTTCTCTCACCTGCTAAAGTTTCACAAACAGCACACATCAGTCTTTTGTTCTTCTGGACAGATTTGTCCAAGCTTCCTTCAGCTTTCAAAGATAAGGCACTTTAAAACTAATGCAATCTACAGTGGAAGACTTTAAAATCCTGACCTGCAGCCCAGGGTCCAGTGAATGGCCATACTTTCTGAGTATTCACTTTGCTGAAATGATCATGGGGCCTTCTCTAGTGTTCAGTGCCATTGCCTGAGTGGTCTAAATCAATATTGTTCGGATGCAGATTAAGCTTTTCAGATCAATTGTATATTTTGGTGAATATAAAATAATTTACGGGAAAAACGTTGACACAGGTCAACTTTGAATGCTGCAAAGTTAGCAGGAACTTATTGGAAGCAGCACGTTCTTCCAAAGGAAGCCTTACTGGCAGAGTACCTGTTGTGGGTATTTAAAAGTTAATTAAATACTCATTGTTTATACAAGATTTTAAGTCTTCACTGATTAAGGGCCTGAATACATGGGAATATTGCATGTTACTTTATGTACTCTAATATTATTATAAGCATAGATCTTAAAAAATAAATAAAACAAACAGCAACAAGAAAAACAGTTACGTATTGTTGTAAATGTCGACTAGTGTTTAGCTCTGAGAGGAAACAATAATCAAAACAAGACAAAATCAAACCCAAACTCCGCCCTAGTCCGCGGGTGCGTTCTACTGCTCTTGCTGTTCTGCTGAGGCTTAAGCAGAGTTGGCAGTACAGAGGAATGTTCATGAGAACGTGCTCGACGTGATAATGTGCCTTTTAAAACCTTTCACTGGACACCATCACGCTTCCGTCATCTACTGCTCACGAGTGGTATGGCAGGGCTGTGTAAACCACTGTTTCCCAACTCCGGCCCTAGAGGCCCCCCCGCGCTGCTGTAAATGTCTCTGTGAGGAAAATGTATTAGGGTAAAGAAGAAAAAAAAAAAAGAACTCTTCTGGTCTGGGACCACAAAAGTTGACAAGCAAGCTAAGAAACTAGGCAGGAAAACGGGACCAACAGTTTGGATTTGCTGTTCGTGCTTCATGGCTCAGATGATTGGTGAGACTACCTGAGCTCACTCTTTCTGGTCACACGAGCTGACACATCTGTTTTGGATCCAGACAGTCTGACAAATCTGTATCCTATTTTCAGGGGTTTTCATATTTACGGCAGTTACTTCCGGATAGTTAGCACGCAGTAATGATGTGTTTGCTCCTATTGGACATTCTGGGTAATAGAAACAGAAGGGCTGTCATTGAAATGCTAAGCTTGACAGTTAATCTCAATTGCACGCTATTATCCTGGGTAGATCGCACCCTCAAAACAATAGCCAAAGGGCAAAGGGGTTGTCTCGGCTCCCAGATTCCTAGCAAGCTGAAGCTAGCTGGCAGTCGAAGTTTCCTTTAAAACAGCCTAAAGCATGAACCCAACAGGAATGCAGTTTTCTCGTGGAATGGTTTCTCCTGGATGTATATGGGATTTTTTGTAGGCTTTATCGTTTACTGAAGAAGTATATGGACAGCAAAACTCTTGCACTCAAACTGTTTATTATCCAAATACCGATAATATATATTGTCCTATGGCCTAACTAAATTATGGTGCAGTAAACTCATCTCATTATAATGAGTGATAACAGTGTAATGTACAGCATTCATGACATTGTAGAACTATCAACACTTTTTAATTCAGGGTCTGAATAGACACATGGTTGCCCTATAGCAGAATCCCAAGTGTCAGATCACGTAACATGGCTTAGACCAAAGCAAATATAATAATATAATCAAATGCTTCATCTATTTGTTGAAAATGGTTCTGACTACTTCAGCTGTTTTGTGAATCATTAATAACCTCAAACAGCTTGCTGTTTGGGTGACAATTGTGAGATATGACAAAATTGTGGACCGTGTCTGTTTTCCCTGATGTAAAAGCTAAGAGGTCAATTCCAGTCTCTGAGAGAATAAGGAAGGCTCAGTTTTATTAATTTTGGATATATTTCAAAACAATCACTCTTTTAGACCATAGTTGGTTTTGAAATGCATTTCCTGTTCCAGATCTGGGAACTACTTTCAAAATATACTCTATTACAAGTTACTGATTATGTTTCAACATTACTTTTTATTTTCTTTTTTTGGATTTAGTGAGGAAAGTGTTTCTTGAAATTTCATGTAAGTCTATATGTATATTACATAACTACCCTAAATGGAAAAATCAAAACAGAATGTTGAATACATTAATCACTTAGACAGATTCTGCTGTGTGCTTCTAATCATGAATTCCTCAAGATAAAGTACACAGAGGACTTTTCTGCTGAGTTTGGAACATGTTCGACTCCACATATAAAAAGATTTAGCTAATCCCAAATCAGCATCTAACCAGGATATGACCCAGAGGGTTACCCAGAGGGGTTTCTCATGGAATGGTTTCTCCTGAATGTAGACGGGAGTTTTTGTAGGTTTATCATTTACTGAAGAAATACATATGGACAGCAAACCTCTTGCACTCAAACTGTTTATTATCCAAATACCTAAAACATATATTGTCTTATGGCCTAACTAAATTATGGTGCAGTAAACTCATCTCATTATAATGAGTGATAACAGTGTAATGTACAGCATTCATGACATTGTAGAACTATCAGCACTTTTAAATTCAGTGTCTGAATAGACACATGGTTGCCCTATAGCAGAATCCCAAGTGTCAGATCACGTAACACGCCTTAGACCGAAGCAAATATAATAATATAATCAAATGCTTAATATATTTATTGAAAATGTTTCTGACTACTTCAGCTGTTTTGTGAATCAGTAATAACCTCAAACAGCTTGCTACCCTAAATGGAAAAATCAAAACAGAATGTTTAATGTATTCATCACTTCTTATCACGAATTCAGGATAAAATGATAAAAGAGGACCTTTCTGCTGAGTTTGGAACATGTTGGACTCCACATATAAAAACAGTTATCTAATCCCAAATCAGCATCTAATCACGATATGACCCAGAGGGTTACCACGCCTGTTACTGGACCTGAAACAATGCAGACCACACACACAGACACACGGAAGGACTCCGAACACCTCTGACCTGTCTATCTAGCAGGGGGAATCTCTCCTGCACATTCCACAATGCTGACCCTTCCCACAAAACGGGGGGGGGAGTAGTTTACTGCCAGTTAATTTCCAGAGCAGTAGCACCAGTGTGTTCAGAGAGCCCCTCTCCACTTTAAGGCCCTTTTGGTCTCTCACTAAACCTGTGTAATAATTCAGGCCTATTTCCTTTTGCCCTTGCAGTACAAGGCATGTCAGGAATCGGACATGTTCCAGTATATCCCAGCCTGCACCATAAAACAACTCCGCCACAGAACAGAACCACACCTCTTTGATTATCCTGACTGAACTGGTTTATCAGTGTTTGAAAAGACATCACAGCATGAAATGTTCATTCTGTTGATCTTTCCAAGCTGAATAATGTCTCTGGAACAGGGCAGTGCAACTCTGGTCCTGGAGCTCTGCCGTCTGTAGAGGACATTTCCAGCATTTCCAGCATTTCCAGCACATCTGGCTCGAATAATCATACCCTGGAGAAGGTCTCGATTAACTGGGTCAGGTGTGTGAGATAAGGCCTGGAATTAAATTCTAGACTCCAGGACAGGAACTGTGAACCTGTGCACACATCAATCAGAACCAAACTCTGCATATTTTGCTCAAGAATCCTTCTATTTAGCTGGCTCTGCATACGTATGAATGGTGTGTATGTCAACTCAGACTTTGCTCATATCAACAGATGACAGATGTCATACCAACAATGGGACAAACATATTAAACATATTAAACATTCAGCTTCACTATAACCTAATTTTCTGTCTATAGGTATTTTCTGTCTAATTTTCCAAGCCTATCACTTGACTACAGTCTCATTTACATATTCTTTACCAGTGTAGAATGACCCTTTTGCTCTGATCCTCACATTTCACAAGGACTACCACATGATTGATACCTAATCAGCCATTATTATGTTGCCACATTTATCGACAGGATCTAACAGTGCTATAGATATGGATTGTGGTAAATTGTGCTAAATGGTGCTGTGTCCAGCAAGGGCTGGTACCCAGGGTGCTGTGGGTGAGTGGCTCAAAGCCAGCACAAAGCCACACTTCATCTATGAGGTCTTCCACACATGAGCACTCACAGAGGGCTCTGCTGCATGTCTGGTGATGGCAGAGAAGAATGTGTGTGTGTGTGTATGTGTGTCACTGTGTGCGTGTGTGTCTCTGTGTGTGAAGCTCTGTGACTGAAGAGGTTCACGTTACCCTTTGAAACATGTGCCACTTGGGAACTGTTACCATATGAAAGTGATCCGTGGTTTTAGAGAGAGATTATTCCAGCTCTAGGTTCCGTGTGTCACTGGGACAACTGTGGACCATGCCAGAAGGAATGTGTTAAACTGACTCTGTTATAGTTAACGAGCTCTGGGTCTGCAACCAACAGTTTCCTAGACCACCTTAGCAAAACCGCGCATACACAGAGACATGCAGAGTCACATACACACAAACAAATGCATTTGCAAATAAAATATCACATATCAGTGATGGATTACTCTGCAAAACAATCATCTTCCATAAGTGTGTTGTCTGAATGTCCAGGCACTCAAGATGCTTAATAGCTAAGCAATCAAAACAGTTGGGTCCAGGCAATTGAGACACTGAATGTCTAGACAGCCTTGATGTAATGTGCTTTGCTTTGGCTATTCTGTATTTTGTACCATTTTATGTTTGGGAGTCAGATTTAGTGCAGTGCAAGTCTTTGGTTACATGTATTTAGAAGGTGCATGACCAGAGTTCAGAGTCCTTCAGAACAGTACTTGACTCTAACCCTTCCCCAAGTATACAATAATTCTATTTTAAAGAATGTTTGTTCATTTGGTTGATTGTGAAACCACCATTCATGGAGTTTTCATGACTCATGGTAGCTCACACTCGCATATTAGCCTCTGCTTGCCTACTTCATCTAAATTTTTTCCTTGAATAAAGAAGTGACCTGAAACTATTCTAATAACCTGAAGTTTCACTGAATGTTTTTCCCCTAAACTTAATTTACATATAATGATTGTTAAATTAGATGCATGTGTAAGAGAATGAAATGTGCAAACAGAAAACCTTTGAGAATTTTGTCTGTTCTGTTTGGGTTGTGCAAATAAGTGTCATGAAATGATTGTTATTATCCACTTAGTAGGGACAGATATAATCTTACATTAATATACATTTTGTTGTTCAGGCATTTAGACACCTCTCTCATTTGAAATTATTTTTGCCTTTTTGATACCACTGGTTTTAGGAATGGTGATGCCTTGATGATGAGTGGTGAGACGGTGATGAACCCCCAACCTTCTCCCTGAGGTCAGACTGCAAAGAACACTTCACCTGGCCACATCTCTCAGGTAAACACAATATTGTGGTTTGAAGAGTTTGAAGTAATGCAAACCTAAACATTTGACAGGAGTTATTACAAAGGGCAGGCCTACAACTTGCAAAGGCTTAGCTCCTAGTTCTGCAAAGCATCATTATAGTGGAAAACTGATATCCATGTCTTAACTTAACAGACTTTCATGACTTTGTGATCTGCACATCAAAACACAGTTGTTTAGTTCTAGTCCTGTAGTGTTCTAGAGAGAAGCCTCCTTATGTGCACAAAGCAGCTTTGGTGGTTAGCACATTTGCCTCACAGCACTGGGGTCTTGGGTTGAAGTCTCTATGTGGGTGGGGTTTACCCCGTGTCTGTGTGGGTTTCCTCTTGAGTCTCCGGTTTCCTCCCACATTCCAAAAACATGGAGGTTAGGTTAGTTGGCCATGATAGTAAATAGTGTCCTAGTGAGTGTGACTTGTGTGACAATAAAGTTGTCCTTGTTGACCATTCACATGGTCTGGCCTGGCTGTTGTCCTCTGTCTTCTGTCCTCTCACCTGATTCAGTCCCCCAGGAGTTCATGCTCTGTGCATTTGTCTGATGCTTCTCGCTGGTGTGTGACTCAATGTAAAAGTTGTGTATGTTAATTGACTTTGATTGACCTAAAGTGACCTTGGATTCCTTGAAAGGTGCTATATAAATATAACCTTATTCATTCACACACAGAGCTCATGTGAAAAGAAAAAAAATATCAAATCTCTTTTACTTTCAGTTAAGACACAAACATTCCTGAGTAATGCTGTTTCATTCCTGGGCATTGCCCCTTGTTTCAGATTCTGCATTGCATGTGTGTATAGATTAATGAAATGAAATGTAATGTAATTTAGCTATCCTCAGGTGTAAACATATCACACATTGAGCAGGATCAAGTCAATAACATGACACGTGCGGGACATTAAGAAAGTCACACAGTACATTATTACATGTAGTATAGAGTTGTGCGTCATTTGACATACAGTACAGAAATACCCATCAAGGCTATTATCTGCTATGACAGTATTCAGGTATGTAAGGCATGTTGCAGAATACTCTTCTGAAAATAGATGCTCTAATACAAAATGGCTTAGCCAAACCAGATAGAGAGTACTAATGTCTGGCTGTACAAAAATAATAGTACTTTAAGAAAAGATCAATGCAATTGCAGTGCAGTATTTTTTGTTTGCATCATCGGTTCATAATGGAGAGTAGATGTTTGACCATCCCATGCTCAGACTGGGTTATAGATTCTAGGTAAGGGTAACGTGCCAGTGCAGTATTTCAGTTTGCACAGATAGTTCAGAATGAAGGAGATTTCCAACCCCTCGTTGAGAGTGGGAGGGAGGTTGTGCCACGAGGGAAGATTAAGAGAGAGACTTTGTTTACACTTTGTGTGGTGTGAGCAGCTTGACTGCCTTTGTGAAATCATTTTCATTTCCAGAACAGGCTGAGGCCCGGCTGGGTGTGGCCAGCGACAGTGCCGATATCTGTCTTCCATTCTGGATGTAGTCTTTTGTTACAGTGGTGATCTGAGCAGGCTTCATTCTGTTCGCTGTAGGGCCTCGCAGTGAGTTGCTGCCAAGCTGACATACCGCATATGATGACGCTGGTTAGAGTGCTCTCCACCGTACATCTGTAGAAGTAGGTCAGGGGTTTGGAAGCCAGGCTGATTCTGCTCTCCTTAGTAGCCTCTGATGGAGGTGCAGCTTCACTGAAGGGCACAGAGGTCTAATAGTGAATCCTATCAGTTGGCCAAAGGCTTTCTACGAGCAACATTGCTCAGTGAGCATTTCTGGCACATTTCACATCCGACAATTTGCGTTTTTGTCGTTGTTGTTCCTCAGGTTCCTGTGTGCCCATGCGGTGGTCCACGCTAGTCCTGCTGCTTCTGTTCTGCAGCCACACGGCGGCCCTGCGGCCGGGTGATGTCTGCGTCCTGAGTGGCGAGCGCGAGCAGGACGGCACCCGTGCAGCCGACGCCGCGCCCGCCGTGGATCCAAAGCTCTTCAGCAAGAGGCGCTACCGCTCGCCCCGCGTGGTCTTCAGCGACAGGCCGCCCGACTCGGAGCCCCAGGGTTCAAAGGGCCGGCCGAAGCGCCGGGCGGGGCAGCCCCAGCATCGAGGCGTGTACTCTGTGTGCGAGAGTGTCAGCTTTTGGGTGGGCAACAAGACCAAGGCCACGGACATCTCTGGCAACGAGGTGACCGTGCTGCCCGACGTCAACATCAACGATGTGAAGAAAAAGCAGTACTTCTTTGAGACGACATGCAGTGGGGCCAGAGCTGCCGGCTCAGGCTGCCTGGGCATCGACGGGCGCCACTGGAACTCGTACTGCACCAACTCACACACCTTCGTTCGGGCGCTGACTTCTTTTAAGAACCTGGTGGCTTGGAGACTCATCAGGATTAACGTGGCCTGCGTGTGTGTTCTCAGCCGCAAGTCCTGGAGACAGTGACGTGCTGCCATTCCGTGCCGTGACCCCCGCAGCACATATCACAAGTTGTTGACCTCCGTTATTCATGATGTTGATGAAGAATGCAGTTGATATTCCTCAGTCTTGAGACTTCGTATCAAGCCATACGATGACCGTTTTTTATTTTATGCTGTTATTTTTCCAAATGGATCATTGTCTTCCCTGATTGTGGCTATATGGAATTGAGATGCTTATTTTGGAGAACTGCATGTATTGTACATATGTTGTCATTGTTATTGTTATTGCTATTTATTAAATCTGGAGCATAATGATTCTGCAGGGTAGTGTAGAATTATGCAGCCTGATTGAGTTAAATTAACTCAGCTCCGTGTTTATTACTGAATAATATTATGACTGTACAATAAAATAGTTCAGGGCCCTTTAAGCATAATTTCCAAGGATTTCCTTGGACTTGAGATTGAGCTTGGAAAGCCTTTAAAAATGTAGACCTGCATATGTTTTCACTTGTGAGCTGCTTTTCAAAACTGCCTGGTCTGCTCTCCTTACTGCCTAGAAGTAAAAAAAGCCCAACCCACATTTAGATTCTCTCCAGGAGAGAAATGTAAAAATTAAAGCTGGCATGTGGAAGTCAGTATAGTTAGATCTACCTCACACTTCTCTGCAGATGGTATTTCTTGCAATCACGAAGGAAAAACACATGTAGGTTTACAGAAACATTAAAAATGGCTCTGTAGAGCTAATAGAGGCCAAGGACTTGCTAAGTCAGCCTGCCTAGATTAAAAGATAAAAATCTATCCATCACAGTGATCCAACCATCACAAACAGAGGGTATGCTCAGAGTGGCACTCTAGGATTGAGTTGCCACAGCGTGAAGAGAAAAGCTCATAGGCTGTGGTCTAGATGGTTTGACCTCGGCAGTGTCGGAGGACCTGTCTGAACCAGGAGGCCCGTATGCCAAAGGTCAGGTGCATGGCCTCACAGTGAGGCTATGTCTGAGGGCCGGGAATTCCCAGGTTAAGATATGTGATGTCGAAGATCAAAGTTCATTTGGTTCAAAGGAACGTACTGCAAGGTTTAGAGATTACTAACAGGGTTATTCATCAGCTCTTGTTTGGATCCTGTGATTGGCAGGATTTGCCGTGTTGTGGTTAGCATGCAATTTTAAAAAACGTAGTCTTTCTCTCTCTCTGTCTATCTCTCTCTGTCACACACACACACACACACCTTGCATCCCTCCCACATAAACACACAATCAATAAGCTCATCTTTGCTAGATGACAGCCACTCATTTCCAAAGATCAGGTAGATATGCAATTGTCAGCCCCATGTCTCACTCTCTTTGATAGCAGCATGAATAATTTTCTGTTATTAATGAGCAGAGGCACAGGATTTCCTGTTCTTCTGTCACCATCCGCAGCAGAACAAAACATTACTAATTGCAATGCAGCTGGGCCATGGGGGGTGGGGAGACATGTGTGGGCCAAGTGAAGGATTTTGTAAAACCTCTAAAGGCGTGATCAAAAACGGGTGAATTCTGTCCTCTCAAGTTAATGGAAAAACAACCATGGGTCTGATTGTTTGCAGAAAAGCTCAAGGAGGGTGAGAAAGGTGAGAGAGAGAGAGAGAAAGAGAGAGAGAGAGAGAGAAAGAGATGAGAGATAACCTTGTATAATGGCCCATACACACTGAATATTAGTGAGATTAATGTGATTTAAGAACTGTAGCATCATTCCATTACAGTATGTTTACTGATTAGGATGGCCACAGTAATATAAAATAAATGAGCAAATCCTACAAGATTAAAACTGGAATACCAAAGGACACTGTCGCCCCCTAATGTTCCCTCAGCATATTTGTGTTGTTTTTATGGAAAAAGTCATATATAAAGTCTAAATGTCATATATAAAGGTAAAGTAGTGAATTGAATTCACTGAGAGGATCTCATTGCATGGCCTTGTTTATTTTATAGATAAATACTAAGTGAAAAAGCCAACATAAGAATAACATTAAACTTTTTTGTTTGAAATGGCTGTATTCCATAGATTTGTCACACTGCCCTGCAAACACACACACACAATACTCAATTTTATGACCTAATTTGATTGGACTACATGACAAATGCAGCCACATGACATGCTAGTCCACTAGGGAGAGACACGTATTCCTGAGGAAAGCAATGGAATTTGATATTCAGTGGATAATGCTTCTCAAGGGGTCAGTTCAGTGAACAATGATCAGGCAGTCCAAGATGTCTGGATGAGGAATGGCCAGATGGCTCAATTTTTTTCCCTCAACTGTTACCAACTGTGCTAAGATTGTTTGTTTCATTTTCTAAGTTCTCCTACAAAGATTAAATGGTCAATATATATAATAAGGAAAAGAGTTTCATATGTTATACTTGTATGTGTTTCAAGCAGCTATTCAGTTGCAAGTTTCTTCTGTCTCTCTCTGTCTGGCTGTGTGTGTGTGTGTGTATGTGTGTCTGAGTGTACATTGACATGACAATGGCAGCTTAATATGACAGCATCCATGTTTTCTCATCTCAATATAATTTATGTGCTTACACCCAAATACAGTGTATAGAGGATGCTACATAGAGGATGCTAAAGAGTGTGGTAGTGGAGACACCTGTTGCAAAGCAAAATGAGGAAAATGACCAGCAATAAATGAACTTGTGCAGTGTTAATGGTAGCTCAATCACAGATTAATCTCAGAAAAGTCGATTTATCCGCTGGGGGCCAGAACATCTTTTCCTAAACTGTTGTTAGTTTAGAACATCAAAGTCCTCAGCTTTAATGTTTTCTGCTAGGCTAGGAGAGAGACATGCTATGGCAATAATCGTAGACATATGCTACAACAACAACAACAATAATAATAAAAACAATAATAATAGTGTGTTATTATTAATATTATTATTACTGCTGAAAGAGAACACAGGACCTGGACACGACCCCATGTCAACAGACAATAGTCTGTTTGTCAAACGAGAGTACTGACAGTGATTGTGACTGATGTATTGTTTAGTGAAAAAGACAGAGTGAGAGAATGAGGAAAACTCTGACTGTCTAGTCACATGAGGAGACTATGAACCTTGTATTTGGTCTGTGTACAATTACACCCAACTTTAAAAATGCAGCATTCACAGTAGCATCTTGGTATGTGAAACAATCAGTACTAGGAATTAGACATGCAATCACAAAAAACTGTAAATGAATGTTATTCACATAGACCTTCACATACACAAAAAACACATGCGTGTGTGCGCGCGCACACGTGTTTGTGTGTGTGTGTGTGTGTGTGAATTAATAATGCTGAAAAGGCACAATCCACTGCTTGATAAATAATCTCACAAATATCATGTAAGTAAATTAGTTCAGAGTGTCATTTTAGCTTACTTTGAAAAATGAACACGTCCACTTACATTTAGTTTAAAGATACTTACTTTCAATCAAACAAATGTTAAACATGTTCATTTGCTTGCATGTGGTGTTAACATGTTTCTCTACGTGCAATTTCACTAATCCTGAAAAAGAAAATGCGTGAGAAACAGTTCAGACATGCACTCACAAGTGATTGTCTACTACGTGTAAGTAAACAAAGCTCCGAATTGCGCGCATTGTGCGCGCGCCTTGCGCTAACCCAGTGGGCGGTGCAGATAGGATGCTTGGTGGGGTTTCGTAGGAGAGGACCGCTGTTTTTGACCTCAGGTTCGCCTTGCTTACCCTGTCTAGCTCACTATTCGTGTAGCTCGAGTTAAAGATTAACTAGGTAACTTAAATATTTTGTCGACACGGAGGACACACAGGACGTAACGACCGGCAAAATGAGCAAAGTACAGGGCGGCATGAAATGCATAAAATACCTGCTTTTCGTCTTCAACTTCATATTCTGGGTAAGCATAGAAATATTGTTAGGTCATTTTATTTGATAGATTACGCATGACGGGTCTGTAAATCGCACTGTTAACATGAATAACGTTAACCTGCAGTTACATGCTTGTGTTCGTGTGAGACTTGGTGCATCCGAAAATCACATGGTTTGTTAGCGCTAATTAAACGGTAGACGCAACTGGTGCAGACATATTTTGGCTGTTATTCAGAATTCCTGTGTGCGCCAATCCAGCCCTTTAAAGCATTTACGTCTTAAATTCCTTAGAAATGAATGAAAATTTCCAGAAGAATTTCCCGTTTTTGCGATACAGCTGTGAATTGCCATACTAGCTATAATGCTCGCAAGCAACAGTATAGGTTTAGCTTGTCACTAATCGCATAAAAGTGCAAAAGACAATTTGTGACATAGGTAAGTCAGGACAGGCGGTGGCAAATACCCTTTAGTGCGCTGCTGTTTCGTGATTTTTCATTAGCTAGCAAGCTAAGGTGATCACTTTTTTAAGCATTTACTTTTCCTGCTGTAATGTTAGGATTATGGGTCTAGCTTCCGAAGACCAAATCTGAAAGGGTCACACAAAGTACATTTTATGGACCATGACAGTAGTCCCCCCGGCATATTCTTTTTCCACCCTATGTATGGTTGCACACACATTTCCAAGGAGACAGTTCTAACGAGGAGTGACAGAGTGTAACGGTCAGTTGTGACATTTCCTGCTTAGCCTCAGACTCGAAACACTAGCTCTACCTTTTCCTGCACTTAGCTGTTTTAAGATAAATGTCCATACCTAAGACTGACAAAGGATGCATTTGCATAAGACATACTTCATAAAGGGCCTAGTCATAGACACACATTATTGAAAATATTTGTTTATCAGCAGGAACTTTTGAACATTCATTTCATGGTGCTGTGTGTGTGTAATATATATATATATATATATATATATATATATATATATATATATATATATATATATATATATATGAACAATTTAAAGTGTTCATTTAAAGTGTAGTGTTCAGTGCTTTAAAGTGTTCATTCCTCAACTTGTTTAATTCAGGACTCATAATAATTCTTAAATATTGCTTGTTTAATGCACGCTTATTCAGTTTATTCATGGAAAATAATTCTTAATAATATGGGTGTGGTTTTGGTGTATGGAATATGTATCTCCCCAGTAATTCCTGATCACACTACTCGTATAATGGTTTAGGTTGGGTGGTGTGAGTCCACCCAAAAAGCTGAAATGAAACCTTCACCACTGATTAATATATTCATAAAGAACATTTTGTACATACATTATAGCAACAAATATTTAGGATAAAATCATGAGCCTTTTATTATGTCATTTTTAAAATTTATTGTTATAATTAATTTAACTTAGCATCTTGGTATGTAAAGGATTACATTTACAATTTATATCTCAAGGTCCCCAAGATGAGAGTTTTACTGATGTCTGTTGTTTGATAAATGCTAGGGTACAATAAATTCAATATTAAATGCAATATTACAATAAATACAATAAGTATGATAAAACAATATTTCAGCTTTGGAAAAAGCTACATGAACAGCCAAGGGCTACGAGCAGTTCTCATGACAGTTCCTGTCTGTATTTCAGGTTACAGTGCCAGTGGGACTACTTCTGAATTTCCTCAATGTTTGCTGATGATGTATAACATTTAAATGCAGTTTAAACATTGAACCCAACAAATGGTCTACCAATTTTCAGCAGTCATGTCACTGAAGTTAAATAGGCCAGTCCCCAGGAAAAATGGTGGTGTGACACACCAAGTCAGCTGCAATCAAGCGAAAGCAGATTTAATTTAGGTTCTGAGTGACGGAAACTTCACGGCTCATTTCAGTGCACATCCAAGCTGCAAGCTAAAAGTGTTTCCGTTTAAGTAAGTTGTCACTGATGAACAGAGATCACTAATGATCTCTGTAGTTCTTGTTAATAAAATGCCTTTTTTTCTGGCCAACCTGTTGATTAGACAATTTGACAAAAAATGTATACATTTGTACATTGTAATTAAAATCTCAGTAAAGAGTCATCAAACTTATAATGAAATTTGCTCAGATGTTCACATATTCAGTGAAAAGGGATCAACACTTAAAGCATTTAAATTAGTGCTTCTAGAAAGTTGAAAAGGAAATTGTTTTAATTTGTTTCAGTGTCTGGAGCATATTACCATTGACTTTGTAATGAAGTATTTTATCACTTCATAGCTACTGAATTAGACTATATTCTTAAATGGGCAATTATAAAGTTACATTTACATTTTATATTGACTCAATTTCTAACATCATTACATTTGACATTTCTGTTCCTGATAGTTCAATGATACTTCACAAAGACCACCCTTGTGTAGTTTTCACACCTCTCACTCTTTTGGACATGATGGTTCTGTCACTGCACTAATGAAGCGATCAAATTAAATATGCTGGCCAGTATAACAAAACTGTAATGAAGGGTGCAGTGCCTGCAATCATTGGCTATCAGTGGATTGACATCATAGTGATAGATAGCGATGCCTTTGTCTTAGAATGGACAAGCAAAGAAGTGAACCGTTGTCTTTGGCTGTGTGGCATAGTGGATGGGTGTGTGGGCACAGAGGGGGTTGTGGGGGCAATTCTAAAGCATGGAGGATTCCAGCCGGAATGACGAAAGGCCTGTGAGACTGGCACAGCCTGCCTGCTGATCACTACAATGGGGAGTGATGAACACAGTGGGCAGGATCATAGGGTGCATCACTGAGCTTATCATAGAGAGCACGTCATAGAGGGTGCGTCATAGCGGTTGCATCATAGAGGCAGTGTCATAGAGGCTGTGTCATAGAATGCTCATCATAAGGCGTGTCATAAGGTGCACACATAAAGCTTGAAATGGACACCTTATTTCACAATATTACACGCATTCTTGTGAGGTGGTTTTTAGAGGGGGCTGTGGGGTCAATATCATGGCATGGAGGATTCCAGCCAGAATGATGAAAGGCCCGTGAGACTGGCACAGCCTGCTGGCTGATCACTACAATGGGGAGTGATGGACACAGTGTAGAGGATCATAGGGCATGTCATAGATGGCACGTCATAGAGGGCCTGTCACAGGGTGCACACATAAATCTTGAAATTAACAGTTCACCTAGGTTCAGAGTTAAATATTCTACTATTAAAGAACAATTGTGACCTGGGTCACTCCTTTTATGTGGCAGATGACTTAGAATGTTGAAACACTGCATACTAATGTAGGCCCGAAAACTGTTGAATATTTCTGTGGACAATCTAATTAAACTTGGGCCAGTATTTTAATTTTTATTTTTTGTTTACTGCTAGTGGATTGCTGCAAATATTAATTACTAATGACATAATGGCACCTCCAGCTTATTTGTTCTTGTTGTACACTTCTTTCTAAGAAACTAATGGAGAACTAAAATGTTTGAAGGCTCTGAACCTCTTGTATTTGGTATGCTTATAGAAGGACATATGGTTATGTTTGGACAGCAGGCAACTGATTATCTTAAAGAGTTTCAGTAAATGGGCAGTAATACCCAAGGATTTTCCAGCATGAACTTTACCAGGGAAACAAAAATGAATAAAATATCAGGCTAGTGTCCACCAAGAACACCAGTGTGTCGATTCTCAAATGAAAAGAGCTTCTTGTCAAGGAATTTGGTTTCTTCAGCCTGTGTGTTCAGGGTCCACATTTTGTTGTAAAAGTGGAAATATTTAAAGTAATTCTAATTGGCTGCCTTATTGAAGTATGTCCTGGACAGTTCCTGACAGTAGCAGAAGGACAATGTGTGATAGCCTGCACATCACTGACATTCAGTATTTCCCACATGGTGTCCAGCTTTCAGGTTCACTGGTGTTGGCGGTGGGGTTGTGGCTGAGGTTCGATCCTGCTACAACTTCAGTCTTGAATGAAGATGGAGTTCCAGCCTTCTTTATTGGTAAGTAGCTTATGGCAGTTAACTGATGTGAGTCTAATTCTCAGGGATATGTGAAATATTTTTGTCTGTAATGTTTTGCACAAAATCAAGAACTATTTTTTACTTTCTTTCATGCTCTTTGAGTATAATATTTGGTTTATGTTATGAGTCATTTTGGTTATTTACATGTGTTATTAGAAAAGAGAAATACCTTCTGTGCCATGTCATCCTGCTGAAGGAAGTGGTGGTGCATGGTCTAGATGTTGCATATATTTTTCAGTCAGATCCATCACTGATAACATATTATACAGCAAAAACTGATCTGATAGCTATCAGATCTAACTGACCGACGTCTGACTGACCGATATTGACCCATGTCTCCATTCTAACATTAGACAAAGAGTTTTTTTTAATGGAATGATCTGCATTACAATCTGGTGAAGAATCTATTATAACTAGGCTGCTAATAATAATTTGCAGCTTCTTTGTATGGTCATGTTACTGTGAGCTCTGCAGTGAGGATGGGACAGCCAATATTACACTTAGTCATGGCGAATGAGGGAAGAACCTGATGAATCCCGCTATTGAGTAAAGGGTGTTTCACAAAGGAGAGAGCCTGTGAATTAGAATAGGGTTCTTTTGTTTTTGACCCCAGTCTACTCCACCTCCTGAGGACTGAGCTGCTGAGTGAGAGCGGATCGAGAAGCTGTGTGTCCCTACCCGCTTGCCTCATTAATCTTGGTCTCTGGTTCAAGCTGCGTTTAGGTGCTGATCTGAGACCAGTGTTCGTTCGCATTTTGAATGGTTAGGTGTGAGGATTTGGGCCAGGGAGCTTGGTCGTAGACCAGCACTTCATGAAGTATTTTACTTTCAGACTAATTAGCTTTACAGCCCTGGATGCAGAGAGACACCTGGGGTCACTGAGTTCAGGGAGGGAGCGTGTTCCGGCCTTGATCAGCCTCACGTATATAGCTGTGAACTGTAAGTGTGTGTGAGTTATCATAGCATAAAACATTCCCCAGGGCAGTTACACCGTGGAGTAAGGGCTGGACAGTCTTGTTGTGTTGTTTGTAGTAGAGTGAAGGAGGTCTATGTGAGGGAGCAGAAAACTGAATATTTAATGAATGTTCTTGTTCTAATTTAGAGAGAAAATGCTAATGCTTAGGCTACTGCCCCCGCGACCCGGACCCGGATAAGCGGAAGAAAATGGATGGATGGATGGATGCTAATGTTCCTCCAGACAATATTTGATATTTGTAATGAGGTCAATGGGTCCTGTAATATTGCTCATAAATGGTAGCCTGTTTATTACTTACAGCAGCCAACAACTGAAATATTATATATTACATGTATATTCAATTTGCTACAGCTACTTTTGGATCGCATGTTAGTGGCTCAGTGATAAAGTTTGACAGACTCTGTTAGAAAGTAAACTGGTGTTGTGATGCCATCACCATGACATCTGAGGTTGGGCTTTACCTGACATCAAGTGGCTTTGTTTCCTTCCTTGGAATAAGGCAACAGTAAACAGCGCTACACCATTTAAAGCTGAGTGGTACACTTGGCTTCTTTTATTCCCTAAAGCACTGTGTATTTTCATCTGTATCTTAATGCATGTTTTTGGCCTAACCTGAAGACTGGCATTAACATATAAATATGAGCTGTTGAATAGCTCAGTCATTGTGTCAGTACTCACTTCATGTGAAGAGCCTTTTGCTATGTTTAGTTTTAATTGTTGCTATACTTACTATTCTATATCATTTCGCATAAGAAATTCACATCGTCCTTTAAACAGTATATAACGTAAATTTTCTCAAATGTGAACATGAAAAATGTAAAGACTCTACAGACTCTAGAGGCTACATTTACCCACTTTTATTAAAATGCAGAATATTTGATCGCTTGGCCAGTTCGACCGTCCGACTGATAGCCGTATTTGGTTCCTGTCCCAGCCGCGCTGTGGTTACAGTGTTAACATGATCATAAACTGTCTAAGTAAGCACCCTAAAAACTGGCAGGGAACATGCCAGGACCAGACAGAGACGGCTCCCATGGCGATCCCACATTCCGCTCAGGTGACTGCCTTTCCATTCGCTCTTAGCTTGCTGAGCTCATGCAGGCACTGGAGAATACAAATAGTGCACACCTACCTATTTCCATATCTCCTCATAGATAAAGCCCACTGCATTTGTTTATTGCTGAGATCATCAATGGAGCCTTTCAGGATGTTTGCGGGGCAGGGCTATGTATCTGAAGTGAAGTGCGTTCTTGCATAGATCAAAATGGTGAGGTTGGTTTTCCCTGTAGCACTCTGCACGTACAGAGGGGCTAAGGACCTGATGTTTTCTGCCTTTAGACTCACAGTGGACTAATTTTTTTTGTCTCCCCTATGTTGTATGAAGGAAAACAACCCTCAATGCCTTCTCCTCTGGGCTTTAATTAAATCTAGGGTGAAGTGTCAGAAGTTCTTCTTCAGCTCTGATGGAGCTGTGGAAAATTACTTTGCCACCATTTCACAAACCCTTTTCCTGAGAAGTGCTCCTTCATTTGATTTGAAAATGAAGCCAAGACAGGGCAGTGGTGTCATGTTTGAAGTTTTGGCTTAACTGAATAGAATTCCACAGCAAGACTGAGGCCAAGGTCAGACAACATGGTCAATATGTTCATCGATTGAAATGTTCACTCATCTAAAAGAAGCAGCGTGTCTTTCTCATTATCAGTTATTATGATTCCTGTTGAACTCTAATGTACAGATGGTGGCAAGGGAATGTATGTTGCCCACGGGTGATGATACCATCCTAGCAACAGCATCCTCTGAGGAGCTAGCAGTTCTTTGTTGCTCATCCTCAACAGAGTTGTCCTCTGCAACAGCTGCATCTCTTGTGACCTGTGCTGGCCATGGGGGTACTGGTTGTCATGGCAGGGGATGCGGTCACTATGGCAGAGGAGAAGGGAGGAGGGCCTGAGTGGTACTTTGCAGAAGGAAGAGGTGAAGGATTGAGTCAGCCTGCAAAATATCAGAACTTTGATGAAACTGTATTTTTTTAATCTCAAGAAAGCAAAGGCTATTTCTTCCATTAAAATCACACAAAGTAGTAGCTATGACTGTCATTTAAAAGATCGAATTCTCATTTTAATTTGACAGATACATAACAAACTGGATTATACTACATACATTCTTTCTAGCTGCATTTAATACATTCTATGCCTTAATGTGTAGTTTAGTCTTCTGTGCAAGCTTCGAGTTCTGTGTAAGCTTGTGTGGGTAAAATGAGGTAGAGTGTGCTGTGTACACAAAGCCTGGTTTGTTTGTGCCACTGGGATGTCTGTGAGGGCTTCTGCTTTGTATTGGCTCTACTGTGAGGGGCTGTTTTTTTACAAACAGCAGTACATTCTTCCAAACCCACGGCCCTGTTCAAGAAAATGCAAATTGGTTTTAACCAACACGCTATTAGTTAACTGGATGTGCACTTTGTGTTCTTTTGTGGAGACATCCTCCATGTGCAGCAGGGAAGTACCTGATACTCAAAGTGAAACATGTTTTTTTTTGTTAGGAATTTCCCGCTAAATATATATGTATAAAAAAAAACAGCTTTCATTTTTGTTCAGCTCACCACAAACATCTGGTCTTGCACACATGCAGCGTGTATGTAAGGGACCAGACCTCACTGCCAGTTAAGACGGCCAGATGGTTCGTCTTCCCTTTTTTGTTTCTTGTTAAGGATGTTGTTTCTCCAAGGACTGACCCCGAGAAATTGCCATCCGTGTAAAGGTTCTTTCACAAATGATAATTAAGTTAATAGGTTATAGTAATAAATAATATCTGAATGAGTGAATAACTGGCCACATGTTTTTGTCAAGACAGTAAATGTGTTATCATACAGTATATGACAATATAAAAAAATTCTAAAGGTTTGGAAAACTATTCATTTCAGTGATTTTGGACATGTGTTGTATGTGTGGTTAGTTAATGTCCCTTTCAGTTTTTTTATTCAGACAAATTTGGATGTTTTCTTGATCGATATGTGTTACAAGAGCATATTGGTGAATTCTAGACTATGAACGCATAGGTGGGTCATCTCAACCGGCTGAATGTAAATGAGTGAAATGAGAAACTCGCTGTGTCTTCTCTTCCTAGCCGTGTACGTCCTGATTGGAGTCGGGGGCATTATGATGTTGGTTGGCTTCTTTGGCTGCTGTGGAGCTGTGAGAGAATCACAGTGTCTTTTGGGATCGGTGGGTAAGAGTCGTGCACTGCATTGACCTCTGAGTCACCAAACACCACCTTGTGAAATACTCCAGTGCTGGTTTGTGGGGAAAGACCCTTTTATTTGTGTGACATTCTTTGAAGTTTTGGTGTTTGTTGCAGGGTATGAAATTTTGACAAACATTTCATTCACCTCAATTTCACAGCTTGAGAATTATACTTATGAGATGGTGCTTGAATGTGATTTCTGTCTGTTTTCTAGTTCTTTGCCTGTCTTCTGGTTATTTTTGGTGCAGAAGTTGCTGCTGGGGTTTTTGGTTTCTTGAACAAAGATAAGGTAATTGATTCACTGGAAGAAGTAACAGTAGCAGTTCATTAGTCCAGATAGTAATATCATTTTGTGACAGCACAATAAGACTCTGACTTAGACTCATGATATAGCACAATAAGACTGTGATTGACATTTTTTTATAAGTGTGATTGATATTTTTTTCTTCAGATTATTACTGAGATCACTACCAGCACTGACATCAACCCAGCCAACACCACGTACAGTGAAATTGTATGTATAAAAATTTTATAATCTGCTGATATAAACGGATAATTTCTGATCCTTGTATGTTGTTGTCTATGTATATCACTTTGAATTACCTATGTGTATAAAATGTGTTATTCAAGAAACTTGCCTTACCTTACAGCTTAACTGCTGCTGGAATCGTGAAAAAAACCCCATATTGTGTCTTGATGGCGACTCTGCAATCAAGGTACATTTTTCAGTTCTATGCCTTGAATTTACTATTAATGTAATCAGACTATTAGATGTCTTCAGAACCTTTACAATTATGGAAACATTGAATGTCCCATTGTGCTTGGACTGACTCCAAGATAAAAAGTGTTAATAGATACACATCCTGTTTATTTTCTTAGTAATATGAATTCTCATTTACTAGCAAAATAATGATTTTTTTTCAGTTTTGAATGAATGTCCGAGGTTAGAACTGCCTTAATGGTGGGTGTCCACGATGAATGTTGCAGTTCATTGATGGCGCACGTTAAAGGAAAAACTAAACAGCCAACAAACAAGCCAACCAACCTAACCAAAACACAAGTCTGTAGTGGAAAACACAGTCTGTAGTGGAATTAACCTTTAGGTTGTAATATTAGTGTCCCCACCTCTTCCTGTAGTACTACACTAATGTTTCGACCCACGCTTGTGCTAGCTGCAGCACGGTATGACGTCAGGATAGCAGGTGAATTCCAAACTAAAATATGGGAAAAAAAACATCTTTCCCTTATTGTTCACTTCCTAAATGATTTTTTGAATTGCACTTTTGTCTAGTGTTTTTCTATACTTTAACTATACATTACTATCCACTAATGATAGTGACCTACAATTCATTGATCATCTTTACTTCACTTATACTACACCACACCAAAACTAATCTGGCCCACAATGCGGCAGTTAACACGATCTAATTTGTATGTACGTATTGTTATTATATTTTATTTTATATTTTATTTTTATTAGGTTTTCAGGTGAGGAATTCCTTTTTACAGTATACCTGCCATAAATTATGGTTCAGTCCAGCAGATGGCAGTCATGGCCCTGTTGTGCTTAGAGCAGTTAGGTGAGGATGCACTGGAAGAGCAGCATGTTGAGAGCAGTGGGTTAGAGAGAGGGGAACAAACAGTGGGGTCTGGCATTCAATCCTGTAAGCCCAGAGGGACAGAGGGGCCAGCTGTTTATTTATAGTAGCTGAGCAGTCGCATCGATCTGCTGCTAAAAGTGATAGAAGTGTGTTTGAATCCTCAGTGCCAGCATGTCAGTTTTTCACACTTAACATCATTTGAAAGCTGTACTAGGCCATAATGAAGTTAGACCAGTGTTATTAATCTAGTAAGAAAATAACTCTGAAATCAGTCTTGAAACATTTTGCCCCCAGGACTGTAGTGAAGTTATCCCTGACTTTTTCAATGAAAAACTCTTAATCATTGGATATGTGGGTATCGGCATTGCAGGAGTTATGGTAAGATTTATGATTCTGTCTCATGTCATGTTATCTTTAACCTCAAAATGTACCCGTTTGCTTGTTTTGATCATGCATTACTCACATTCTTTGTTTTCTGTACAGATAATTGGCATGATCTTCAGTATGGTTCTATGCTGTGCTATACGGAACAACAGGGAGGTAATTTAGGTGCTGTCTTCAGGAAAGACTGTCTTGACCTCACTGAGCCAACTGGTTTTGAGAATGATAAAGGCTCAAATCAGACAGTGTGTTGTAAGATATTGTTTCAACTTTCTAATTTTATCAGTTTAATGTTTAATTATTATTCATTGTGTGGACTGGGCCACCACCTAATGGAATGTCACTGTAATCATATTAACCTCTGACCTTATTTTCTTGTATTTTGTTTATCTGGAAGATCTTGTACAATTGCAACTTGATTTCTATGGGTAGTATAAGAATGACTAAGCACAGAATCTCTCAGCATGGGCAAACTCCCATGGTTACTCTTCCCTCACCTCTCTATGCAGTTTGCTGCTGGACTGGTACTGTAAATATTGTATGTAAAAAAAGAAACGTACTGATTCCTTTCTCCTCAGTTGCTTGTAATATTTATTGCATGGATCTAGTGTCTGCTGTTGTAATCAGTTGAGTTTAGATGATGAATCATGCTCTGTAAACGAGTTATGGTCATCTCTGTCAGAAGGCACAAGCTGGTATGACACCATAGTTCTAAAATGAAGCGTTACAACATTGCACCTGCTTACACTGACACACACTGTCTGTTACTTGTAGTCCATGAACATTTTAACCGTTAATCTCTTTGCTCAAGGGCTTAGTTGAGACTTTTGCCCCCAAACTCCCCTTGCATGTTCGAATGACATTTTCAAATAGATTTTGAAGCTAAAAAACCTGTTTTAATATTTGCGGCCTTTATCCAAGGCTCAAATTTATGAGCTCCAAGTTTCAGTGATCAAAATGTTATGGCTCTCATGAGGTTCCAAAGCTCTTCTACCAGTTTGTCCCCTTCCGCATATATTTTCATGGACACAACTGTGTGGACGTACTGCCTCTCTGGACTTTTATCCAGATTTGAACAGCACAAGCCTTCTGATATGGCTCTCCTGCCTATATATGCTGTGAACTGTAATTATAAAGATATAGAACTGTATAAATTTGTCTCCCAAATGTTTATTTGGGTCACATTCAATATTTAAAGCAAAGCAGTCATGGTGTTTACCAGATGCTTAAAAGAATCCAGCTGTAATTTCATTAGTTTTGTATTATTCTCTATATAAACTGCTTTAAAAATTAAGTTTGTCATCATGCATTGATCCTACAAATAATGACTCCAAACTGGAATTGTGATGAAAAAGAATGTTTAAAATTCTCAAATCACAGCGTTTTTCTGAACGTGCTTCTTCAAATTTGTTTCTGAATGTATTTGTTTTGCTAATATGCATCAAAGTAGTACATGATAAGCACCTTATATGGTAGCAGCCTCAGTATTGCATGGCAATTACAAGGGTTTCAGGGTCAATGCTAACAACATGTAATCATTCAACTGTCTAAACACTAATGATCAAAAACTGTTTTCTATAACTATAACATACAAGGTGCAGCTTATGTCTTTAGGTAGTAGGGGCAACTGTATAAAGGATCGACACTAACACATCTGAATTATTCATTTATAAATGTTTTCATATTCCATTTTGGTACTAAACAACTTGAGAATGGGCAGTTACATCTTTAAAAATAGGAAGGGCTCCTAAAATTTACATTCTTATTACAGACCAGACAAATGTCATGAATAAATACAAGAGCATGGGGTGCATTATTGCTCAAACAATTGAGGAAAATTGTGACATACTTGATTTCAAAAGGTAGCAGTGACATTTTGGGAAAAGAAAAAACAAAACCCTTAACAATGACCACTGTACACTAAACTGTTCCCTGTAGTGAAGCTTGCTGTAGTTTCAAGTGATCAATAGTAAACTATTTGATGGTCCATAAAATCCAGTAGAATGATGTTACAAGTATGTAAGACATGTTTCATTACATACATTAAATACAAAATTTTAGTCAGCTCAATATCAATATTGGTACTGCCTTGCTCTCTAGTTCTTCAGAAACTTGAATGGAATGAAATAATTTAACTTCAGCTACCATGTAAAATCAATCACAGTTCAGTTTCTAAAAAGTGTTAGCCCTCATTACATTAATTCCTTAGTAAATTAATGCATGAGGTCAAACACCTTGCATCAAAACATTACAGATAATACAATTGTCTTCAATCATGTTAAATACAGTGTGCATATGACAATTCTTCCTCACTGAGGGGAAAATATTTATGGATCCTCCTGGAAGGATGTAGAGCACCAACCTCTGGTAAAACCCTTACCAACAAGTGCAAAAATCTTAGCCATGGCCCATCAAATAAGCCAGTTAACCAGACAGGAAGTGTGGCAAGGCCAGAAGTGGAACAGGAAGTTGATGTCAGCAAAGCCATCGAGCTCTTGATAACTCTACCGTCTTTATACTTCTGTACATTTTATGTTGATCTAATTTTTTCAGTTTAAAACAATGAAGTTGACTTGAGGCAGTCCTGCTCAAGGAGTGTAGGGGTTAAAGGGAATCTGGTTCAAAATTAATTCTCCAACGCCAACAAAGTACATAACTTGGGCAATGCCAAAAAGGGGTGCGATGACCAGGGCCCTGCAGCCCGCCCCTTTAAGGAAAGCAGACGGCCCTTCCCGCTTCATGATCTTGCTGCAAGAGAAAAAACAAAAACAACCACAGAGCCACAGATTACCAACCCAATACGCACTGTTGTCTCAGTTAAAAGTGAACACGTTCAGTGGTGCAAGTAATCACCTCACACAGTCGAGGACACCAGTGTACATCTCCTCATTGGTGCCTTTGCTCAGGGACTGCAGGCGGGTTTTCACCACTGTAAAACAACAGGAAACAGTGAGCCCGCGCAAAAGAATAAAGCAGTTTTTTCTTCTTCAAAAGTGGCGGGGGCGGGGAGCCCGCAGCATCTGCTTACCGTCACACGGGTTAACTGCAACAGCAGCAGTAGAGCCGGCGACACAGCCAGACAGGAAGGACCAATAGAATGGCACCACATCATCCGCGCGCTTACCCAATCGGTTCAGGTTAGCAAAAAGAGGGAAGTAGACGACGGAGAAGGGCACATCTCTGAAAGGACAGGCCTCTCATTTAGTTAAACAAATACAGGCAGCAAGTGTCCAGTACTGAGGAATAGTTTTTGGTGAGCAAAAGTAAATACATTTTTTGTTCCCTTATGTAGTGTGAACATGTGCTCACCTCATGATTGTCGCTCCTAGGCCCTTATAGAGTCCCTGTATGCCCTGAGCATGCAACAGCTCTTTAGCAATCTGTGTTGCAGAGATGGCTCTTGCAGACGAGTTTGGCACCGCTGTATAGGACCGGCTCAGCACAGCGGCTGTTGGAGCCAGTTTACTGGTGGCACAGATAGCAGGCATTCTCTGCTGGGCAGCTAGAAGAACAAGAAAGTTAATTGTAAACATTCTGGCATGTCAAAACTTTCTACACACCATATAATAATATTTTGTCCATGTCCAAAGTACAGCTGTGTTGAATACTGCATAATAACCAATCCTGCATTAAATGGACAAAAATCCTAGTTACCTAATCTTCCAGCATCCTGTAGCTGAATTTTTAGCATCTCCATGGGAGTAGTGATGATGACCTGGCACATGCCAGCACCACACCCTGCCAACATTTCTTTAAACACAGTCAGCCCCCTCCTGTAACACAAAAGGGACAGATCACCAGTTGTAGGCCATCTGTTTTTAAACACACGCTCACAAAACAATGGATGACAGATTTACAACAGTGTGACGCACCCATCTTTAGAGAGGTGATGGCGGAAGAAGTCGTTGGCAGCCAGCTTGATGGCCTTTTCAGGCGTCACGAGTGTAAGATTGACCGCAGCACCTAAAAGACAAAAACATGGAGGGTTAGTCCAAATAATAACAATAAATATAGACCCACACTGCTCACAACACAGAATATCCATTCCCCACCACAATCTAACCCAAGTACCACTCAAAATAAAGGCTTAAGAATGGAACAAAAACACATTCACCATTAAATAAATTGTCATTAGGAAAATGTCAACATCATCCATATAAATATTGAGTAATGATCATGGAGGGGGATCTGGTATAATGACAAAGCTCAGAAGTAGAATTAACAGATGAGAAACAAAAAAAATGAACAAAATAGGTGAAGTTAGAAACCAAGAGAACAGGCATAAATCAGTGCAGACAGAATACAATGCCCTGGTCTAGTTCATGATTCCACTGCCTTAAAGGGCAAGGCACAGTGGCAGTTGCAGAAGACTTATGTACAGAGAATTGAGGAAGGACAGGTAGAAAATGGAAGTAACCAGCAAAGTCACAAATCAGTTAGTGAAGCAGAGTTCTGCAGGACATGGTCAAGGAGGTTAGTAGAAACAGAGGACAGCATGAAAGGAGCCAGTAAAAAAATTGTGGATATGAAGAAAACAAAGCAATAAAATACATATACAACAAAGTACACTTGGTGCCTAATTATAATGGAGCAGAGTGGTAAGAACCATGATAAACGATTTGCCTCCAGCGTGGCTGCGCCTTAATCGGCTAGCCTTCACTATCCCAGCGGGGAGTCACGTCTGTAACATGAAAAACACAGATGCAAACACAGCATTCCTCACAAAAGTGGAGACCCAGTACAAACATGGGCTCCAATTTCCTCCCAAAAAAAAAAAAAAAATTTTTTTTTACACAGTACTGATTTACTGCCAACCAATTCTGAATGTCAGCTCATCCAGTCATCCAAGTAAATATATATTTACATATATATATATATATATATATATATAAAAAAAAACTCCCTACAGTACTGTCTGGCCTGTAGATGTAGAAAAGGTTTTTAACTGCAGCTTCTGTGTGTCTTCCAGGTTTTTGAGAGACAGAAGTGTTGCATAAGCTGCATAGTTCCATTCATCAACCAACTTGGTGTATGTATTTACCTTGGTATAAAACCAATTTGTCAATTTGGTCTTTGAACCACGGCCAAGTGGGTTTAAGTGTACCTTATTAAAGCAACAAAACATGCTCTACTATAGCACTAATCAACTCTCTCTATGGTTAGCTAATAACATATTGTGGGAGGACAAAAACAAAAAACAAGTGGTCAATTTAGAATGAATTTTACCTCTGTACATTCCAAAATAGCCCTCTGATCGTACTGTTTTGACAAGACAATCCATCCTAAAAAACAAATATTCAACAGACATTCAACAGTCAGACACAGCAAAGGCAGAAACTGTCTGCATGACACATTGCCATGGCATTAGCCACTGACACTGGAGAATATGACAGCCAAGACAACTCACACAAGTCAATAGTCACTGGCATGCAAGAGTATTTCTAATGCTGATTACAAGTACATCAAGTACATTCTTTGAATTTTGTGACATATCTATAAATAGGCATTTAAGAAGTGGAAAGAACTGTGCTTACAGGTTCTTGTAGACCTGATGTCCCTTTCTCTGGTTCTGGAGACGAGTCTTGGCCAGGTCAATAGGGAAAACGCAAGTGACCCCAACAATGCCAGCAATACCACCATTAATTAGCTTAGCTGGAAGGCTGTGTAGCAGAAGATAAAGACATATGAAGCACTTATTGCGGACACTAGTTCTGTATTTCGACAGCACAGCACGTAAGTAAAAAGTTAAGTTTTTCCAAAACTATAGATTATATTTTGCAATCAGTATTTACTTCAAACAAAATTGACAATATGTGATTTTATAACCAAAAATCACAACAATGGTCGTAGTATCAAAGCTTGTATTATCTACAGCGCTGGTGAACAAGACTGAAATTCAATAAACAGCAGCAGCAAATTGAGGAGGGGGGAAAACGTGAGACTTAAGAACAAACCTGATCTGCTGTTGAGACATAGTGTAATATCAGAAAGTTGAGGAAAGTAAAGAAGTGGCGACAAGTACTTTAGATCTTTTCTCAGATAGAGGTGAGACGATTTCAGAAGCTGCACGATGATCTGGAGAAAAGCAAAATGACAACGCTTTAACGGTAAGCCTATATATATACTAGCTAGCTACCTAACAAGAACACCCCGCATACATTGTAACTGACACACCACACACTGACAAAACGGACAACTCAGTTCCGGTTATGTGTGCCCTTATTTGGGCCTTCATACATATCTATGTATTAACACATACAGAGTGGCCGAGCCAGCCAACACCCACTTGCTGGACACCAATATCCGGCAGCAACTTGACCTAAAAAGTTCGCTATCAAATGTTCAAACAGCGCCTTAGCTAGCTAACGTTTCAACGATGCATTAGGTTCGCTAGCTACCGAGGTCAGAGAGCTGACATGACTTAAGCTAGCTAGGTTAGCTAGTTAGATACCAACCAACCTAGCTAGCTAACACAGTAAAGCGCTACTTAGCTAGACTACCGAGTTAGTTAGATGAACACTGATAACACAGATGTTGAATGTGTAACCAAATACCTCATTTAGCTAACGTTAGCCGAGCTACATGCTTCCCGCTGAAACTTAGCTAAAGCTAATATGAATGAGCAAAATTCAAATAAAGGATTAATCTTTAGCATTTAAAACAAACGTAAAACATACACTTGTATATTCATTTGCGCACTTACCGTTACAACCCTAATCTAATTGTAGCAATCTAGTTAAGTGCCGAAACTCGCTTTTCCACTGCTGACTACAAGGTAATCTCGTACAAATGTGACCTTCGAATAGCGGAATGGAAAATTCCGATCACTGTTAAAGGAAGAGAAAAAGGGGGCGTTGAAATGTTGAAAGAGGGTGTAGTTCATCCAATAAGAATCTTTATGTTTGCATACCCATAGTTCATTCGTTGATTCCTGTCATAGTTCTTTTCCTGCGCGAGACTGGGGTAAAGTTACACAGGCACTAGTAATCTAGGCTTTCGACATTTTGGTTTTAAAGCTCGTGTCTTTATTTTGTGGAGTAAAAGTGTGATACGCCGAATATTCATTAATATGAAGCATTAAATAATGCTTAATAAAGATTTCTGCAACTACAGCAAAAGAAGTACATTACCAAATAGCGTTCAAAATAGTATTCTTTTCTTCTGTGCAGTTAGCCACTAAACAATTACGTTCTTTAAACATAACGTTACGATCATATCCTTTGACGTGTAAAAGAAAGGAAGCTCCAGGAACGACCCTGACTGAAATAATCCGTTTCTCTAGAGAATTCAAACTGGCTGAAAATAGCAGACTGCAATATGTGTGTAATAGAAAGCAATACTGTAGAAACATTTATTAATTAGACTACATTATATTTATAATGCCGTAATGTTAATTCTGGAATTTCACAGTGATCAAATTTAAAAACGGAATGTGAGCTGCTATTAATGTAACAAATAGGTTACTGCCTTGAACTCTAATATCTCAATCTCATATTTTATAGAATTAGACTGTATTATATATCTCCAGCACTGACTCTTGTTTCTGGCAGTACCTCATGTTATTTTGGACACTTAACCTTTTTGCAGCACCTGAGGGTACTGAGTATACTACGCATTCGTGTGACTGGGTAAGAGTGCTTCTAAGTGACCTCAATGTAAATCTATCTTAAATGTTGAGGTCAAGGCACTCTTGTGCATCAGTGCACTAATATGTGTTATTTGGACAGTGACACACACACGCACATATGATAACCCAGAAACAGAATTTTCAGCAAGAATGTGAGATAGTCTTTGCCTAAAGAGCCCCCAGTGAGCTGGTTGAACAGAAATAAACCACAGCTGTTCCTTTGTCCAAATGTGTCTACTGTGTGCTCAGAGAAATGCCCTTGCTTTGCTGATTAACTTTAGACTTACGAATGCTTATTATGCACACATGATTACTTTACCTGATGTCAGCTATAAATAAGCTTTAAATAAACTCAGCTATGTTTTAGATTGTCGCTGGAAAATATTGTTTCATAGGGTAATACTCACAAATCGACAACTCTGCCAGTGTTCACAGTGTGCCAACTTGTAATAATTTTCTCCAGGTTGTGTCAATCTAATCTCATTTGAACACTGCGTTTTTTATGTGTTCAAACGCTATCTAGAAAAAATGATACATAGAGAACCGAACACTCTGCTAAAAGCAATCACTTTTGCTTTACAGTAGCTTCTGCTCTTAGTCAAAACTCAAGGTAAATCAGGGTAAATAGTTTCATGATGATAAAGGTCCATTATGCAGTAATGATTATGGTGTACCATAGTAAAAGCCCTGTAGCTGCCCAATAAAAACACATTTTCATTGTTGGCTACAGACAAGAATGTTTTATTACATCTCTCTTTTTTTTTCACGCAAATATCTGCCTAAAACACCGAAAATGTAGGCATCCAGAGTCCAAGCTGACGGCCAAATGGGTAATTTACTGCGACAACAGTAAAATTTCAAATGTCACTCAAACAGCGGCACCCAGCTGAGTTGGGTGTGGTCACTCGCCGCAGGTTCGGCGTACAAATGTCGCACTGGCTTAGAGCATTTTGCAGCGGCACGACCGGTTTTGTGCACGCACTCGTCGCTGCGCGTGTTACACCTGCTGCAGTGGCAGCGGCCAGCGACGGGGTAGGTGAAGTGAGGATCTGCGTGTGGCGCGCAGGCAGGTAGAACAGCGGTCCGGTACTCCACCTCCTCATAGGTGCAGCTTCTCTGGATCAGGAAGCGTGGCCCGACCAGCTCCTTTATATTACTGTCCTAAGGTATACGGAACAGACGTATCAAACAGAAACATGTGTGTTACCAAGGAATCAAGTGAAACTGGTTCTTCAACATTGTTAACCGCGGTTCAAACAATTTAAATTGTATTATTTTTGAGATCTCATAGCCTATCGGTGATATCAGTTCCTTGCAGACGACGTTGCTGAAAAGCTTATCTGTCTTTTACGAACCTGCATTTTTCTAGAGAAGTATGTGCAACTTGTGCGTGTATCCTGAAGGATTTTTTTCCTGATAAGGTTTTTACTCTGCAGATTTTCTCTGTCTCTCTTAATAAGCATATTCCTTACCCTGGAAAAACAGAATCCCATACAGATGGTGGTGTTCACAGCCACGCAGTAGTCACACTCAGGCTTCTCTATGTACAGAGTGTATGCTGTTGGGAGGCATACGGGCATGCCCATCCTTACTAGAAGGCCTAGTATACCAACCACTAACACAAGACCAGGCATCCCACCTCTAGCAGACAATCTCAACAATGGAGATTGGGCAATCCTGCAGTGAAACAGTTGTTATTGTTCATGTTTAAAAAGCATGGCACAGTGTAACCCAGATATACACTTCAGACAGGTTTATGATTACCCTTGCAAAACATCATGTGGTCTTTTGTTCTTTAGTTGCATGTAGGGCTACAAGAAACTGAAAATTCCAGCCGATTGCTCTTTAGAACCGCATTTTAAAGCTGCATGTCCTTTTGTCAAAGTTTGTGTTGGGCAAAACCAGAAGTTCTTTTCCTTACCTGGTTGACTTGAACAGCCAGATGCTTAATGATGTGGACAGGGCTCTGCTCTTATATGTCCACTCTAATCCCAGCTATCCCTCCTCTCTAGCTTGGTATTAATATAATCAATGCATCTAAGCCCAGTGGCTCTGCCTTCAATGCACATGCTAGGCTATACCCAAGGGCCTGCAGGAGCTTCCTGTGTTCATATTTAAGAATGTGCTATCTCCAGATCAACCCTGGTCTTTGGGTCTGAGTGATTGTGATGTATTTTAAAAAGGTTGATATTTGAGGCCAGATCAGTACCAACACCATGATCAGTTGTTGTCCTGGTAATTCTTTTAAATAAGGCGGTTCTTCAGAAGTGTACTTATTTTTTTTAAATATATTTTAGGAAATAAAAACATTCAAGATGGACATTACTGTCTTTTCATACATCACATTATGGAAGTGTCACAACTGCACAAGAAATAGGCTGGATTGAGTGAGATATTCATAGAGTACACATACTGGATAGAGTGAGATATTCATAGAGTACATATACAGGATAGAGTGAGGTATTCATAGAGTACATATACTGGATAGAGTGAGGTATTGATGGAGTACATGTGACTGACGTGAAACCTTTTTAATCTTTTGCTTATTCAAGAAATGTGAAGGTGGTCAACAGTTCTATCAGCATTGCCATATCATACCTACTGGAGGTGTCAAATCTTTCAGCCGTAATCTTCTGTTAGTTTAGTTTACTGGACATTGCACTTGCAGTATGCAGGTTGAAAGTCTTACGCAATAGCACCAGTGATTTAGACTGGGGTTCTTTTGGCTGCAGTGTTGAAGAGCTTTGCTTTGCATCCTAGATAACACATCACAGCAGTTAGGGAAGATGGTTTTAGAATGTAACTGATTAACCACTCATTCCTGTTAATGTATTTTTTTCATCTGTGGCTTTGTTATTTTATGAATGTTTGAGCAAGTGCAACTGTACAAATTCCAAATCCAAGCTCTATACAAAGACCTCTGAAGACATGAATTTGACACACCCAGCAGAGCAGTCAGCCTGAGATAACTCGCAATATCAACCTTCAAAGCAATTATGATGAGAATAATAATGAGAAGTGGCACAGGCACTAAGAAGATCTTTCTAGCTGTTGCCATATATTTACAGTCAACGTGTATTTTTGCCTGAAATGAATAATAGACTTCGAAGAAATGAAATGAATAGCCTAGTCCTTTTAAGACCTTTGTAAATGTATTTATATCTAAATGACATCTTTATCGGGTCCAGTTTAAAGGATGTTAATGATTCTTGTTCCTATCTTGATCTCTGATGTCTCTGTCAGGTTTTAATTGGAATACTTTACAATGTATCAATGTTATTTAGTTACAATCGTTAGCAATGGCAACACAATGTTAATGAAATGTGCTTACCTTCTAATTCTAGTAAAAGTGTTTTTCACTTCTAGGAAACCTGAATTTGTGAGCTACTAACTATAAATTTACAAGCAGCATGAAGCTGTTTAACACTTTTTTAAAAGTTGAAAATAGAGAGAGCATTATGGTATTTCATAAATATAGCAACCACTTATTTAGCCATATAAAAAGGCATCTGTTTATTCAATTGCTCAATGGCTTTATTAAATAATCAATGCCTAAATAAGAAATTGTGTACTCAGGTGAATAATCCATGGAGAAATTATATTAAGGAAAATCACGTGGTTCCAGCACTTCACTACAATTGCTGTAAACAATCAAGGTGCCTGGAGCTTGATATACTCAGTATGTAATTATGAAGTCCCCATATATCATTTGGTCATGTGTTTTTAGAGTATCCATATGTCATCCATATGTATTTTGGATTAGTTGTGTGTAATTTCTGCAAATAATGACCCAAACTGCTAGAATGAATCAGTCATACTTTGAAAGTACAATAGCAGAGAAAGGTTTATAGGAAACCTTCATCAGAGTTATCCTGTTATCGGTTGGTTGAACTTTGTGTCATATTTACACACACATTCTTATGAATGCCTTCAAAACAGTCAGACCTTTACAAAGTGACCTTGATGTTCTTACTCTTATATCAGACAAATAGCTGATTGAACATCACAGCATGAACCTCAGGCACCTCCTTAGAATGTCTTGTTATTTGAACACTGCCAAGGCAAGTTTTGCCTCACCAACAATCCTGCCTATCCCGCCTTGCAAACCTGGCTATAAAATATCCCCATTGGATATTACTGCAGGCAACTGTAGCTCCTGCCCTTGAGCGATCATTAACTTGCGTTTCTATGCAAGACAATAGAGCTTTCTGACTTCTATAATTTACTGGCAGTGCTGCTACTTGACTCCTTTCTCTTTAGAACAGTGAACTGCAACAGATACATTTACCTGCCATGTCCCATAAACGCTAACTTTTAGGGCGCTAAATTACTTAACAGCAAACCAGCAATGAAAGCTCACCACATCTGGTGAATCTGTAACCTGAGAGAAACCAAGTTTGTATTCAACAACAGAAAAGGTGGATTTTGAGAGCTTGTGAGGAGAGTGCACGTGTCCATCTATTGTCCATCGGCACAAGCCATGCCTGTGGGTGGAGGTGCTGTAGCCAGCTTCTCAGTCTGGGACTATGTGGTGTTCGCTGCCTTGGTGCTGGGTGCGGCCGCCGTTGGCCTCTTCCAGGCTTTCCGTGGGCGTAAGGAGAGCAGCAGTGCCGAGTTCTTGCTGGGCGGGAGGCAAATGACGGCCGTGCCGGTCGCCATGTCCCTCACCGCCAGCTTCATGTCAGGGATCACGGTGATAGGAACTCCGGCTGAGGCGTACGTCTACGGCACTCCTTTCTGGCTTTTCGCCTTCTCCTACACCATCATGTCTACCATCAGCGCGGAGATCTTCGTGCCCCTTTTCTACCGTCTGGGCATCACTAGCACATATGAGGTAAAAGCTGCCTTGCATAGGGGGAAATGAGGCTAGGGCAGTTGATTTTCCTACAGATACTTCCACCTGGGTCACACCTTTGTAAGGAGATCAATATGTGGAAATAACATGTAGTGTGTGACTGCTGATTCTTAGACAATGTTATTAAGTGGAATTGTAATGTATTATGTGATATTGGTATGTTTGTTGGATAATTAAGATTAAATGAAGTTATATGATGGGTTCCTTTACAGACCAGAAGCGTCCATTTTAAATGATTCGTGTTGATTGATTTGAAATGGGAACACTGAGACCAGACAGTCATCTCAGGTTTTTCCATATTGAAAAATCGATATGAAAGTAAACAGTTTGTTCTTAGTGTTTACAGATCAAAATTTGTTTATAGCTTGTACAAAATTGTAATGTTTACACTGTTGTCTATTTAAAAGTAAAAGTTATAAAGGTAAAATTAACCACAGTTAATTTGACCCATGATTTTCAAAATGATTTTTGCTTTGCAGTACTTGGAGTTGCGTTTCAATAAACTTATTCGAATGATTGGAACATCTATGTACATAATGCAGACAGTGAGTTGGGTTTTTCTATCATTCTTGGTGAATGTTTTCATGCATTATTAATAGTCATACAGCCAGCAAAACTAATTCTGATTATATCTTGGTGGAAAAAAACAATGTGGAAAAACATCTTCAGTTGCGCACAGTTTTTCATTATAGTATATACAGTAATTAACTCAAGTAGTGCTGTCATTAATAAAAAGCACGAAAGTTCCAGACTAATTACCTAATGGCTGTAATTGTTTTTACTAGGCTTTATACACAGGCATGGTCATCTATGCCCCTGCTCTTGCACTAAATCAAAGTAAGTCCTAAAGACTCATTAGATTGATTCAACCCAATAAAAAAAGAATTTGGCCCCGAGAATTTTCTGACCCTATCATTCAGAAAAATGGTTTGGCCTTGTAGTGTTTCTGTAAGGTCTTTTGACATCATTACAAACAGCTGGAAAGTATCTTTTATAAAAGAGTAATTTAAAGGAATAGTACCAATAATACTAGTGATGTCTTGAAGACAACTGTAGAATATATGATAGCTACTTAAAAACATGAACCGCCATCATTACTGATCACAATGAGCTGCTTGAAAGATTATCAGCACCTGAACTTATCCGCAACTTATATTTATAAAGTTATATATGACAAATGAAAATGTAACCTAAGTGTTGCAAATGAGATTATGATTTGGTGTGTCAATTGCAGTCACTGGTCTGGACCTCTGGGGTGTGCTAGTAGCCACTGGTGCTGTCTGCATTGTCTATTGCACTCTGGTTAGTAACAACTTTCCCAATAAGTTGCTAGAGGTCAGCTCTGTTCTAATTTGTTTTATCTCCTCATATAGTTTTATTCTACTAAAAACCAATGCATACAACTACTGCATATACTTATAGACCGCAAAGTGATAAAATGTGAAATGTGTCTGGTGGCCTGGGTGGTATGTGTAACCCAGTGCGGTGTGCTCTTCCTAACAGGGAGGCCTGAAGGCAGTGATATGGACAGATGTGTTCCAGATGTTGATTATGCTCTCTGGATTTGTGGCGGTCATCACTCGTGGGGTTTTGCTCCAAGGAGGCATTGGAAAAATCTGGGATGACAACTATAAAGGAGGACGCCTAGACACGTTTAGGTGTGTTTGTGTGTGTGTGTGATTCCAGCACTTGGCTTGTACAGCTGATGAAGGACCTCAGGATAAATCACCATGCAACAGTGCATTGTGTAGGAATGGTTTGAGGAACATGGCACAGAGTTCAAAGTATAGCCTCGGCCTCCAAATTCTCCTGACATACTGGAGACCCCACCTCACAACTTACCACACTTTAAGAATATGCTGCTAATGTCTTGGTACCAGATAACACAGGATACCTTCAGAGGTCTTGTGGAGTTCATGCCTCGATGAGTCAGAGGTGTTTTGGTGGCACGATATACTGACATCTGAAATTAACTATGTAATTGTATTTCCAGCTTTGACCCAGATCCTTTGAGAAGGCACAGTATTTGGACTATTGTTGTAGGGGGCAGTTTGATGTGGACGTCAATGTATGCCATCAACCAATCACAGGTGCAGCGCTATATTTCCTGTCGAACTATGACTCATGCCAAAATGTGAGTATACAATCAGAAAAATTATCTGCCACAACAGCAATATGGAAACCTGCAAGAAAATATAATGCTTGGATCTCACATATTGCTCTTTTTCTGCATCTTGATGTAGGTCTCTGTATGTGAACATGGTAGGATTATGGGTCACGGTTAGTTTGGCTATGCTGACGGGACTCACCATGTACTCCATCTATAAAGACTGTGATCCTCTCACTAACAGAGATGTCGGTGCTTCAGACCAGGTGAAGTTTGCTATACAAAAATGCTGACAGTATTATTTTAACTTGGTTACTTTTATCTGTTTGTTACTTTCAAAGTGTCCCTTATTTGCGTGTTTTATATTCTAGTTACTGCCATACTTGGTGATGGACATTCTAGCAGAATATCCAGGTGTTCCTGGATTGTTTGTTGCAGCTGCATACAGTGGAACACTGAGGTGAGTAACGAACAATCAATATTCAATTAAAGAAATCCAAAGTAATGATCAGTCATTTAATGTATCTCAAATTACATCAAATTGCTGTTCTCTGGTTTGGTCAGTAATTCACTTATTGTTATGTCTCAGTACGGTCTCATCCAGCATTAACGCTCTGGTGGCAGTTACTGTGGAGGACTTTGTAAAGCCTATATGGCCCAGCCTAACAGAGAAACAAGTGTCCTGGATTAACATGGGCTTGAGTGAGTTTCAGTGCAACTACAGTATATTCATCCACAGCGGCATGTTATCTTAAACACAACATCAGTAGAAGACAGAACAAATCTCGCATTATTGAAGTTAATAACACTCAGACATTCCAACTACAAGCAGCTTCTGCTGTTGAGGCACACTTTATGGAAACAGCACTGGGTGATTGCATGCATTTCTGTTGTAAAAGAGGTCATGGCTGTTCTTGTCAGAGACTCCCTATCTGGTTTATCCTCAATTCATTTACCTGAACCTGTTGGGGTTTTCAGCCCATCCCAGTGTAACTATAGAAAGACTCATTACGAGCCATAATGATCCCTCTCATAACCTCTTTATAGAAACTTGCTTCTGCTCAGGTGCAAAAACAGTCCTTCTCAGCTGTGGCAATAGCTGAAAATAAACAGGGAGACACTGTCAGATGGCTTTGATTTTAGCTTCTGTTAACACCTCAGGGCCATTGTGATCTCCACCCCCTTCCTGATTTACCTGTATTCGTTCCAAGTTCTACTCATGATTTTCATTATATTCAGAATGTTGAGTGATAGGAACAAATGAAGTCACACATGTATAAGCCATGTTGCCATTTACATCAGGGACAGTCTATTGTTTTTGTTACAGAGTCTGTACAATTGTGTGTTATTTTCTTGTATGTTTCATTTCTAGGTGTGTTCTTTGGGGCCTTGTGCATTGCTATGGCAGCCATTGCTTCCCTGATGGGGAGTATATTGCAGGTAGAACATTTTTATTACATGTGTGCTTGCACTACAAAATGAAACACATGCATATATTCTTTCCATGATCACTCAGTGTCCACAATTAATATTGCACGGAACAGTTAATTACCCTGATGTAATTAGGTCCTGCACCAAGGTCTCCCAGTTAAGTGTTAAACACCACCGCCTACAGGGTAATAATTTTAATAACATGCTGCATGATATATCTGATCTATCCTGCCCACAGGCTGCTTTGTCCATATTTGGTATGATTAGTGGACCTCTTCTGGGCCTTTTCCTGATGGGCATGTTTTTCCGGTGTGCTAATCCCACTGTAAGGTTCATATCCTATATGCTCTTGTTAAAACAGGGAAGCTTCCTGTCACACAATAAGACAATAACACAATAATGACATTAAGTAACAGACTAAGTAGCAGTTCCACAAATCCTTTAAATAACCCTGTTGGGCTGATGAATCTCACATCAAAAGAAGATACCTGAGCAGTGTTTCAATTGGATGTTTTCTCCAGGGAGGTCTGCTTGGCTTGATCACAGGATTGATCATAACACTGTGGGTAGGCATTGGTGCTCAGGTGTATCCTCCTCTACCCACTAAGACCAAACCACTGCCCCTCAGTGTAGCTGGATGTCATGCTGATGAGATTAACATAACTACTGCACTGCCAGCTTGGTCCAGCTCAGTCCCACCAACCTCAGAGCCAAGGCAAGATAAAAATGACCTAATTTGTAGATGATGCTAACTGCTAAACGAATTCAACACTAGTAAAAAGTGCAATGGAAAAATCCTGATTTAATTTTTTTGCTTTTCCAGCAATATATCTTTGATGTTATGATAAAACATTTTCACATAAGTGTCAACGTTCAATATGTAAATCTCTCTATGCAGTAATATGAGGCCAGCTCTTGCAAACACCTGGTATTCTCTATCCTACCTGTACTTCTGTCCTGTGGGCATGCTGACAACCATGATCATCGGGCTAGTAATTAGTGCCATCTCAGGTGAGGGAGACTCCTTTATGCATTGACCAGCCATTTTGTATTAGAAACGCCTGCCTTGTACCTCAGTATTGAGCTGGTACAGGGTTGTCAGGCACAAACGTTTTACTGGGATTTTTACAGAACCAGAAATAAATGAGATTGATCAGCCTAAACTATCCACTTAAGAGTAGTCCTGTGCTTAGAGGCTAAGTACTGACAAAAGGCTAAAGGCTGAACACAAATTATGTCTGTCAACAGATCAGCTATAAACTTTAATTGTACACTTACAAGTGGTTGAAAGTAGGTAATTTCTAATAAATTGTATTTATATAAAAATGTATTTTCTAAGAGCTGATTGTGGGTCAGGTTTTGAGAATTTATGGTTGGTCAGGTTCTGTTGTTTCTCTTTAGGTGGCTGTAAACAGGAGATGACAAACCAAGAGCTGTTTATTCAAATGGGAGACTTTATCTGCTTTAGATGCAGTAAAAACAATGAGGTAAAGTTTCTCAGTTGTAGATACTAGATAAACTTTGATGTTTCAGAGATTTTAGCTAATTTGTCAAAATTTCTTTTGAACAGAATCCTGACTCAGATTTGATTGAGAAGGTTGGGTCAGACCATCCCTATGGACTGGATAACACGCACTTCACTGACATAGAACTGAATCTAAAGGAGACAGATGGAAACAAGATCACCAAGTTTTAGGATCCCACTGATACTAGACTTATATTTGTAATTCGTAATATGGTAAATAAAACTTTGGATTTTGGTTAATTTGTATAATTTTAATTACTCTCCGAAATTACTCTGTAACCTGTCCAGGAAAAAAAAGGCAAAATGCATTGCATAATGTAAAGAAACTTGGGAATTTACAGTTGGCAACTGATCATTCAATTCATGTATTTATTTTTGTATCAAACATTTTATTTAAAATTTAGAGCATTTTATAGCAAAATTTAGCTATTTACAAATTAATTACTTGTATACAAAAGATATTTTAAAACCAAATTATTACATATTATTACATATGTACCACGACAATGGGACGAATGCTGAATTCCGGACCAGATGAGAAGCAACATGCTACACATGTAGATACAGTGCAAACATGCTGGGGTTAAACATACTGCATGCCTGTACTTGTTTCCTTGACTACTTAAAGGAAGTAGCAATCACTGACACGCCCTTTTACCTGCTTACGTAAGCGCACTCCATTTTATGGGGAGTGGAAAATAAACAGAGCATTCTGAACCAGGAAAACAATAGCTGGGAAACATTCTGTTCCTGGTTTCATTGTTTATGGTTTCTTCGAACTGTGAGGTGAGTAAATGAGAGAAATCCTTATTCATTAGCACTACATAGTAAATCTTCATTTGAGACAAATGAAAAAAATGTTAAGATCTTTGTTAAAACAGACCATGTGGCTGTCAAATGAGACTTTCTGGACATGATTAATACATACATCTTGTGTGGAATATAATCATTGGAGTATCAGCCAGACTTTTAGCCATCATCTTAATTCAAAGTACCTACTATTTAACGAACACAGATAAAAAATGAATAATTCCTACATCTAGTGCTAAGAGCATTACAGTTACTAACATAGTCACTGTGATAACATTCCTGCCAGAAATTTTATGTAAAGCAAATGCAGTCTTTACACTGATGGGACCATTCTAAAAATGATGGATAGGTGAGACTAGTGAGTCTGCTTGATAAAACAGATGTTAATTTGATGTCATCTAAAAACTGTACTTTTGCTAAATCAATACCTTTTCTGTGTGTTACTTTTTAAAGGGCACAAGGGACATCTGAATAGTAATGGACAAGTTCAGTCATCTGTTTTTGCTTTGTGGCCTACTTATTCTGCCTTCCTTGGCTCTTTCCAGTGTTACCAGTTCAAATGTCATTAAACTGGGAACAACCAGGAACAGCACAAAAGGGAATGTTACAGAAAGTAAAACGTATAATGCATCATCTAATAATTTGGCACAAAATACTACTGGCAATATCAACACTTCAACTTACAGTGTGAACAACCCAACAAGCCCAGCAATTCACCATAGTAGTAATGTTACAAATTCTGACACCTTGCAGAAGTCAGGAGTGCCAAGCACAGCAGCACCGACCATAAGTACAACAGTTGAGTACAACATGAGCACAACAATAACTTCATTTGTCATAGACAAAAGCACTGGAATACAGTCTGCCTCAGAACCCACAGCAACCACATTGACTACTGCCTCCATGATACTCAGTTCTCCCATAACCCCTGTGACTGTTAGCAATTTGAGCACAACCAACACCACACCAGCATACTTAACCACAAACATGACTCTTGACAACCAAACAAACAAGGAAGCTACAGGTAAAAGGAAAATACCATATTACCACTATAATGTAATTATATATAATAATTATATTTTTCTAATTAGTGTGCATTCTGTTCAACCTTTTAAGCAGGTCCTGGCCTGAATAATTCAGAAAAATCCATGACCATCTTCTTCAGCATGGTACTAGGTGTGATAGTTCTGATCATTCTGGTGCAGCTTGTATACAAAGTCAGCAGGAGCAAACAGAGAAGTGTCCAGTATTCTCACCATCCTCTGTATAATGACGATGCTGGTAAGAGCAACTATATGCCACTATACTTTCTCCATAACCTGGTATATTTGTGAGATTCCTATTTCCATTATACATTCACTAATAATAACACTGTATGCTAACATTGTATTCCATCAGGTGATCAGAGTGGTGTGCCAGATGACACACTAGTGATTTCCGGAGGGCTCTACGATGGCCCTCAAATCTATAACCCCACAGTGACAGCTTTGAATGATGAAGACCAGCCCACATTTTCCTATACACCCACACAATTCTGTTTGGAATTCCTGCATGATGACCAGCAAGCAGACCATGGACAGGAGGCAACTGCCTCTGAACTCTTCAACATGGCTGAACAAAAGTCTTAGTAAACTTTACACTTCAAAATGCTAAATTTATAGACTATGAGACTTAACACTTGCGCAATAAGTATTATTGAGCAGGACACACTAGAAAACAGATTTTGAGCAAGACATTTTAGCTTATACTAAATGTTTTTATTTAATGGAAAGAGGAACAAATGAAACTCATAACATCTTTAACACTGAACGCTACTTAAGAATATAATACATTTCAACAGATGTCACACACACACACACACACAAATTAATTAAGATTTCAACAATACATTTTCTTTAATGAATTCTACATCTCTCTTAATTAAATGTAGTCTCTTCAGTGAAATTAACCGTGGAACAATGAATTTAGTAACTCATTCATGGTACTATTAGGCAAAGATTTTATCAGCTACTTTTTTCTTTTTCTTGCCCAAACTAGTAACAGTAGTCCAGCCGGCATCCCGCATCCTCTTCATTGCTGCCAGTTTTAGTGCTTCTCCTGGAGACTTGTACACAGCAGAATTCTGCACCTATAAATAGAACATCAGCTTAGACATGAGATGATCAAATCAGTCAAAGAAAATACCTGGATGTTAAATAATCATTTGTAACACTAAATATTTCCCCCTGTTGTATACCTTCTTGAATAGGCCCAAACATTCAGTTCCAGTCTCTTTTGCCTGCATAGGCTTCCTTGATTTTATAGTAACTGCAGAGAAATTCTGCCAAAATAAATAATGGAAACATTCTTATAATGCATAGAAACACATCTGCCACCTAAACAATATAATTAGCATGAAGGAGGTGAATTTACTAGTATGTCATTTTGCTCTGAGCTGTCAGATCTGGGGTCCAGCTCCAAGGTGTTTATCTTCCATGGTTCTTTCTCTATTGATGGTGGTGTGCGTATTCTGAAAGACTGAAGCAGAGAATATATTTGCTAACTTATTCATTCTACATGCTTCTGTATTTCTGAGCCTGAACAGAGTAGATCTACTCACCCTTATTCGAGGTGTCATTCCTATTTTTTTTTCCAAGGTCCAAGATGGTGTTTTAAGATGACTGTCACCTAATATCTGTTTTAAAAATAAATATATTTATTTATATATATTTGTCAATTATAATAGATTAATCACCAGAAACAAAAACAACAAAAATCATTAAATAAAAACTTACAATAGGTGTTGAGACATCTCTTGATAGAGTTTCAATTTCTGGCTCCTTTGAAAGAGATATATTGGTGGAAGCAACATCTTGTATTTTAGAACATTTCGAAATTGTGGGTGGCATTTCAGATATCTAAAATGAAACATTTTATTTCATTATTTCATTACTAAAGACCTTTCCAAAATATCACAAATTATTTTTTATTGAAGAATGAAAATGTCACTTTTTGAGTCTTGTCTTTTTCTAGACATTTGATTTGCTTCTTCAAGGCCATAATGTTTTGTTCCAGATTCCCCTTTTAACAAAGAAAGAAAACAAGTGAATTAATTAAAAACCTTATCTCTCTACACATGAAGACAGCAGGAGCAACATATTATTATTACTGCAAAAGAGGAGGAAAACCTCTTTCTCTATGTATCTGTCCTTCTGGGATGTCTGAATCTTGGTCAGGTCTTCCACCTTGCGTTGCAAATTTTCCTGCATATCCATAGTGAAGTTATAGTTTTGTCAAGAAACACTTCTCTGGTGACAATGCATAAATAAGTTACTACCTTTTCCATTTTGAGCTTTTCAAGTTGTTGTTTCAATTTTCCATTTTCAACATGGAGATGGGACAGCTCCAGGTCCTTGAAAAGATTTGATTTAAAATACAGTTACAGAACATGTTCATTAAAGATAAGAAAGATAAGAAAGCTCCCAAATATAATTTTATTAAAGTCTTTTTGTTTCTTCATTGTATTCTCATGTTTTTTTCAGAAATGAAAATAGCTGGAGATGAGATATTTGTAAAGTCGCTTGAAAAAACAAGATAAATGTTGATCAGTTGATGAGATTTCTCTCATATCCCAAAGATTTGGGATTTAATTGTAAAATTGCTGTTCACTCCATTTGTCAACTACAGCTGAAATCCACTTTTTTAAGTTTAAAGCTCAAGCTTGAGAAATTAAAACTCATTACCAGTGATGTTTTATTGGCCTTAACTTCAGCTTCCTGTATTATTTTCTCATTCAGTTCTGCATCCTTCTCTTCTACTATCTTGTCATATTCATGCTATTAAAGAGAAAATATATCATTGTTAATTAAAAAGCACTGCTGTTCATTAATAATAGTTATAAAAAATTGACTTCACTTTATGCCTCTCCATTAAGGCGACCATGTCAGTTATCTTTTGCTGGCATTTGATTTCGGTGTCCTCCTTGCTTTTCATGGCTTCTATTGTTGTTTGTTTCAGTTTCTCCACCTGCAGAGATCAAAAGTGTATTATGAAACTAGAATTAAAGAATTATTCCCCAAATCATTTTACTTTTATGGCATGGTAAGGTAAAGTATGGTAAGGATTATTGTTGGTAAAACATATTTTTTGTAAACAGATCAATTAAGGACTGACTTCTTGCCACAGAACAGCCAAAAGGCATCACATCACCTCTAGTCTTAATTGAATCTCTGATGTTGATTTGTTTTCCATCTCTGAATCTACTCTCTTAAGCTCTTCTTTATGGTATTCCTTCAGGCTTTGCAACGCCTCTTTCAGTTTCACTATCTTTCATTGAAAACATGAAGAATTATTAGATGAATGTTATTATAATACAATAATATGGGTTTACTTCTGAAACATATATCTAACCTCCGCTTCATACTGAGAACATTTCTCATGCTCTAATGCCATCTGTTTTTTCAGGGCTTTATTCTGAAATACATGTGTACACTTAAGGTTAATAGAAAAAATAGTATTCGACCTACCGTTTCTTTTGAACAGATTATTTAACATGTATCACCTACTTCTTTTAGATTTTCATCTTGAGTCTTGGTTTTGGTTTCCAGCTTGCTTTTTAAATTTGATAGCTGAACAGAACAAAGGAATAAATTAAAAAGGCATACTCAAACATGCAGTCCACATACAAAGTCCAGTTACATTTTTTACCTTTAAATCTAGTGCTTTGATAAGTCTTTCTTTTTTCATCAGTTCACTCTGGGAGCCTTTGTTCTGGGAGGTCAGGGAAAAGAAATATGCATTTGTACAAAGGCATGTGAATTTATAAAAATAGTAATTAATGTCAATTCACCCAACATATTGTCATTTAAATTTCTACCACCCCGTAAGTTAAAATTCTGTTACATAAATATGCAAATGATTAACTCGTTGTTTACCTGTTTCTGAATATTATCATTCTCTTGATATTGCACCTCAATTTTTGAACTAAGCACCTCTACCTGTGCTCTGTGAGAAGTTTTCATAATGAAGCAAAGTCATATAATCACAAATGTGTAACATCTGCCAAAAGATAACAATTCTCCTATCTTACTGTAGCTGTAGTTTTTCCATCTCAAGTCCATGTATTTCCATTTTCATCTTTTTCTCATTTTCTTGACTTTCCTATGGTAACAGATACTATTACACATCAATAATAACAAATCCATGTATAAGGTCCATCATACTTTATCCCTTTACTGGCATGAATATCCAAGTTTGTCATTTTAACTCATATACCTTGAGACTCAACTCAAGAACCTTGGTCTCTGAAGCTCCACCTTCAACTTGTTGTTCCATAGTGTTCTTTTGAAGCTGAATATAATTAAACCTCTCCAACAGATCCTCGTATTTCTCCCTAGAGTTAGATAAATCTGCCATTATCAGATTTTTATATCAAATCTAATATCTGCTTAATTCAGGACATTTCCCTAACATTACATACAGTGGAGGAAATACATATTTGGCTGATTTTGTAAGTTTGCCCACTGACAAAGATATGAACAGTCTATTATTTTAAGGGTAGGTTTATTTTTTTGCATTTTGCAGAGAGAAATAAGTATTTGATCCCCCTACTAAACATTAAGAGTTCTGGCTCCTAATCAACCCGTTACCTGCATTAAAGACAGCTGTCTTAAATTGTCACCGTATAAAAGACACCTGTCCACAGAATTAGTCAGTCAGACTCTAACTTCTCCAACATGGGCAAGACCAAAGAGCTTTCTAAGGATGTCAGGGACAAGATCATAGACCTGCACAAGGCTGGAATGGGCTACAAAACCATAAGTAAGATGTTGGGTGAGAAGGAGACAACTGTTGGTGCCATAATAAGAAAATGGAAGAAATACAAAATGACTATCAATCGACCTCAATCTGGGGCTCCATGCAAAATCTCATGTCGTGGGGTATCCTTGAACATGAGGAAGGTGAGAAATCAGCCTAAAACTACATGTTAGTGATCTTAAGGCAGCTGGGACCACAGTCACAAAGAAAACCATTGGTAACACATTACTCCACAATGGATTAAAATCCTGCAAGATTTAACATGGAGGTGGAAACATTATGTTTAGGGGTGTTTCTCTGCTAAGGGCACAGGACTACTTCACCGCATCAATGGGAGAATGGATGGAGCCATGTACCATAAAATCCTGAGTGACAACCTCCTTCCCTCCGCCAGGACATTAAAAATGGGTCATGGCTGGGTCTTCAAGCAAGACAATGATCCAAAACATACAGCCAAGGCAACAAAGGAGTGGCTCCAAAAGAAGCACATTAAGATCGTGGAGTGGCCTAGCCAGTCTCCAGACATCTGACTGCTGTGCTTGCCAACAAGGGTTTTGCCACCAAGTATTAAGTCTTCTTTGCTAGAGGGATTACTCTTTGCAAAATGCAAAAAAAATTGTATTTTTTATACATTGTGATTTTCTTTTAGATATTCTATCTCTCACTATTGAAATAAACCTTAAAATTATATACTGTTCATATCTTTGTCTGTGGGCAAACTTACAAAATCAGCAAGGGATCAAATTATTTCCTCCACTGTAGATGAAAAGAGGCTTCTTTAGAGAACAACAGACAGAATAAACATTTCACATAGATTTTAGGACTGCAATCCCAATTTTTGTACAGTTCGAGATTCTTAGTCCATGACTTAACTTCATTGTTATGGTAGCTGCCTCGACTCCAATCATGTTTGTGTGTGCATTTGTTTAATCCATTTCACCTGTCTTTTGTCACTGTCATGCACTGCACTATTAGTATCTGTGTACATAAGTGTGCGTCATCCTTGTTGTTCATTGGTCTTTGTACATACTGGTTCCTGTGGTAGATGTTCTGTGCTCGCATTTCTTTGTCAAATAGAACCACAACTAAAGCTCGTGCCCCAGCATCCCACTTCATCCCTCATGCACCCAACGTGACACTCCTATGTATTTTAGTTTACTATTATGTGAATTAAACTCCAGATATTTATCCAGATGTTTCACATGGAAAGACATTTATTAATATTATGAATATAAAAAAAAGTAATCAAAATACAAAAATACATTTGTACTAAACTAACCAATAGCCCACTTGTCCTATATCCCCCAAAGTAGTTGGGGTTGTTCATAATATAATACTCATTACTCCATATGAACTGAAACATTCAAGACAAATGAACCTTTTGGTAATCATTTTTCATTCATTCATTATCTGTACCGCTTATTCCCGTTAGTCGGGGTCACGGGGGTCTGGAGCCAATCCCAGCATCTCTGGGCAAAGGCAGGGTACACCATGGGCAGGTCGCCAGTCGACCACATGGCCACACACACCTACGGGCAATCTAGAGTGATCAATCAACCTTTGTGGGAGGAAACCGGAGTACCCAGAGAAAACCCACGCAGGCACAGGGAGAACATGCAAACTCCACACAGAGTAGCCCAGACCAAGAATCGAACCCAGACCGCCTTGTATGGAGGCGACAGTGCTAACCACCACACCACACCACCATTCCGCCCTCTTTTGGTAATCATCAATAATAAATTCAGGTAATACATCCTAACCATGACAATTATAAAATTGTGAGTTTGTTACTTACTTGTGTAGATCTACATCCTTTTTCATTTTTGTTAGATTACTGGATGATTCCATTGCTTTCTTCAGTGCTTCTGATAACTGCTCTTCAATATCTTTAAGTTTAATCTAAGTGATAGAGACCATAGTACAGTAAATTGTTATTCAGGACATATTTTCTATTCTAGATATTGGCATTGTTAAAACAGTGATACCTCTTTCAAAACAGCATGTTCCTTCATTTGTTTTTTTTCATTTATACCCTGTTCCAGGGATACCACCATATGCCTATTTTCATCAGAAGTAATCTCCAGTTTTTTCTGTATATAGTAAAATTACATTACTGAAAACTCTTTAGGTCTGCAGCACTAACCAAAAATGCATTTTCATAATTTCTTATACATTGAAATGTATAATTATCACAATGAAATATTTTGGAATTATGATGTTTACAAGCTTAGCATCAAATCAAGACTCAAATTAGACTGATATTACATACCTGATAATCTACAATGTAGGCTCTGTCAATCTATGAAATGTGTGACTAATAAAAGTCACTACTTTTATTAATAGAAATTTTACCTTCAGTTCACTTATTTCATCCTGTTTTTCCTCATTTTCTGCAGTAAGCTGAAGAATCTTTCCCATATCTTCATTTACCTTTTCCTCTAAAGACTTAATGGCAACTGAATGTGTGTCCTTTTACATAACAGTATTAACATGCATCATCACCTTAGTAAGATAAATAATCATAAAAAATACAAATGCTTTGGTGAGAATATTACCTACCATCTCATCTTTGAAATCCTGTATTTGACTTTCTCGTTCCTCTTTTTCCTCTCTCATTTTTCCTGTGTTGGGATAATTAAGCTGGTATCAAGATCAATAAGGCATAAAACATGGTGATGCAATGCTGACATAGCTTGTGTCAAAAAATTATATAAAATATTGTTTCCCAAAAGCAGTGTCCTTATCTTTCTATCGTTTTGTTTAAGTCAGGTGATCAGTGATATTTGAATTTTTATTCAGCACTCATTGACTGATTCAGAATTGTATCATTGAAGATGCAATGCTTAAAAATGCATGAAACCATTTCACATGTCGCCAGTTCTTGGTGAGTCCATTTGGATGAGAAACTGTAAACACTTAGTAAAATTAGTGGCAGTGGTAACTTTTTTTTCCTTTTTTGGAAATCACAGGTGCTGTCATCCTGTCACTGCACGTAATCACTCAAATTTGTTGACAGTGTAGTGGATGTATGCCAATGTCTCAGGATGTGCCCAAGTCTGTGTTATCTTCTGGTTCTGCCCTTTTAGTTAGGCTGTAATAATTTCATGCCGGAGTTGCTGCCACACTCCAGAAATGTTTAAATTTCCTCTGTCCCACTGTTTCCTCTGTATATAATCCCATACAGAGATAATTGTCCCTCATTTCTACCCAAGGAACACTGAGACAAGGAGAGACAAACATTTCCTGCTATCCACCCTGGGCCAGCCACCTCCTGCCTAACCAGCTAAGGATGAATCTTCAACCCACTGCTCTGGCACCTCTCACCACCCTGAATTCTCCCCTGCTATGGCTGTATCGCCATGGCCCTGGACTACTATTACTGACCATCAAGAAGTGTTAGAATAAGGATTATACATATATATACACACAAAGATGAGAATTTTCATTTTAGGTATTAGTACATAAAAAATCGCCTTAAATATTGTAAATAAGCATGGGCCAAATTTCCTCCAGAATGGTGCGAGAGACCAATAGTCATACAGAAAATCATTAGTTCACATTGTTGCTGCTGAAGAACTTTCTACAAGCTAGTGATTCATGGGTGTACTTGGTGTAACGCGGGGAACCCCGGCAACGGGCTTCACCACGAGGTATTATATTAAAAAGTGACAAGAGCTTAACCACACAAAATAAACAGAAACCTCCGCCAAACCGACCACGGGAAAAGCGCCGAAACAAAACGCCGCCGTTTAGAAAACTCCAACAAACGAAGTGAGGATGCCAGGGGAAGTAGCTGGCTGGCTGGCCGACCGTAACGGTAATTAACAAAAAACCCTTCCCAAAATAACTGACAACCCGACAGAGAAAATACAGCGAAAGAAAACTCGAGATGGAGCAGGAAGCGGCGTAGTAGTAACAACTCTCGAAACAAGCAGGAAGACAGAGCGCGGTGACGACGAGACACCATATAACGCAACACGGGACCGAGAGAAAATGCTGACTGCTTTCGCATAGCGTGGGGCTACAGACAATTCAGCAGTGAGACACTGCAACTGCCTTCCTTAAGTATGGTAGGACAGCTGCAGGTCATCACTGCTGATTGTAATAACGTTAACGTGAGCTGGCTCGCAAGCGTCCCCGTGTGGCGGCAAGTGGGACGACCATGGAGCCAGCCCTGACACTTGGTTTTCCACATCTTCTCAATATTGGCTTCAAATGACACAATGGTATGCACAATGGGCACTAGTATGCACAATGAAGGTTTTGAGTAATTAACTATTTTTCAAATCAACTGGCTGGAAAGCTTCATTGCTTCACATACCCAGCTCTATGTTTTTCTTGCTGAGTTCATCAGATATTGAGCAAAGTTCTGATTCAAGTTCATGGACCCTGTGAAAGAAAGGTAATTCAGTAAAAGAGAACAAACATCTTGTTACAACATGCCTGTACATTATTCAGTTTTGCAATTTTCTTAGATCATTTTAAACTGTTCCCAGTATTTCACTGAGTGATTACTTCATTGAATACACTCACTCTATCTGTACACACAGAGTTTGAATGCTACTCAGAAGTTAACTTATGGTAACTTTGTTCTCTTCAAGGTTGTTTCCAGTGGCCTCTTACATAATAAGAATTCTCTGATAACAGAGTTGGATTTTCAGTGTATGTATCTCTTAATGCATTTTTCAGTTTATGGTCTATTCATAAATGCTGGCACAAATTAAAATTACAAGAGCATTTACAATATAAAGGTATATGCCCTTTAAAAAGGTATACCTGGTCACTCATAAGAGGGCAATAAAAGATAAAACATTGTATACAAGGTACAGGACTCCTGATCAGTAAGTCAGCAATGGAGGATCACAACATTTGATTATAAAATGTATAGAAGCCTATTTGGTACAGCTATAAGGTCTAATAAAGTGATAAGTCAATAAATACTTCTTACTAATGTGACCTTTCTTAACCAACCTCTTTTTCACTGATGTTAATGAGGATTCCAAAGACTCTGTTGAAACCTGAATCTCCTGAAGTTGGTGTTCCAGTTGCTCTTTGAAATCATTTACTTTCTCAAGTTTGCCATCTCTCTCTTGAAGGTCCCTTATATGAATCTCTCTTGTTTGCTCAAAAATGTTAGCTAAAGAATTTTGTTTTCCCTATTGAGAAACAAACCATCCAACCAACCAAACATAAAACGGTAACGTGTAACTCATGCTAAGCAATGCAATAATATGCCAACCATGAGCAGGCTAATTGTATGATTCAGTAAAAATATTAATAGCTTCTATCATAAACCTCAGCCTCTTCTCTGAGTTGTTCAGCCTGTTTCAGTTTTGCCTCAAGTATGTCCTGTTCTTGTTTGGATTTCTGAAGTAGTTCCTGTTGCTGTCCTAAATAAGTGCAATCACTTTGATTAAATAATGACATTTAAAAAGACCAGAATATAGTAAGAGTGCAATCGTACTTGTTGATTCTTGAAGTTCATTTATGCAGTGCTGGGTCTCTTGGAGATCGAGTAAAATTTCTTTAATATAATTTTCTTTTTCCTTTAATTTTCCATCCAGTATGAATATCTCAAAATAAAATATGACCAATAGGTAAAATGTAATAAAAAATATTACTTCAGTTCATAAACGTCATGCTGATAAAATGGTAACTCTGATTTCATTAATGAAAATACATTGTAGTGCCAGTACTGCCCTCTAGTGTATAGATTGAAAACTTAATAAGTATCACTACATACCTCCTCTTCTTTCAGGTGAAACTCATTCTCTAACTTCAGTTTCAGATCCTCAGACTTTTGAATACCTTCTCTAACTGTGTGTATATATTAAAAAAACAAAACCCCCAAAACGTTTGAGTCTGTTTTTCCTAAAGACTAGGAGAATTAACCTAGTCTTGGACTATATTTGAGTGCAAATGTGGAATTTCCTTTTAGGCCAGTTTTATGAAGAATTTTTTTATTTTGTAGTATTTTTTTATATATTTGAAACATTTGCCTTTATTGTTCTTATAGTTTACCTCTCAACATTTCTGTCTGGTCAGCCTCAGCTTGCATGCGAAGATTTTCAAATGCATCAACCATTCTCTGTAAATAAATGTACAACTTAACCAACATGAACAATGTTACCGTATTCTGGGACAAAGGCCTAATTCTATAGAATTTTTTTTAGTTGGATGAACAGCACCCAATACTTATTTTACTTAGTGCATTCATTTGCACTAAGAAAAAGAACATTTACCTGAATATTTTCATTGTTCTGCAAGAAGAGACTACGTGTTTCTTCTCTTTCAGCCTCGACTAAAGAAACAAAATTGACACTAGATTAAAACAATTTTTCAATTAGTTATTACAAACTAGTCAAAGCAATGGCGGCATTATACTTAATCAGCGTCACATACATAAGCCCATTTTCTCAGTAGACCTTTCAAATGTATCCTTCAGAATATTGCACAAAGTCCTTGTTGCATTATTTCTGCAAGTAAAAAAGGATTAAAAACAAACAAGCACGGAAGCTTTTTGAGTTTACTTAAAATAAATTATATACATACTTGTTTCTTTGATCTTCATTTTCATTGATCTGCTCTTCTAATTTCATACTAAGACGTTCATTTTCAAACTGTAACAGATAAATAATTGTAATACTAAATTATTACTTAATAAATTAAATACTAAATTATTATAAATAATACTCATCATAAATACCTGAAGATCTTGAATGGCTTTGCGCTGAGTATCCACTGTTTTTCTGTTCTCCTGAATCTTTCTCTCTTTTTGGAAAATTTCAGAGTCCATTTTCAATTTCCAAGATCTTACTTTCTCAACCTCTTCAAACAGTTTGGAATACATCTGGCTGGATCTTAATGTCTGTCACAGTTATTTTGCATATATCAGCATACTACTGAGAGTAGAATATTGCAATTTTTCAATTAAATCAGCACTGAAACCAGATCACCAGAACACAACCACGGCCACATGCACTGACCTCTTCCTTTTCCATTGGCATCACTGCAATCTTCTTTGCATGTTCTTTATGAATATAGCCAACACTTAACCATTAAGATCGTTATTGTAGCATTGTAAAGCCTTACTATACAGTATTTCCTCAAGATCAAAAACTGTTACCTGCTCTTGGGGACTTTGTAGGTAAGACCATATTTTTATTTGAAAGTGGCAAGCTCGTCTCTTTATTAAAACATTTATTATAACCCTGAAAACAAAACATACACGTCAGATCGGGTTATCTCTTACCATAGCGTAAACATTGGTGGCTACCTAGCTATTTTACTAACTTTTTTATTTCAGACTACTCATGTTACCTAGCTAACTTACCTGCCCTTGTGGCATAAAGCTAATGTTAGTGTTGTCCTCAAAAAATCCGGAATCTTGAGGTTTCACGGCTGACACTTGACCTAGATTTGTTCTCGGGGGTACTAACAGCTTGAAGTTAAATGGTCTTTCCATACTGTAGATTAGCTAGATACAAACAGAATGAGGAAGAAATAGTTAAAATAATCTAGTTATTTACCTGTGACAAACTTTTTTACTATCAAGTCAGTCTACCTAGCAAGCTAAGATAGCTAGTTAAAGGTATTAGCCGATGGTTCGGTGGTGTGTTGACTGGCTAGCTTTGTTTGTCCTATTTAAGAAAATAGTAATACTGCAGTATTTTATAAATACTACCTTACTAGACAGTTTAACAAACGTCCAGGAGTCTTTTGCTATCTTAACTGTCCTCCAACAGTTGTCTAGACTTTTTTCATGTTAGCTAGCTTGCTATCTAATCTAACTAATGTTAACTAGCTAGCTACGTAACCGTCTACTGTTAACCAGTAACTGTCATAACCGTCCATTTTTTACGTTAATCCACACGTGCAGTTTTGAATTCATCACGAGGTGATTTGAAATTAATTCACTGCTCCTGTAGTTAGGTATCTTAAGTTTCCGTGCCCTTAAATTTCCGGGGTACTAACAGCTTGAAGTTAAATGGTCTTTCCATACTGTAGATTAGCTATTGAATTAAACTTAATAAACAATAGTCTCGGCCCTAATAAATAAATGTCATTTCTAACAATGTTGCAAAGTTCGCCGTGTTTCTTTTGAAACAGGTGTCTAAATACTGTTCTAGTATCCAAGTACTGTATGTAGCAGAGTGTATAATATGTAGTAACCAAGATATGTTACAAAAAAAGTACTGAAATACCCAGTTAGCTATCTGGTTTAACGCAGACGGGCAACTGGTGGAATTAAATGAAAATCCTCCAGATTACGTAGCACTTTTATTTCGAGTTAGTTCATTTAAAATGTAAAATGCATATAAACAAAGAAAAAAATAAGTTTAATAATAAGTAAGAGAGCACAATCACTGTCGCAGAACTATTTCTGAGTTTAATGAAGAGATAGAAAACTTGAATGATATACATACAGTATTCGTGACGTTTTTTAAAGGCTACAACTATTATGCCTTGACTCTACGACCCTTATAACAACCTCTAAAACGCTACGAGGTGGAAAGTGGCTTAACAGTGACTAATACAAAAATATATTCAGAGTAGATTTGGATATAAATAAATAAAGACATTTTAAAGTAATGTTTTTCATTAGCTAACTGGTTTATGCACAGGCTAATTTAAATCACATATCTACATTACTGATTGAATGTAAGGAGCGTACAATATTTAACATGTTTAATAGAAAGATGTTTCTGGATAATTGTGTTGTTGTGAACATTACATTTAAATATGGCCCATTGTTAACATATTTAGATACTTAACAGCATTCTCTCATGTCCTCTCAGTGAAACCTTTTGGAATTGGATTAATTACCACAACTACCACAGCACCTGAACAGCTGAGTGGCAATGGTGCACTGAAGTCTGGAGAACAAGATCTAATGCCACAAATTACAATCATATATACATATCATTCATTTGTGGTCTGGGGTAGCTTCACACAGCATCTTCTGCAGTTTTGGAATCCATATTTGGTCGTACTGCTTCATTGCCAGTCCCCTTGTCAGAAATATCCATGGTGGATTCATCTCTTTTTCCTTCCAGCTGGGCTCTTTTAGCTTCCTCCTTTGCTTCCTTATCCAGCAGCCTGTAGTTGATGCCCATGCCAACAAAGAGGAACACGCTTGCAACCAGCAGGATTATTCCACAGCTTATGTAAGTGTACTTGTAGCTATCGTAGATGTCATTAAATCTTCCTGTGAATGCAAAAAAGATTTTTGAAGGTATTTATCAGACTAACAGAATAAAATTCTGATTGATCTGGTTGGAATTGTAAAACTGGCACAAGGTTTAGACAAAAAAAGTCTAATTCAGTTTACATAAACCTGTTTTCAAACAGACTCACCCAACAAAGGAGGTCCGAGTAACACGGGTCCACACTCCACAATGGTCACCAGCCCCACCGCACTGGAGAAGCGCTGGGTTCCCACCAGATCCATCAGGGTCTCAAACAGCACAGAACTCAACCACCCAAATGCAAAGCCAAAGAAGATTGCGTAGACCACAAATCCCACATAGTCCACAGACAGCGGTGCAAGCAGGTGGCAAACACCATTAAACAGAACAGAGGCCGCAAAGAAGTATTGCACTCTGGGTCGCACCCATTTGGTGCTGGCCACTGTTCCCATGGAGGGCCGTGCCACCATGTCCACTATGGCCAATATTGAGAGCAAAAAAGCAGCTTTTTCTTTTGCAATATGTTCACTCTTGGCATAATTACTGAGGAACACGAGAGGGGTGAATAGACCAAAGAACATAACAATGTTGCCCATGAGGTACAGGAGAAAGCCACGGTGTTTGAAGAGGGACAGATCAATGAAACTGTTGATAACCTCCATCACAGTCTTCTTCTCGCCAGCAGTGTTGGACTCTTCCACTGCAGGCTTGGGCTTTGGCCCAATGGGCCTCATAAGAGATCCAGCCACACAGCAGTTGAACAGAAGCCCACCAAGGATAAGGAAACTACCCCTCCAGCCAAACTGGTCATAGAACCAGGTGTTTAGAGGGGCCAAAGTAGACAAAAACACTGGGCTGCCTGCCATGGCAATTCCATTAGCAATGGGCCTCTTTTTGTAGAAATATTTGCCAATCATTGTAAGAGCTGGATTGAGATTGAATGCAAGTCCCATACCTGTAATTTAAATACAACAGAAAACCAATAATTTCCCCATATTTAGCCATTTATGAAAATAAAGTCTAAAGTATAAAAAAGCATTGGTAAACATTGGTAATAGATAAGTGAGTATGTAAATGAGGTATTTAAGCCAACTCACCTCCTACCACACCCACACAGAAATACAAGCCCTCCACTGTGTTACAGAACGAAGCTCCAATGAGTCCAGCTCCCGAGAGGCAGCCTCCTGCTATCATTATTGGACGACTACCATACTTATTCACCAGGATGCTGCTGATTGGGCCTTTAGATAAAAAAGAACAAAAAGGAGTGATCAGTTATATAGCTTTTTTACCTCTCAGACTGTTATTATAACAGATTTACTTATCAGTATTTATTATGGATTAATTTGATTAACAATGTGACTGTTATTTAGTCTTAAATGTAAAAGCTTTTTTCAAAAGGGAAAGAAATTGACACAAGAGACAAAAACAGTGCAAACTGTCATTTGAACACTAGAGGGCACTGTTGCTTTAGGGTTGTTTCATGTACAGCTGAGGAATTAAATATTGCCTGCTGCTTGTGCAGTTAACGTTAGCTTTTTCATCTTGGTTGAAGCTGTAGTGCAGGCCACTTCCTATGCCAGTGTCATGGTCATGTGACCTGCAATATGTGACGCATTCCCAAAATGCAAACCTTTCCATTTTGATCCTTGATAATTAAAATAGCGAATACTATAATTGTTAATACCAGAAATACTAATCATCCTTATGTTGTGTAAACTATCATGTAACAAGCTTAATGCAGTAGTTGCAGAACAAAGTGTAAAGAAGTGGGGATCTTGAATGTAACAAAAAAATCACAAGGCATATAATACAATTAGAAAGTACAAAAGAATATACATGTACAATGAAACTACTGAAACTCCCATACAAACATGATTTTCTGCCTTCATAACACCCTTTATACAGAATAGATGGTGCCATGAAATATTTTAAATCCTTTATTTATGGCTTATTAAAAAAAAAGTTGGTTGAAAAGTTATTTAGTATATTTTGCTTAGGCAGTTAGAGCAGTAAGAGTTTTTTCCCAAGATATAAGGTCAAACATCTTTAAACATCTTGATACAGGCTTGTATCATCCCCCAGCATGCAATCAGTATGGAGTTTTTTCAGAAGAATACTGTGTATTGCTTTGCATTATCCCTACCTAGAAATGGAGCAATTTTTGGGCTATTTGTGTGCAAATGCTTGCTGTTTAAGTCGCTTAATTCTTGGATGTAGAAATCCTGTGTTTAGTGCTGAGGGCCAGAAAGGGGCTGATGGCAGTGCCCACGTCCTCCTATTTCCTACACAATGGGCTGTCTTATTTGTTCTTTCTATAATCCCCTTCACACAGCTAGTAGGACTAGACCCTTCCAACATGACGCTTTTGAATGAATCTTTGCTTACTCTAATACGGAAATGTGTAACATCAGAAGATAAACAGATTTATGGTGATTTTGTACATTTTAAGTGCAACGGTTGTTTCTTGTCAATTAAAGATCATGAGATCTGAGTAATTTGAGTGTTTTACTTACAGTGATTAAAAAGGGACAATAGTCTCCCACAATGCACCACTGGTATTAAGTGAACATTTAAGCTACATTACAGTACATTGCCATTTTAATGGTTAATTCATGTTTATGTCTCATGATTATGAAACCTGATTATAAAAATGAAAAGACCTGGCATTGTTTTCACAAAAACAGCTACACAGCAATGGTCGGTTTTAACTGAGCTACTTTAAACTATTCTCTCTCTATTGCCGTGTTTTATTCAACAGGAAAATGTACTAGCCATCTTGTTTGAGACAGCCTAGCTGCTCTACCATACTGTATATATAGTGTATCTACACAACAGGGGGTCTTTGTTTCTAGTGAGATGCCTTGGTGTTGTGTGGGCCATCAACAACAGGCAGGAATACAACAGAGGAAGAACTTAAATGAAGCCCCAGCTTGTTGTGCCAAAACACTGCAGTGTCAAACAGACACAAACACAGTCTGACAGATTTTGCTAAGAGGCTGCTGAGACAAACAGCAAAAAAGTCAAAGTGCACCAATATTTACAAACTAAGAGACGGAGGATGGCAGGGAAGCGCAACGTAGTCTGCTGGGGTCAAAGCGCTGGAGAACAAAAGCATGTGTTGGGATGAATGACATTAAACTACATGTCAATCAAAGATTACTTCAAAATGTCAGGACCTAATGAAATTAACCAGTGAACTGGTTATTGCGGGGACAGACTGTGCTATACTTTCGGAACTGGCTCTTTTTTTCACTGGGATAGAATCAGGTGCCTTAATTTCTCCTCTGAGTATACAGAGGTGTTTGTTTCACACACATTGCAGCATAATGGTGCACTCTGATTTGTTCAGGAGAAATGAGGGAATAGAAAAACAGGTTTTTTACAATAGCACAAATTTCATAAGGTATCAGGCAACTATGTCAGTATGGACGGATTGCATAAGTGTTTTTCATTGTGCTACGTAGTCTCTTGAAGCAAAAGTAACAGAGCTGTTTAGGCGTTTTGCATGTGTGGTCGAGTTATGCATTCATACGGATCACAAGCATGTTTCAGTGGGGTAAAGGATCCTTTGGTCTAGCAGGAGAAATGTAGGCGTGCTGAGGTCAAATCTAACATCTTGTGATCTCCTCATACCAGTGCCCATGTGATCATACGTCACATTGAAAGAGGGGGACTTCCTAATACCTCTGTGTAAATTTCAAGTGACTTCCCATTACTCATGATTTTGCATGTAAAATTTAAAAAGAATCCCTTAAATGGGTTATTAATTGCAGTTTTTCGCCTGACTGCCTAGGTGGTGTTTCTGCTGTTTTGCTGAACTCCCTGAAACCCGTAGTGAAACACCTTGGTCTCATGAAGCACCCTAATGGTTCAAGGTATGGGAGTTTGAAATGTGCTTTCTGATCTTTAATTCTCTTTGCCTCTGCTTTCTTGCTGAACTGGAGGAGTACCCAGCTGACTCACACTGACCCGAAAAGCCGCAGGCAGAAAGGCTAAAATGTTAAGGGGCAGCACAGCCCACAGCATGTCCAAAATGAAGACAAGGTTCAGAAATAATGAATCACTTTTCACAATATTCAGAGGGGATTAAGCTACAAATTCTATGAGTTTCTGTATGCACCAAATTACAACATTAGCGTGCAGGTTGAACATGAAAAGCTTTCAAGCTGGAACATACAGTGCATCCTGTAAGTAACTGTTATTGGTTGTGTTCTCCTGCACACTGGATATGTAACTTTGAAGGTAGAAGTGCAGAATTTCATCTTATAGGGTATTATATCTTGGGTATACCATATAGGAATCACAGTCCTTTTCGAAATATTCTGTATATGGTTATTTTTCCCATTTTATGCCACCATAGGAAATTGGACAGTTTGCTGTTCGGTTGTTTCTTGTCTAGGTATATCTCCCTGCATCATTAGAACATAAGATATGGAATGGTTGCACTACAAGCCTTGCACTACAAGCAGAACTGCACCCAGAGCACAGTGGCACATTCACAATCTAGGTCACACATTTCAGGCAGTTATTGAATGCCAAGAATTTGAGACCAAGTACTAAGTTTTATTTAGGATCGTGTTAATTTATTCAATTATTCATGCTACTCATTTCAAATCAAGTATACTGGAGCAATAAAAGCTGCATCTGTGTCTGTCTTATTACTTATGTAATGGGACAGTGTATAATTGCTATGTGCATGTGAATGTGGATGCACTGTAACACCTATCAGCCTGCACAGCTGATTTGACATAATTCAGCCGTGCTCTACTTTCTGAGACAGGCTGAGTATTGACAGTGATCATCACAAGTCTGTGTGACTCCAGACCAAGGCATCTCATCTCCTCATCTGTCTCCAAGGAAAACATCTGACACCTCTTACTCATGGAATAAAAGGCTGATGGAGACAGGCTCTGGAGGCAGATCGAGTAACCCATTCAGAGCTCCATCTTTCAGTCGAAAGCTCTTCTTGCACCCAGTTGGTTCCTTCTAGTCAAATGGATTACAGCTTTTTTATTTAGTCCATTTTAGATAGATTTTACTGTGATGTTCATTATTTGTGTCACGGTCTCACTGCTCATATCAATGAACCGTGGGACATGTTGATATAAAGCTGACTAAATACAGGAGAACAGCCTTGTCCTATCTGGGAACAAGAGGATTAACTATCCAGTAAAAACATGGGAAGAGGATTACAGTATCAAACAAAAGACAAAATTGCATGAAATTTTGTACTGTTTTCAAGTGGCCTAAACAAGATAAACCTGTTTATATTCATGATCAATAAACTCTATTTTGTCTTATCAATGAGGGCTCCTTCACATTTGATCCCGTAGATGTGGCTACACTGCTTCACAATGGTATCATTTGAGAACTTTTGAGGTTTACCAAAGTTATGTACCTTGCATTATTGATAATGACTGCTTGACATATAATGTGCTTTTGGCTTCTCATTATTAGAGTGATCAAACATATCAAAAAACATTTGAAGTCTATAGATTAGCAAGTTTGTCTGAATGTGTTCTCTGTTATGGTTAATGTAATTGCTGAATAAAATCTAGAGAATAACAAGGCTAGTGGAGTCTGAATGTATCAGCTTGTTCTCAGGCAAAACTGAATGAAGGAAACTAAGTCCTGCAACAGAAGTAAAGCAGGTGTACTCAGTTGTAGAAAGGAAGTCGGTGTACTATTAAGACATTTGTACTTGGCTGGAGTTATTGGTAACACATGCATTGTGTATTTTCCTGCTTTCCTTTAACACATTTGGCTTAGCTCAAGAAGACTTGTGCCCAGTTACAATGACAGTCACAATAACCTAGTTATTCAGGGATGTAAAAGTAGCATGACAAGATGTAGAATAAGCAAACCAAGTAGAGACATTCCAGATGACCAGGAAGGCACTACAAATACTCCAGCCATTTTTGTCTCACCTCCTCCATACATGACAGCTAACATGATTGAAGATATCCAGGAGACTTGGCTGCTGCTGGCATTGAAGATCACCTCAATCTCCTTGAAGAACACTGTGATGGACTTTGGGAAGGCGTAGGAGAAACCAATAGAGATGAAGGCACCTGCCACCACAGCCCATCCCCAGCCTCCCTCTGGAGGAGTGTAACCCACAGGACCTCCGACAACAGGTGCCATGGTGGCGTTTGCACAAAAGGATTGTTGATTTTCTGTGAGAAGAGAGCAGTTCTTTATAACAAGTCTGTGTAACTTCAGAAAAGATATCAAAGTGAAAATAAATTAGCTTAAAAAAGATATAACATTATAAAGAAATTGTTGCAACAACTTTTGATCTTTCAATAAAACGTAGCATGCACAGACCTTCTGCCTAGTACATGGACATTGCCTTTGAGGCATTAGGATTCACAGCATCTGTAGCTAAATAATCAAATGGTCAAACCTTTACACAAAGCGTTTAAAACAACATATTGCTCAAATTCACCCATGCTAGCAAACAGCATTCAAAGGATGCATCATACTTTTATTGACTCAGGTTCTGAGTTATGAGCAGCCCTAGTGCAGAAAATATCCTTAAAACACACACGCACAGACACACACACACGCAGACAACACACACACACACACAAACACACATGCACACACAAACACACACACTATTTCTGAAGGATCAGGATTTTGTGTCAGAGAGGTCTACCAGTCTTATACCAATATACAGGTTTATTTTTTGAATTGGCCTTTAAACTACTCTTGGATTTATGTTGTGAGATCCAGGTAGAATAATTGGTAGGAACGAGTGACTCATCGAAGTTTATCCTCCCTGTTATGTTTGTATTCCACAAAACTTTTCATAAGCACTCTAGCCTCTACATGACAGCACTGCCACTGGTGCCTAATTATTTCAGTTATATATATTCCTATCTCTCTATTACAATCATCACAATATGCTTTTAAAATTTTGTCACATCTTCTGTATATTCTAAATGCCACATCTGGCTTAAAACCATACATACTACTCATCTTATAAATGCATGGAAGCAGAAATTATAGCACTCCACAGTAACACAGATTTTCTCACTGTTGAACAGCTCGCTTTAATGGGTAATTTGATTTCATATACTTGCCTTCTGATACTAGATTTGCATATTGCATATTCGGGGTCCAAGCACTTTAGTGCTTGTAAGAAGAACAAAAAAGAAAAGGGGTCCAAGCACTTTCATGCTTTTGTCATTTGTTCTTTTTATTATGTCTCTGCCTTAAAAAGTATCATGCAGACCAAGCCGTAAGTGCTACAGACATGAAACTTGGTCAATAGGTAGGAGTCCCACCCGCTGCTGAGGTGCAAAACAGCAGGTGGCACTATGGCGCACCCAAACACATTGAAGTCCATAACTCTTATACTGTGTGTCATACTGACACAATTCTGTATAATCCCCATCCACTTAGATTTTGAATCAATTTGCATATTGCACACTTTCTTTCAGCACAAACTCGTCCTAGATTTTTCAGTAAACCTACACAAATATGCTATCCACAGATTCAGAGGAGTCTGAACTTGAATAATTATCAAAATATTTCAACACTATATTTTCGAGATACCCCTGCTGTACTGCTATACAGGTTCAACTCATGAACACTTGGCAAGAACTAGTCTTTAGAAATATGTACCCCAAGGGGGTCTGGGGTAGGGCAAACATTACTAGGGGATGCTATAACCTCTAAAAAAAACTTTCTACACACCGAGACAGGTCTGATTTACATGAATCTTTTTACACATTTCCTGAATGCAAGTTTGGAATAGGGCATACAGCTGTGATTACATATATGCAAAATTGCAGATGGGTAATTTGATTTCATATATATATATATATATATATATATATATATATATATATATATATATATATATATATATATATATAATTCATGTGAATTGTTCACTGGGGCACTAACACAGGAAATCAAGCTCTTACATATTTTCACTTGAATGTGTGTGACTCTCTGCAATAGTCTGAACAACTTTGTATAAAATTGTATAACATTTTTTAGACACTAAAAAAATTGTACACATTTTTTTGGATTTTCATTCAACCCCCTGGGCACGGTCTGAAAGTAAATATTTATCAAAGAATGTTTATTTTGACTTTTGACAAAAAGGACAGATATATTAAAATTAACATTCTGAAAATTGCACAAAAAAATGCAAAGTTTGAGCCAGATGGATAGCTGGGCTGCTCTACAGTGCACATTTAAAAATTAGGCATATTGTCATAGGCCTTATGTTCTCATGCCTAATGGGCTTCTGTGAGGAACTGTTACACATCAACATTGTAATTTACAGACATACATATCATGACCCTTAGATGTTGACTGTAAAGTTTAAGGTAGGATATCGGGAGGCTCTACTGTGTAAACTTGTATATAATTGCTGGCCTTGTCTTTGAATGCATATGTGAATAAAAGTCAGAAAAAGTAGCCCACATCAGCACAAACATTTACAAACATTCATAGTCTGATGTTGCCTGCAAAGCATGATGTAGTTAGGTCACTGGGAGGCTGTACAGCACACAACTATCTACTTCTACATCTACATCTATGTATTTGAATACTGAAAGTCAGAAAGTGTAGTTCATATTCGCACAGATATTTCCAGATATACACGTAAAGACAGAATACAGTTGTACACTGACTCAGTAGGCTATGGGCTGACGTAAACATTTGCAAGGAATGCACTAACTGCAGCCATAATATCATTTAATAAGAACAGACTATTAGAGCAATACAATACAGTTCTTAGCTTTTTATACCATCAACAAAACCATCATAAACTCACCAGCATACAGAGTGACACACACGCAAACGCACACACACACAAACACGCACGCACACATACACACACATACACACACACATACATCTACCTCTAGCATATGCCTTTACACTGCTCCATCCACCCACACCTCTGTGGCTGATCTAAATACTCTCTCTCTCTCGCTCTCTCTCTCTCTCACTCACACACACACACACATGCTCGTGTACATGCACAGAAATTGACATTTGGCTTCATTACTTATTTCTCATCTTGTCTGTGTATAGCCACAGAATCCGCTTACAGGAACACTTAGTCCCCACGTGACAGGGATGCAGCACAATAAAGTGTCTGTCTGAGTAGTAGAATGTATAAATACCTAGGACAACCCAAGGACAAGCCTAGGTCAAGGACGATGACCTCCAGATCCAGTGAACACTCCAGCAAGAACATTGTGCCTAGTTCAATGTATACCAGACTTTCCATACACCTACACTTTCAAATCACTTGGTCCACTCACTAATAAACTTCAAACACTACTTTACATCTTTAATTTGAAGCAACTCCACAAATTATCCTTGATATCTGACAATATTACTCAAAGTAACAATTCATGGAATGCAAAACTTTAGCAGTAATTGGATGGTTTAATGGGTTGTAACCTGAAAAACAGTACGATTATTTAACAGAGTGAAATGTCACCTGTCACCTGAAGAAAAACGTGACTGTTTATTCAAGATATTTGTGCAGTCATGTCGGCATATAATCAGTGCATGGTTTTGTTTGTATGCTATGAAAATAAATCTAAATATAAATGTTATGTATGGTTTGTAAAAGGAAATTCATTATTTTTTGACAACAGGAGTTCAAATTATATACTACACCAAGAACAAGTATGTTTGTGCATTATAAAATTTGACTTGTCTTTAAAATTTTGCAAAAGTGTTTTCACAAAGCATACGCACATGTGTTGTAAAAATGTAAAAACCTCAGGCCGGTCTAAACCACACTTCACATGCACCACAACTAAACTATAAGTTATGGGGATTTAATGCCATACATGAACACTAGTTGCAGGGCACGCACTCCCTGTAAGGTAGCGCAACACATTAATTGCAAGGCTTTTCAAGTCTTCTTAACTGCATAAGCACCTTATTCAAATTTCCAACACTTTACCGCGTTGTCACCTAACCTCGAACACCTTTTTCATGACGTCTTTGATGAAATAGCAGACAAAGCCTACTTGTCATGTGAGTGCGTCATTTCCCACTTGGTTGATGGTGCTTGGACACTGCATTGCCACTTGCAGATATATTTCTAATTAATTATATTTGGAAAGCTTAAAGCAAAAACTGTGTTTTATAAAGCCAGTGCAGGAATAAAAATGAATTTACAGATTAGATGTTTTCAAGTCACACTGCAAGCCTTGAATAGTTAATGCATTCATTCTCAGAAGACACATATTTCTCAATGAATGATCCTACCTTTCTAACAGCTGTCAACAAAATCTCGGCAGAACGCAGCGCAAAGCACACTTGTATTCCTCGATAAAAATCGATTATTTTTTTTTTTTATATCATAAGGTAAGCTGTCCACTGAAACAAACAGTCTAAAACATAGACCTTTGGAATAAAAGTTTACCCTACAATGTAGCAAGTAAGATCCAAATGGACAGTTTCAACCTCTGGTGCTAGATTGAGGTCAGTTCAACTCTTATTAGCTTGTGAAGTCAACAGAGAGGTCCACAAGTCCTGCCTCCTCGTGTCCATTTTCTCCTCCTCCTTGTCCTTTGTTCCACATTCTCATTCAGAACTCTTCTAGCTCTCTGCCAGGAGGGTCCTGAGAACAGGTTGCGGGTCTTGGAGATAACGTTTAACTTCTAATCACATGGAATGTCTACTTTAATATGCACCAAATTCATAATAAATTATTTGTTACAGTAACTCCCTCTCTCGCCATGAACGTGTACACTGTTCATGCCATTCCTGAGACAGATGTGATGTGTTTTAAACAGCTGAGCATTAGCCAAGGACAGGTCACAATGAAGTCATCATGCACTTAGCATTTGAATGAACTACTAGTATACAAAGAATCTGAGTATTCTATGTTTGTGTATCCTGCTCTGCAGAGACAAACGTGATTTGGCAATGTACTGGGGTGTGAATCAGCCACTGCACAGTCCTGCTGCATGCACAATGTGTGTGGCGAATATAAAGAGACACAAGAGGTAACGCCAAGCAACATGGGTGCTGTAGGAAAGCCATTGTATTTTCAGAGATTGCATTACTGTCACATCACACTGCCCAGTGACCAGGCACCTACAGTCAGCCACAGTTTTTTTTTTTTTTTTTTTTGCAAACATGAATTTCTCTATGTCGTTTCAAGCCCTTTAAAGCACAAGCCTTTCCTTTGATTTCAGAGTGATTGCGTACTAGGCAGTAAACAAGGCCTCATTGTCCGTCACAAGAAAATGTTTGGATTCACATTCAGAACTCCAAAATTGTTGAAGTAACTCTCTGTATTGTCTTGTGGTCGTTAGGACATAAGGCATAGAAATAGAAATGAGAGAAGTGGTACTTGTCCAAAACAATGTGACAACATTTTTACAATTCACGACCAGCTTTGAGGAACCATAATAAAATATGATCTGTTCAATGAAGTTAAAAAAAGAACACACACATGGTTGTACACCTGCACATTCACATTGCTGATGAATTGCTAGAGAGCCTGCTATAGGCTATGCTCAGATCAGAATGAAGAAGTTTGCTTTGGAGGAACACAAACAAAGCTCAACTGGCAGAGCAGATTATACAAAGAACTAACAACACATGGGTCATGGGTCTGAGTCAGAAGGCAACACATACTGTCGTACAAAAAAAAATGAACAGATATGATAATCCAGATACTCTGGATAAGAGGATCTGCCAGATAATGTAACTGTAGAATGGAGTAATGGGACCGAATACCTCTGTAACTTCAGTATCAAAATCCCAGTATCCAGTGCTGCCCAGAACAGGTCAGGCTCCATGTTGAGTCTGGCTCCTCTCAGGGTCTCTTCCCCATGCTGGATCCGGAACCTTCTATTTGCTGCTGTTGGTGTTGGCTTGATCATTTGGGGTCTACATCTGGGATTTGTGTAAAGCTGCCTTTTGACAATGTCTGTTATAAAAGGTGCCATACAATTAAAATTGAATTTCAATTAAACTGAATAGATTGCAAAATGTATAAATGATAGCTTGTCGTAACACGGAACTATAAAGACCATTGTGGGAGCATTTTGAGAAATCTCCAAATGTACATGAAGGTACAATGTATTCAACTCTTAACATGTGCTACTATTACTGAAAAATACACCTCCCACCCCACCCAATTTAGATTTTCTGACCTATACAAAAACCATATATCTGCAAACATCAGTGATATAAACACCTCTAGTAGCAAAGAATTTGGAGCCCAGATCAACAGCAGCTGTCCAGTAAAGTGGCCTGGAATCCATTTGATCTCCCTCTTGAATGTGCTAGTGGGTGACCACAAACCTGAGCAGTCCATGTCTGTTTATCCGTGTTTTCACAGGCAAAACAAACAAAAGCTGGAAATATGCAGGGATATGAGACTGACAGGGATATAGCCCTGCTGTATGCCATGCATGTGTGAAGAATATAAAGAGAGATGGAATGGTAAAAGATATAGATCAGAATATTGTAGAGAAACTGTTGATTTTCATATACCTTATACACTTTAAAAATTTTTTTGACTGAATTGCATTCTAAATAAGCTGCATTTCCCAGTGTGTAAGTGTCTATCATCTTGGTTTTGACAAAATGTTCTTTATGCAGCTTTGCATCAGAAACACACGTCTTTCCAAACACGATTGTCTTCTGTTATACAACAGAAGACATGGCTTTCTCCACGCCCTGTCAGGCCTTTCAAAGTCTAGGTCCTTCTTTGATTTCACAGTGATTGTGTGCTGGGCCTAGAAATAAACTATAAAATGTTTATTTTTCCACGAGTAATGTAGTGTTTTACCTTATGAACCACGCCTAAACTGCCTCCTGCTTACCTTCATCTCAGGAAGCTGGGTGACCAAGGGTGGCTGAGAGAGGAGGAGACATACTCCCATTAGCCTCTGTATTTGTTTAGCCTCCTCATTGTAACGACGCCCACTGCCAAGAGATCTAACATACCACGCCAGGCCCTATACGTGGAAAAAAGCACCTGAGAAAATAAACACCTACCTCTGTATTGGGAGGAAGGAGCAGGCCACACTGAGCTCTCCCATCGAGAGCTTCATTGTTAAACACACCAAGCTTTAATGTGATAGGAAGTACCTCACAGTGGCTTTGCTGGGATTTTCTAACAGTTTAACATGTAGCTAAAGTACTTCAAAGGCCATGTGGTCCGAGAGGCAATATATCCAATGACAGCATTTAGTCTTAAGTACTTTATGAATGGTTTAAGACCCTTCAGCAACCACTGGTATAGCCTAAAAATGACAAACGCGAAAGAGTAAAGAGGCTGACATGTTACGCATTGTAAACGCTTGAAAAAGAAATGCAATCTCACCTTTTTTACACATATAAAAGACCATGTTACATCCAAACCACTACATGTAATGAGATGAAATGAGCCCAAGAATGCAGCTCAGCTATTTGCCCTATTCTTTCACTGTTTGGGGTGTACAGCACATCCTGTATCTCTGGCTTTCTGCACGTCTCTCCTGTTTACATAAACTTCTCAAAATGTGAACGGAAGGGAGGCGTCTAGTCTGAAGAGAATGGAGAACACGTGTGTTCTTGTGTGTGTGTGTGTGTGTGTGTATATGTGTACATGTTCCCTGGATTGTTCACTTGAGCATGCGTGTGTTTATATGTGTGTGTATCACTGAAAACACAGTGAGCTACTCCAATTTGTCCAGATGTGTCCAGATGAAGAAGGCTGACCTTGTGAGCAGAGCAAAGAATTGACAGAAGGGAACACTGTTAACAAGGACTGGCCATATATCACACAGCCAGACTGGAGCGCTTTATCCACTGGGGGTTAATTCCAGCCACATGGACATTTATCAGAGGGTTTCGGACATATGGTACACAGCTAATGTCAGTCTGCTCCATCTCCAATCAAGTGCAAATCCTAATGGCCTGAGTATTTCAAATTGATCTAAGGTGCAACAAGAGAATTCATCAATATTTGGAAATGTCAGGGTACAGTTGAACGATACCTGTTTCAGTGTGTACAATTTAACGTTGAATATACTTCAGTCATTTGAATGGTGACTAGCAAAAAGACACAATTTAGCATGTTGTCTGAATGGCTGGAGAAAATCTATATGGGTTCTCACTGTGTCAACAAAGGGCAAAATTATTTTGTTTTGTTTTGTAATTTTTCTGTCTATGTCTCAGAGGCAGTCCAGACGGCCAGCTCACTAAGTGATTAAATACTTTGTGGAGAGTCTAGAGCCGTGCATTGTCATATGGAAGCTTTAACAATGTACACTAACGCAGATACAGTGTTTCTTAAAAAGCCTGTATTAATCCATAAGAAAACATGCCTATTTGCCTTGCAACGTGATGTGAGTGCCACCTAGTGGACATTCCAAGTACTTCTCTCTGTAAGTAATGTGCAACCACACAGCATGTCAAATAAAAGCAAGGTCTATACAGTAAGTTGGACATTATTGCTGATAGTAATCTGCCACATTCAGTGCTCTATAACTACAAGAAATCATTCAATTCTGTTTCTTTTACAACCTTTCTTTTACAAGCATATGTTACCTGTATCTGCCTGAAAATTGTATTCATATTAGGAGGATGATTGCTCAACAGGGTGTGGGGGATAGTTAATAACAGGCGTTAGTTTAAAGTAGAGGATAAGTGGATAGGACAATAATTCGTGAGTGAAATCCTTTGTGTACTACTGAGCATTAAACATTTGCAGAACATATGAGAAGGTTTGTGGCCTTTCAGTTGACATCTGCTGTGTTATAGGCCTATGTGTAACTTTGAACCGGCGACTTGGCTCAAGGGAAAAGTCCCCACACACACCCCCACACACACCCCCACACACACACACCACGCCCCTCCCTTGATCTCATTCACCGTTCTACTGACACTCCCCCTACACCTTTTCCTGTCCCCTGTCCAGTCCACCAGTGTTGTGCATACTTGGAACGTCACCAAGGAAACACTGCTGGTGCTGCTTCCCCAGCCCCACAGGCGCCTCGAGAGAAATACCGTTGTCTTTGATAAACGCGCGTAACGCGCTGCGAGTTGTTATTTGCGCATATAGCGCTTACAGCGATATCAGCGGTTGTGTCGCTCTTTTCTGTTCGTTATTGTTATAATGGGAAGTAAAGATGTGCCACCCTCGCCCACTGCCTCATCTGTACAGACTATGTTACTTTTTAATGACATTTGTGTGAATTGATTCATTTGTTTCGACTAGCTATTTTTAAGGTATAGAATACAAGTTTGGCATTAATCTGGGGTTGGGGTGGGTAATGGTGAAAACCTTGAACTGTACCATGATTTAAAGAAAAATAAATGATCAGCCTTTCTACTCTCTGTGTCTGTGTCTAACCCACACTGTCATTAAACTCATGTAAACTAAGAATGTCTAAACTATGTCTACAATGTAACAGTTGTATTGATGGTATGTCTGGTAAACATATTCAAAAACATAAACAAATTTCATTCAAATTCAAATTTCATTGTTTTGATAATGACTTAAACCTTCTCTTCATCTCCTAACTCTGGAAGTGGCAGAACAAAGAGATGCTGGATACTTTATTAATCTTCTCAGTGACAATAAGCACCCTAAAAATCGTCAGGTGAACATGCCAGGGGCTCTTTAAGAGAAAGAGCATATTATACACATAGACACAGACCTTTTGTTTGACATTCTTTGCAGAATTTATTTGTGTTATACTGCAAAATAGGCAGATCAGGACAGGAAGGATAGAATTACACTCAGATTGCTAGTTTCTATTGCAACCAGTTTATATTGCTACCGTATTTACAAACCTTATATGTCTAGATAACATAGGTCATTAGTTATTTCTTTCATAATAAAATCTATGACTTTCATTTTTTAAATAAGCTAGTGTTATAGTTTTCCTTAGACAACAACTTCTACACCATGTTTTATCTGTGGGTACACAGATAAATGGCTTAAACACAGCTTCAAATTCAAAGAAACTGATTTTGTGTTAGTAAGCCATGCTGTAGTTTGCAGTGGAGCAGTTCTTTGCTAGCTATTTTATTTATTTATATTAATGCCTGTGGCCAAACTATAAAAACAAGATAATATATGTACTGAAACAAACAGGACACCTTCAATGCATTCTTGCATAATGTTATCCATGATGTAACTACATATTGACTTGCTAGGTATGCCATATCAATATTTATAATAAAAGCTTTAGCACTTTATTTCTAGACTACACTAACTCTAACCATTACTAAAATTGTGGTAGTTACTCTACTGAAAATATGTAGCCTGTATCCTACACTTTTATGATATAGGTGAGTATTAGTATTATCTTTTACATATAAACCTGTCCTACAAGGAGTCAGAGTGCATTACTTATAAAACAGGCCTGTGATTATTTTCCTTCACCATGGCTCTTTTCTGTGCATGTCACACATAGGCTCAATCACTTAGAGCACACAGTAGCTCCTGCAGCTTTGGAATCATTGGCTGTTTGTAATGCCACTGCCTCCTCATTGCCAGTCTCCTTGGCTGCGGTATCCATGGATTCATCCTCATTTCCTTCCAGCTGGGCTCTTTTAGCTTCCTCCTTTGCTTCCTTATCCAGCAGCCTGTAGTTGATGCCCATGCCAACAAAGAGGAACACGCTTGCAACCAGCAGGATTATTCCACAGCTTATGTAAGTGTACTTGTAGCTATGGTAGATGTCATTAAATTTTCCTGTGAACCCAAATACAACACAAGCATTATGCTACATACAGAGTTCAAAATACACCCAGTAAAACCTGCAAGTGATACTGAAACCAAATATTTGTTTTATGTATTTGTAATTTGCAAATAATGATACAGTACGTAGCTAAATTCTACATCCAGAACTACAGGCAGATAAATATAAACCCACTAAATAATTCTGGTACACAGATGAGTGTTAGTGTCAGTACATCATAACTTTCATAAGTGTTATCATCAGCATGTCATAGTTGTCTGAAATGAGCTAAATGTAAGGCAGCATTAGGCAAATTAAAGCACTGATATACAAGGAGTGAAATACATACCCAGCACGGGTGGTGCAAGTAACACGGGGACACACTCCACAACAGTCACCAGCCCCACCGCACTGGAGAAGCGCTGGGCTCCCACCAGATCCATCAGGGTCTCAAACAGCACAGAACACAGCCACCCAAATGCAAAGCCAAAGAGGATTGCATAGACCACAAATCCCACATAGTCCACAGACAGTGGTGCAAGCAGGTGGCAAACACCATTAAACAGAACAGAGGCCGCAAAGAAGTATTGCACTCTGGGTCGCACCCATTTGGTGTTGGCCACTGTTCCCATGGAGGGCCGCGTCACCATGTCCACTATGGCCAATATTGAGAGCAGAGATGCGGCCTTCTCGTTCGAAATGCCCCTAGTCTTGGCATAATTACTGAGGAACACGAGAGGGGTGAAAAGGCCACAGAACAATACCACGTTGCCCGTGAGGTACAGGAGGAAACCAAAGTTTTTGAAGAGGGACAGATCAATGAAACTGTTGATAACCTCAATCACAGTCTTCTCCTCGCCAGCAGTGTTGGACTCTTCCACTGCAGGCTTGGGCTTTGGCCCAATGGGCCTCATAAGAGATCCAGCCACACAGCAGTTGAACAGAAGCCCACCAAGGATAAGGAAACTACCCCTCAAGCCAAAGTGATCATATAGCCAGCTGTTCAGGGGGGCTAATGTTGACAGAAAGACTGGGGCACCAGCCATGGCGATTCCATTAGCAAAAGGCCTCCTCTTGTAGAAGTATTTACTAATCATTATAAGAGCTGGATTGAGATTGAATGCAAGCCCCAGACCTGTGAAGACATGAAATGACATAGACAAGACAGACAAGCTTACAAAAGGAGGCGCTAAATTTATTTTGTTTTTAATTTGCATTTGTACATTCATTGGCCCACTGCATGCATATTCACTAAACTCACCTCCTACCACACCCACACAGAAATACAAGCCCTCCACTGTGTTACAGAACGAAGCTCCAATGAGTCCAGCTCCCGAGAGGCAGCCCCCTGCTATCATTATTGGACGACTACCATACTTATTCACCAGGATGCTGCTGATTGGCCCTGTAAATAGTAAGAAAACTGCAAGGTGTAGATACCAAACTGTGCAAGAAGACAGTGGAATGCATTAGGTTATATCCAGTTCTAAGGTGCTACCTATAACATTTCTAGGCCATTTTCAAGAGACCATTAGGTCCATTAACTGCACCACTACAGTTGTACTTTAATATGTCATCCCAAACCTGAACTGCTGCATCTGGGGAAGGCAACTCTGGCCTCCAGAAGATGCTGGCTAGAGGTAGCCTTGATTTCAAGGGCACTGGGACAAAATATATGGGACAGACTGATTGAAATTGCAATGGAAATTGGAGAAGGCGAGGGGAGTATTAGTAAATTGAATAATCATTCAGACATGATTAGGTAGAATTCCCTTACATAGTACTCTCTTATACAGTAAATTATTTTAAATCCAGGCTTCATTGCAGAATTCATTATGTAGGAACTTATCAGTCAAGACAAAATGGAAGCTGGTTAGATTACTGTTAGAGTCACACTAAAATCATGGTCACACTGGTGTATAGTGCAAAGGGAAGTCATTATTTGTATTTTCATTTATCACTAGAGAAGTAATCTAAATGATCTTCCAGAATAAGGTTTGGAATCTATCTTATGATGGCTGACAGGCCATGTACCTCATTTTATGAAGATTCAAAGATGCTAAATAAAGCTCTTGTTTTACCTCCTGCATATATGAATGAAGCATTGAGGGAGGAGATCCAGGATACTCGACTTGTGCTGGCATTGAAGATCACCTCAATATCTCTGTAGAACACTGTGATGGACTTTGGGAAGGCGTAGGAGAAACCAATAGAGATGAAGGCACCTGCCACCACAGCCCATCCCCAGCCTCCCTCTGGAGGAGTGTAACCCACAGGACCTCCAACAGCAGGTGCCATTCTTATGGTATCCACGCAGAAAGGAAATTGGTTTTCTGAATGGAGTGAGAAATGTTCATAACATGGAAAAAAAAATTGTTAACCAAGATGTAAACACTACTTGTAGATGAACGTTTACTTACAAAACAAACTGTTCCAATTGCACAAACTGTTCCGATTTGTGTCCTTGTGACTTTGTTACAATGACTGTATTTTTCTGTATCCACAAGAGTAATTGAGTTATCCTATTTGTCCTTGCTACACTTAATGTTTCACTCAGCAGTTGTTCAGAATTTTAGCTAAAACCTAAAAATATTAATTTGATAAGCATTCTTGTTCTCTGCTTTAAAAAAGCCTAGCAGTGCCTTGTGGTAGCAGTTCACTCTAAGAACCAACTAACCTCCCACTGGTTACCATTACAACTGTAATGTGCGGGCAGGATCCTGAATCAAGAGCATCATGTGGAAACAGCGTCTTTATTTATACAACAATCTATACAGATAAATAGTAATAAAAAAAACCTGATAAACAGTAATACGAATGGCACAGGTCCTACAACAACTGACAATGAACATAGACAAGACATACTTAAATACACAGATGACTACAAGTGACAAGTGTAACACAACAATGAGATGAGGGACAGGTGATACAAATAACACAGACACACACACACAGAAGTACATACATAGACATAGATGAATGTCCCCACTGACATGCCTGAAGGGAGGGGTCCAGGGGCTGTACCATGATAGATCCCCCAAGGATGGCTCCTCTCGGAGCGCCCAGCAATGGCAGTACAGACCCACCTCAGAGGGCGGGACCACAGCACGAAACCGCCGGAACCAGGAAACTCCAGGTTCGGACTACCAGGGCTCCTCGAGCTCCTCATAAGACTCGGAGGGAGCACAGCTCCGGAGCCCCCGAATATTCCCCGACTCCTCCTAGGAACATTGGAGGAGGGTACAGAGTACCAGGGCTCCTTGGGCTCCTCTTCAGACTCAGGGAGTACAGCCCTGGTGTGGCAATCCCCTCCAACAACTGGGAGAGTTTGCCTGAGTTCGCCCACAGGGGATTCTGGACCTGTCAGGGATGACGTGGAGAGGTTGTACCAATCACAGTACACCTCCCCATAACCCAATCCTCCCCTGGATGGCCAGACACAAAAGGCCTGGCTGCGGTCCAGCCAGCCGGTCCTCGTCAGCAAAGTGGACCTCTTCTGTGGAACCACTCCTGTCACTAGGGCTGGCAGGGGGGAGGGGACGCCGCTCGCTCCCCTTCCTGCCGCGCTTCCTTCTCAGCATCTTTCATTGGCCAATTGATCTGGAACGTGCGGGTGCAGTCAGGATGCCGACATGAGAGCAGCGTGCGGAAAAGGGTCTTTATTCATACAACAATAGCGCTTAGCTCCAAAACAGGTAAACAGTAATACGAATGGCACAGGTCCTTCAACAACTGACAACGAACATAGACAAGACACACACTTAAACACACCCACGACTACAAGCGACAAGTGCAACACATAACAACGAGACGAGGGTCAGGTGATACAAATAACACACACACACACACACACACACACACACAGAAGTACATACATAGATAAAGACAAATGTATCCACACACACGGACACGCCCGAAGGGAGGAGTCATAGGTTGTGTTGTCATAGGTTGTGTTGTATGATCAAGAAGAAATTATTACTGACCATATTATCACTGTTTTTTTTTTTTTTTTAGATTTTTTAAAAATTCTACATTAGCTGTCTTTTTTTACTTACATTTATAGGCAGTGTTTTACAGAAGGCTAAGCTGCCTATGTACTTGTAGTTTTGACCTGTGTTTCTGAGAGATTTTTAAGAATGAACACAGCATATCCTTGGTACACTCATAAATATACTATAATATAATATTATTACTTTGACATTTATTGTTAGCACTGAACTCAATTTAAGAGGCTTTTTTTACTCATATTTTGTAGTCATGCAATGATTTCTGTTATATTACAAAGTCATATCATGATTTTGAGATATACCTTTATGTTCGGTTTCCTTCCCTCTTGCTTCCCCTTCACGTTCTCCCTGTACATTACCTACTGTCCACGTTGTCACAGAGTGAACTTTTTGCCTTTGGTCAACTGTGCTGGGAGTGTACACACAAAACTCTGCTGCTTCCACACATATCAAATACAATGCTTTCAATAATGATTGAAATTCCCCTAAACCTGTATTTGGTTTAGCATGTAAATCACTACATCAGTCTATGTTACTGTCCAATATTGTCCAATGTGTCACTTTTCATAGTTTCAGTTTAATGTACAACCACAACTGCAGGAAAATATGTTATTTTTTAACCTGAAGACCATGTTGTTTTGACGATCTGTTGATCCTTTCTAAAGAATATTACCAAGATAAGATAGCAGGGATGCAATATGTGCTCTTTGTAAGATATTTTAAATACCAGGATTTCAGGAATATCGCAGCCATTGCTGAGGTTTACACTGAATCTGACTGCAGTGAGTCAGTAGCTCCCCAAAGAGTGGGGAGTGCATATGTTCCAGGTGGAAAAATGAAACATTAGTCATACAAAGTCTGGTTCATACAAAAACTGCTAATCCCTGAACTGACATTAGACATGCTGTCTGCTGAAGCATGAAACTAAATTTTAAGCCATTTCTCAAAAATGGTGGTTGAATCAGAAAGTTCAATATCAAAGCAGAGACCGTTTCAGTGTTTGGGGGGATGAACAGCAAATGCACAGTTAATCTGTTGCTTCAGTTTTGCTCTTGTAATAGCCAAAACCCCTTGCCTGATTTGAAGACTTCAGTGATCTAGAATGAATAGACACCAACACAATTCAAAAATACAATTGGGATCTTCAACATGAAATATTAAAACATTGAATTAAACCCCAAGAGGAAGCATATACAATGAAAATAAAATTGGGCAAAGGGTGGATCACTGGTGGACTCCACAAGTAAGATCAGTGATAGAAGACAACTGATCTCCAAAAAGATTTCTATATGATGCAAGAGTCAACCCAATTTAAAGGAGGTTCTGTTATGCTGACCCACTGACTAATACCAGGATCAGAGTACATGAATTCATCCTAATTTTGACATTGCTGACACATTTCCACCTTTAGGCCGGATTATGAATATCATGGATGATCAACGTAGCGTGACAATCTAAGAACAGCAATGTGATGTCTGGGCCTAGCATGAAAAGGCTAGCATGACTGAAAGCTAGCAAGACTAACCTGATGTGCTAAAGGAAATGCTTCATTTCCATCTGTACTTTGGAAACGAGCACACTTTGCAGTGTGTAAGTATATACGGTATTGTGTGTGTGTGTGTGTCTGCCAGAATGAGCAAAGATCTGACCTCATAGCAAACTCAGGGTCTAACTCTGCTTCAAACATTAATGGTTGCACATGCTTTCTCCAGCAGTCATGTTTCTCCTAGGGTTTATGTTTAACACTTGGAATCATAGTGTGAAGCCCGGCCTGTGTTGGCACACCCCGTGGAAGAAGAGTCGGGGGGGGGGTTTAAGCACGGATTTATTATCATTTAAAGGAACAGGCGGTCGAACTTGCCATTTTGAACAAAGCTGTTCAGTCAGAGTAAGAATGGTTCTGGGGTGATTGTTCATGGTGGTATTTTGACCAGAGCATGTCACAGACAATTCATTCAGACCCCTGAAAACTGTGTTAACATGTTTAAAGGGGGGTATGTCACCTTTAACAATCCAGCAATTTTGTTCCAGCAAGGGGAAGAAAACTGTTCAAAGCAGCTGTTGATTAAACAATCTCTTCAACTGAATTACCACTGACCCCCCTCCCCTTCCCCAGCATGGTTTCTCTGGCATTTTTGTCAGTTTGGTTTACAGCAATGAAGACCTCAAATCTCTGAGGGAACTGGCAATAGAATAGGGAGTAGAGGAAAGATTAAATTTAGGATTTAATCACATAATTTGGCCCAGTGATAAGTGTAACATCGAATATGAAGCAAAGTTTAATCATCATAACAGCAATAAAAATGAGACAAAACTGTGATGCAAACCATAAAAAGAAAAACACATCAGGTAAGGTCTCAGCTGAGATGCTGCTACACATGAGTGCACTGTCTTCCTGCAAAAACTGAATCTGCTAAAAAAAAAAGAAAAAAAAAAAAGAAAAAGCATTATAGTCTTCAGCAGAAACACTGGAATAGAACTCTTCTTTCTATTGTATTGCTTTTGTAGGCATTATGGAGCACATATGAACTTTCCTTGTTTCCATCCACTTCACAAACAGCAGCTTTCCAGGTAGGTGCTAGCAGATAGTACTTCACTTTCTTTGGAAGATCATTCACCTTTGCAAGAAAACATTGCCAGTTGGTGCATGTTGCTGTAAGGAAGAATATATTCAGACAGTAATGTCAGAAAGGAAAGATGTGGATTAGGGCTGGTGCATGTAAATGCTGCATCTCTAGTGAATGCTCCAGCAATGTTATGACTGAATCACAAGGAAGTCCATTGCCTGTTACCATGGAAATCTTTGCCTGATACCCAAAGACATTCTGTGTGCATCCACTGGCTGAATCAGCAAGAACCAATAGTTTGTAGCTATTGTAGTTTTGAAGGGCTTTGCTATCACATATTGTTTCAGTCTGTATTGCCAATTCTCTGTTTGGGTGGGAAATCATGTGACATGCTTAGTAAGCCTCTAAAAAGCAGCTTGATTTTAATAGCTTGTCATATTCCTGCTGCTCCTTTTTTTTCCTCATGATTTTTTTCACCCTCTTGAGGATTACAAAGATGCAGATTATTGGAGGCATTATTACAGGAGTCTCCTCATCACTGAGCAGAAGAGAGTTTGTAAGCCTGTTTATGATTGCTACTTTTTTTCATTTTACATGCCTATACGTTCACAGATGAGGACCTAACTATCTGCTTACATAAATACACACACCGGGCAATGGAATATTAATGAATAATGACATGTTTGTCTAGTTTAAAGCATAAATAATGACGAAAGCCCTTGTTTCAAGCAAACTTACTCCAGCAGGGGAGTTTGGTACTCCCTCCTCTCTGATCAGGGTCTGCTGTTCAACAGGGATCTCATGTTCAGGCTGAAGCCTTGCATTCTCTCCCAGTAGAGTACTAGTAGAGCAAAATGCTATCAGACACTTGCATTCTTCATAGATATCCATTCAACAACAGCCATTTAATCAAGCAACATTTTCTTCATATGACAATATAATATATATGCATTGTCTAGGCGTTTTTTTTTCTATAAATGTCACATTGGATCACTTCAAAAGTGCCTCTGATCACATTCTGCTTCACACAAGTCAGCTGCGGCTCAGATAATTGGCCAGTTCAAATGAATAACCTGCCAAACCCTGTTGTCGGTTTCTATTTTTTGCTTCATGCTTTGAGAGGAAGTGGCAATTGAAAAGGAGAGGTAGGCTAATAGACAACTGCATCCTGCTATAATGTATTCTCAAAGCCTCTAGTACATGTCAAGGCAGCGAAAACACCAATCTGTACAGTGGACATTCATGACTTAGCTTAGAAACCACTGCTACAAACTTAACATGGTAGGAAACTATGCCCCTTTAAGCTTCTAGTAAGACATTAGTACCACCTAGTGGACACTACAGAGTAATTAGCTCTGCACAATGATTTAACAAATTGTCAGGTCTTATTTATTCATTCATTTGTTTGCTTGTTTGTGCGATGACATTTATCTGTGATTTTAGCTGATACTATATTTGATGTTTTAAACTAAATGTTATGTTGAGTCTCGTATCCTAAATTCATTCAATCCATTCATCTGCACACATGACAAAATGTTTAGATCATTTTTCAACAATAATGTATTGCATCAAGATTTAAATTATATATTTGTTCTCATTTAACTAATCAGAAATGTTATAAAGCCACAATCAATGTAAATATTTAACAAGTCAGCAAGTCCTATTTTAAAAAAACGCTTAATATGTCAAACTTAATATGTCAAATATGTCTGAATAAATTGGAAATTCTTCCAAGAGACAGTGGAGCCAGTGGAGGTTCTAGACCATCTGAACTGGGGGGCAGACTATGTCCAATAGTTCTGTATTCAAGCCAAGATTAGATACAGTATTGTACCAGTTAGCCATAACTGAATTCTCTGGATCTAAATGACTTTCTGCATGAGCGTTTTTATTATTCTTTTTAAAGAAGTGCGATGTATCACCTTTTATCTTAATTTTTGGATAGAACTATAGAGCAAAAAAGTGTCACACTACGATGGGATTTCTGCGTTAGCCACATACTTAAGCTAACTAGATGGCTAGTTACACGCAGATATGAAGTACTTCATATGCAGCACATTCTTAAAATCACTAGCATGTTGCCAACTTCTCACTAAAGAAAGTAGCTTTTGGCTGTCCTAAAAGTAGCTGAAAGTGGCTAAATGGCGTAACCCCCTACAAAGACTATCTAGAGGGGTCTGAATACTCGCTAAATATAGCGACAAGGTCGCTAAGTTGGCAATACTGGTGCCGCTTTATCGCCATTCACAAAAATGCCACGCTACGCCACGCCAGGCCTCAGACACGCCTCATTTAGGAAGGTCCAAGGATGTTGTGACAGGGGCACTAACTTTCCACCCCAGAACCGCCACTAATGTGCGATACATTAGATTATGCAGGAAAGGAAAATGCTGATTAATTCATTCTTCAATTAATGTTAGCTGAATTCCTACTCAAAGTTTATGTGGTCAGCATTCACAGACCATCCTACCATAACCACAAATTTACCACCATCGTCAGCCCATTTATTCATTTATTCATATATTCCAATATACTCTTGCCTCACCACTGCAATTACATGACTGTATGGCCCCCACTCTCCTCCCCGCTGGCCTAAAACTGTGGCCCTGTTAGGGGGATAAGTATTCACCCTGGGGTAAAGGCGTCTAACAATACCCATGAGAACTCATTTAAGAAATGTGTTTCTGCTTTCCTTTGGACTCCATACAGTACTCAACAGTCAACCTAAAAGACAAAAAGAATGCCAAATTATTTTCTACATGCTAAGAAATCCAGTTCTTAATGTAAAATTACACATGGAAGGCATTTAAAGAGTTCGGATCCACAACACCAAGTTTAAACAGTGAACAGCTGGTAGGAAACTGTTGTTGAATGAAACATCAGTGAAAATCATAAACTTTAGGTCAGACATTATCTCAACGTGATGGAGCATCAGTTGTTACTGAGCTTTAATTCTCAAGGACTGACAAAAACGTCTGCTAGACGTGATGTTACTTCTAGCTACAGTTTGTCAGTTCACATAATATTTGTGTAACTCTACATCAGTTTTGTCTGCAGGGGCATATTTTCAAAGCATATGTGAACCCTGAGTATATTTAGCATAATGATGTATCAGTAGCCAGTAAGTTAAGCCTAACCCATTAGGATGGTATTGGCGGGGTGGTAATGAGATTTCCTTCAGGTTTTGGCCAATGTCACTGCTACATACTGCTTGCACTGTGGTGCACATTATCATAAAGTAGACACAGCACACATTTTGCAATGCACACGTGGTTCTTATCGCACCTCTATTTTCCGCATGGAGGGATAAGCAAAATTGACTCAGTGATGTTTCCATGCAAAGTGGCTTTGCGTTTCCATTCACACGAATAAGGATGTGGCAGGCCATCAAAGCTAGATGCAGGTGTGGGAGTCAACACTGCCGCGCTTGTCAGCACATGAGGGGAGAGACAACAGCGCTAGCACTGATGTAAACCAGCCACACATTACCATTCAGGGAGATGCACGCTTGCTCTCCCTGTGTTTGACTCACATTACATCCATGAACGCAAATGCACAACATTTCTAGACAAATGTGAAATTAAGGCATACGGCACGTGCGTCGTTATAGCCAGTCTCATGCACCTGCGGTGTGCGTTTTCCACGATGTCGCACTCAGCTTGTGGACTTATGTCATGGGCTGTGTCACAAATGCCACCAAGTCAACAACGAAGTGAGAAGGAGAAGCTCATAAATGACAAATATTGTCTTCCACGAAGGTCAGACATATATCTGTGTGCGCTGCAATGAACTCGGCAGACATGCCAGGCATTTCTTGATGCGGACGCTGTTAATTATGACAAACAACATTTCATTGGAGGAGACATAAAGACATGCACATGGCTTTATTTATTCTGGCCAACAAATGTATGTCATGGACACCTTTCCTCAGCAGTGTCCTCTCTCGACATCCCGTAAAGGAATAACACAGCGCGTGGGAGTGAGAGGATGCCGCCTCCCGATAACAAATAAAAACAGCACAACGATTCCATTTGCATTTTCAACATCTGTTTCAATGACAGAGACCCATGATTTGTTAGTTTGCTGCCTAGAGGCCTGTCTTCAAATGGTAATTTAGGTCCCTTATCAAGTGCTTTGTCACTAGAACCCATATTTATGTAGTCCTCACTGGGGAAACTCCTGTTGAATTATTAATTCATGATTTTTGGGCACTGCTACAGCCACAACACTTCCATACTGATCGTATTAGACAAGAGGACTAGCTGACCAGTCAAACTGAAGCCCCATGTAAAATTCATAGCACAAGTTGCATTACGCTGGTTTGTATAGCCTAAGGATTTTGGAGAAGGGAAAAAAAAAAAACCCACAACAGCAGCAACAAGAACAACAACAGATTTTTCCCACTTGCAAAGCCACCATCAGGTCTAAGTGTCTGGGGCGGATTTGTGGCAGGCTTTTTGCCCAGTGAGGTCAAATACCTGCAGAGAAGCTCTCATCTGCACTAATGCCACTGAGAGCAGGAATGGCTTGTGTTCAAGTGGACAGAAGGTGGGCGGAGTGAGTGGCGGGAGGGGAGAGTGCTGATCAGACCTCCCTTCCTGCACGCTCCAGCTCACTCATGTGTCCCGGGAGTCGATGTCCAAGTGGCCTGCTGCACGGAAGAGTGGACTTAACTTTAAAATGAGGGTTAACATGCCGTTACACCTCGTAAGAGTGTAACTGGCCAATGACAGGATTTTTTAAAAGAACCAGTGGCTATGAGGTTAAATTGTAGGATATCAGCGTTGTCGTGGAAATAAATACATTTAAACATCAATTACATCTATACTGGGTACACGATCCGAACCAATTCCACTTGCCTGTCACTCATAGCACAACCTCTACTTCTGCCTATAGCACAGCTTCCAACTCACTAACACTACCGCTGCTCTCAGGGGCATTAGCAAAAACGAGAGTTGACTTCAGTACTAAAATCTTGATTTAAAATAATGATCTGAACAGTGAGCAAAAAAGTTAGGCAAAGTAACAGAGCGATGATTACTGTACCCATGGTGTCCCTGGTGATCTGGTACAGAACTACAATGCCAAAATGGAGTTACTTTCAATAGTATCTGTGGAACTGCGGGACCCTGAAGGCCTGATCAGTCATAAGGACGCAGAGGTCTTGACTCAACCTGGCCAGCATGTTTGGCAACGGTTTCCTGATCAGTGGGGGCTTCACTCGCAGAAGTCAGGAAACCCCAGTGAGGCGATGGGGCAGCGGGCGAACAATGTAGGCCACGGCTTCCAGGAGTGGCCGATGATCTCACCCCATGGAAACATATGAGGCTGCTCGTAGACTAAAATGAGCAGTTGCATAGTATGTTGTGCCCTTGTCCTGTTACAATAATATATCCATTTATGATGGATAATTAATATAATCCATTATTCCATTTTATATCCATTATTTCAATTATCCATTAAGTTTCATTTTTTCAAGCCATAACAGATTGTCTATATATTGCGGGAAACATTTGCACTGGCAAAACAGATATGATAATGGTCTTCTTGGAATCACAAATAATTTAGAAATAATCCATGAAACTTCCCACATTTCTCAAACCGGGCTTTCTGCCCCTCACACAGGACACATCTGTATGCAGGCCGGATGGCACCAAGTCAGGAAGGGACACCAGGAATGAAATATTCATAAAATACTCTCTCCCACCAATGAGCAGACATGACAATGGTCTCCGTTTCAAACTGAGGTGCAAGCCAATAGGGAGCTTCGCCTGACATGATCTCTGCTTGTTCTGCTCTGTCTTCCTGCGCTACACTGACACATGCTTTCAAAACAACACCACACAATTAGACAGAGGTGCAGTGCTGACGGCATGGCTGCTTAGACATGAGAGAATGCACAATCAGGTAAGAGGGGGAAAAAACCTCAGCAGATATATCGCATGGAAACTGCAGGGAACAGTGGCTGTACCTGTGAGATAGATGCACCTGTCTTTGGAGATTGCGTGGGGCTCCTACTTAAATCAAGTTTTTTTCCAGTGCACATTTACCACCCACCTTGTTTGAAACATTTATTAGAAATGCGTTGTAGGTGTATCGTTAGAGAATACGGTCCATCTGTTGCTATGCAGTTTGGGACAATCATTCTCCAGCTCTTCATCAATAGTCTGCTTTTGTCCACCTGACCACTGTTGGCTGGATATTCTCATATACCAAATGGACTGTGACATTCACATGTGTGAAAACTGCAGTGTCCGCTAAACCAAGTCACTTTTAGCGCTATATTGAGAATGACCTGCTAGCAAATTAACACTGGGCCAGCACTAATCTTTCAGAATACACTTCAAGTGTTCTGCCAAGTGTTGAAACGGCAGGTGAATTCACCACTAAAAAAAGAACACAGACTGAGGAAGGTAACAAAGTAATGACTGTACACTGTCTAATTCCTGATTACAGAGATAAAAAAGAGCTACAACAACAATAATGGCTACTTAGTTACCTTCAGACCTCACTCTAGGTGTTGGGTGCTATTTAAATTGATCGTCTGGAGTCTGTGGCCTGCTTGCCCAGTAAACAAGCAATATAAAGAACGACTGTCAACGACTTGTCAGTGTCTCCACAGATATCATTAATAGATTTTCTTATAAGGTAAAACTTTAAAATGAAACTATTACCACTGCTACTTTTGTTTTTGTTCTCATCTCCTTATGAGAAAATTCTTATTCCCCATCCCTTATTATGCTCACCTTTGTCTTGTTTATCCAGTGTTAACCTGTGTATTTACCCGTCTACATGGTTGGGTGGTGTTCACATCTGTAAAGATGTTAAGAGTGCATGCTAACACATTACTGAGCAGCGGCATCCCCGGAGACAAGTAGTTAATAGATTAATTACAGGAAATCCGAATGAGATGAAGCTTCAGGAAATGACTAGAACTGAGATCACGAGGTGATTATACTGTATACGATCACATGGACTGAGTATTGGACCGGTGATTATGTGCACACACCTTATGACGGTAACATCTAATGCATCCATTGTCTTAGTATTTTGTCCGTTTCAGTCCTTGTAGACTTTAATAGACAGCGTCGACCTACCTGAGGAGAAGGGGAGGGGCTACAGTTATAAAGGGGAAAAGCAAAGACTTTATAGGAAACCTCACAACACTCTCAACTGACTCTGAGTGTGGGCGGGTCTAACTCAATACATGAAATATGCTGTTGAAGACCTGAATATTTTAACACACAAATGGAATTACTTCACTGTGGATTTTGTGTTATTGTGTCTTTGCTTTTGACCCAAACTAAAGGAAAGGCACCTTGTATTCATCTGGTTAATCTATTTTCACTAGTACAGCTGTGTTTTAAACACCTCACCCAGACAACTCACAGTTCCCACATTCATTCATGTGATCGCTCAACGTTTTGTTGATTCAAGGTTATTTCAGCTCAAGTACAACCTCTCGGTTATCAGGAGAGTCTCTTTTTTATCCTTACTTTCACATTTTAGAATTCTTTGTTCATAAATGTTCCTGTGCACCAGGGTCAGGGAGCCCTATTTCCTGTTCACACTTGTCTCCTGTCTGAAACAGGAGTAGCAGTAGTAGTAATAGTTTCATTTAAAACCTTTACCTTATAAGAAAACCTACAAATGATCTCTGTGGAGACACTGACAAGGCACTAGACACTTGAGTCTCTGCTCCTTGGTTACAGGTTCTTTATTACCTCTGCAGTAGTTCCTTTCCCAGAGAGGCAATTGAAGAAAAAGTGGAATAAAACACAAGCCTTTTCTAGCCTTTGGCTAAGAGGTGTCCAGAAACTTTGTCAAACTAATTGATGGCTTCATTAGATCCTAATCAGAGCGTTTCACAGGGCCCCCGGCCCCTGACAACCCATTCCTATGCATTTGAGGATAAAGCTTAGGAAATGGAGTTTTACTGTGCAGGATATTGTGCCTGCTGCACCTTTAGAATCAAGCGACAGTGTCTGTCTGTCAGGGACGTAATGTAGATAAAGTGGATCCTGGGTCTACTGGTGTGGAGATGGATTGTGGGACAATAACCTTAAGACTGAAAAACTACAGTACTGAGAAGAATGTGACCACTGACTTTGCAGTCACAGACTAATACCTTTATCTTATTTGTACAAAACTTTTCATGATGAACTGCATGAAGTCATAAATGTAGTAACATTCTATAGAAAATCTAAATGCCATTGAATTGGCTCTTAAATTGTGTTTAAAATATTTTTGTGTTAAAAATGCACCAATTGCATGACTTAAGAATTCAACAGGCTTAGGAGATCTAATCTACAGGTTTAGCCATTCAGACTGCTGTATAAAATACAAACAAACCAAATTAATGTCAAAATACATCAGAGCGTGCTCAAGAGATCATCATTACACCAAAACGTGCAATAACATACCATAGCTTTGCTCCACCAACCAACAAAAAGTATGCATTCATGAATATACTTAAATGTCTCTCCATTAAAAACAGTGGTCTGATGGAGTTTTTTTTAACACATATTCATGCATACATTCTTGCATGCATGAATATGCTTACATGTCTCTCCATCAGTAACAGTGATGATGCTGTAGTACACCCCAGGATTCAGCTAGGAGTAACAAATCCGGCAGTGATTACTGACTAACATGCTGACTTGATGGTGCAGACAGGATGATTCTGGGTCATTCAACACACTGATCTGATCAGGCAGAGACAGATACAGACCAAGAAACAACAAAACCTGTGGAGTATACCTGCTGGTTACTATGGAAGTGACCCTAGCACTTTTTGCACGCAGACTTGTATGGGTTGTTTGAGAGGTTTTCATCTTTTTCCCTAAATCCATTTGGAAACTTTTAGAAACATCCGAGTCCCTTTTTGACTGCCTGTGCGGAGGCTGTGGAGCAGATCGGCAAACATGCAAAAAGGATAAAAAAAAGAAGAAAAATGAAAGAGTGAGGATGAAGGAAAGAGTAAGAACGTGTGCAAGAGGAAGGGAGCGGAAGAGCGAAAGGTGGGGAGGAATGGGGAGGGTTTTTAAGATATCTGCAAGGAAAAGGGGATTAAGGCTGATTCGATGCCAAACAGCTCTTGGCAAATGGAGCTCGATGCTTTTAGGATGCCAAAAAGAGTCAATAAGTCATCAGTGCATTCAGTCAGGGAGATAATACATTTAGGAGAGAGGATTAACAAATACAATAAAAACAGGCCTTTACAACCACCGCTGCGATTCCACTCGCTTTTGTACACAGAAACATATTCAAGATCCCCCTGTCCTTCTGACACATTTCAAATCCCCTACTGTCTTTCTGAGATTTAGCTGTAGCGCTGTCTTTGCCATCCCCAAACACAAACAGTCCCACCCACATGCTGGAATGGTATATAACTGCTGTAAAACTGGGCTGCCTTGCAGCCCTGTGTGTATGCACAAGGGCCTTATAGACAGGTGATCTCATAATACAGCACATTTAAAACCGGCCCCCAAAACCCTTCAGCAAATAAACTTTTTAACTGAAAATAAATAATCAGGTGTAGCTTTTCAACAAGTTCTGTAAGTCAAACTTCAGAGTAATTCAGAGTTTATTATGTAAACTTTAAGGAACCAAACATTTCTTTGTTGGTCTATTACATATCTATCATACTGTGGTTATGTAATAACTATAGTTAATCACAGAATAAATAAATCATAGCAGTAACTCAGTCATGCCATAAGATAAACAACTAGCCTTGGACATTAGAAGGATGCAACAGTAAATGCACCACACGTGTGATCTTTGATTTGATACAGAGATATGGACTGTGCATGTTTTGTGCTCTCCAAGGTGTTGGAAATTCTCAAACCAGTTTTGTAATGTTTAAGGTCATGACTGGAGCTCCTTCTAGAGCAGCACTAGAGGACAATCTTCCCTGCAATTTTCACACGGAATGAGAGTATTCTGGTCTTATCACAGGTTTAAATGGCATGTGAAATCGGCTCTCTCTCTACCTATTATTAATGACCAGAGTGTTAGGGATTCAAATCTAAGAGGACACAGGAGCGCTAGGCAATCTACATCTCCTCTAAAGGGCAATTTGTCTGAGTAATTGCACTTGCAAAAATCTATCACTGTCACGCTCCCTTGGCCAATTAACACCTGGGCATGAAAATAGAGGGAAAGAATGAGAGAGGAGGAGAGGGTAGAGGTAAGATTAGAAAATATAGTCTCAACCTATCAACAACCGATAGCATTATTCTACGCTGTCTGGTCAAAAGCAACCACATCATTATCATGTGTGATCACAGTGAAAGTATTGCTAAGGCAAATATGTGTGACTCCGATCATGGAGATGTTTGGATTTGATGATAACTGGCGTTCTGATATGGGTTGATCATCTAGATCGTTTAATAGTCCCTGCTTAAAGCGCTTAACACATCTGAATGATTTTACACCCACACCTAACTATGGGTGGGTGTGGAAGTGAGAAGAGGTGATTATTGGGGTTATTCTCTGCTATACAGTCAGTTTTCCTTGTATGCCTGAGATATAGAATAAAATTTTACATTGCTGCTTGTAGTTATAATGCTCAGAGATATCGTCTACACTAGGTGCCATTAACCTAAGGGACATGCCCTTTGACATTAACTCTCATGTCCAGATTTGCATCCGGAAGCGAGGGTTCCTCCATGTTAAACAAATGAAATAGGCGCCGGTGGGTCACATGACTCACACAACCCAAATGAATAGCAACGGATGCGATGTGCCCTTTCATGGAAGAACTCTACACGAGTTTCATTAGCTCTCAATTAGCAGCTATCTGTTGAGCAGTGGGCCTAAGCCACAGAGGACATAAGCAGTGCAGAACTCTTCAGAACGGAGAGAGGCGAAGCGTGACTGAAGCTTCCTGCAGGACGATCCAGCCAGACCCACGGTTCCTCTCTGCGATAATGAAGAGAGGCTGACCCCTCACCTTTGACTGTTTTACATTACCAGAGAGAGACAGATAGATAGAGAGAGAGAGAGAGAGAGAGAGGGAGAGAGAGAGAGTCCATTAGTCCTCTACTATCAGCGTGATTCTTAATTATACTATAGGTACAAGACAGCACAGAGCTGACTTCCCTGTCCTCTCCCTCTCGGGGTTTCCTAATTACATTGTAACTGAAACATGGAGGACATGGCCCAGGATTCCTTGCAGTATTAAAATGAGAGCCCTAGTTCTTCATCCTGAATGCTGCGACTCACATGCCTCCCAGCTCTAGAAAATCATCTCACATCCCATAGAAGTGATGGAAGTGCCCTTGGCCACTGATCTGAGATCAGCGTTTGTGGTTTGTATTATGCTACTTTTAAACCTGCGCTGATTCTAAGGTTGGCTGCATACCAGCCTCAGCGGAGGTAATTGCTGATGTTCTACAGGTAGTGGCCAAATGCTTCAGCGGCACACCACAATCACACATTAGGCCCCTATTATAAGTAGAACACTTACTGATGGAGCAATTTGTTCTTTAATTTAGGGTTTTCATTAAAGTCTAATTATATTAATCACACCACCCACTGATCTCTCCAGTCAAGATGATTAAGTGGAAAGTGAATGACAGGAGCTCTAATGAAGAATGGATTAATATAGGAGGTATGGGGGGTGCTACCCTTTGTATCATCAATACTCTGGTCATTGCTCCTGAATATGATGAATCCTTATTACTGCATTGATGAATGATGTCTTTCATTCCACCGTCTTAAGTCATTCATCCTGTAGGTTATTCAGTACTGTTTAGTCATAGCCTAGCTGGAACTTGTCAGATGTCTGAATATTCACCATTCACCATATCCACAATATAATGTAAGAATAATCCTTTGACAGGTCACCTTTAAGATTATAAATAAAATCTTGCCCTAGAAGACCAACAAAAACAGCAAAACCTTTCAAGAGAATTTTGATGTGCCAAACTACAATGCGACACTACTTTGAATTCAATGCATAGAGTTCTGGGGGGAAAAAAAGCTTAATGTGAACTTGCAAATCAGATCCATTAAGATACTGTAATCCCTGGGTGACTGTGTACTGTCATTCCCTTTTCTCAGTAGAGTCTGTCTTTGTATCAAAATTAATTTCAGTACAATGAAGCTCTTAATGTGATCTTAATAGAAATGGTGGGATAAAAAAAGATTGAGTGTTGCCCACAGACAGAGAAGAGAAGGAGAGGGACATAAAGAGAGAGAGAGAGAGAGAGAGGTGAAGGGTGGGCATGGGGTAAACTCATGCTGTTGGTTTCTATGGTCTTTGATTAATAGCCTTAGTAGTGCTGCAGCCACTCCTCTTTGAGTCAGTAATCACTGCTGTGTGGGGCTGAAGGTAGCTTTGGTGTGAAATTGAAGGTTTACTGATCTACTGAATGACAGATGACAGACAGGACACTATAACAATACACACAGCTAAAAAAACTGCCATAATTAATTACAGCTATCAACTTCAAAGCACACAACCAAAACACTGCACTCTTAACACTGCAAAGCTTGATCACTGTTGATAGTCAATCAGTAAAAAGCTGGTTGTGTATGACTACATACAGTATAAACAATCATTAATAATTAATAATTTAGAGCTGATCTTTATACTGCTTGTTTTATAATGAAATCAGTAATATCACTGCAAGTAAGCAGTGCTTTCTTTGCTTCCATATAGTAACACACACACACACACACACACACACACACACACCGAATGTCAAGGTATTGTAACATCTGTTTATTGTTCTTTAGAATTTTTGTCAACACATTCCAGCCACAGTGTCTTTTGCCCTGCACAGACTGTAGAGGAAAGGGAAGTTCCTAGGGTTAGAGGCTGTGCTGCAGGCACTGCACAATGATGTGTATTGTAATGCAGAATCCTGCAAAATATCACCCCCCCACTACCCCAAATCCTCTGCCAAGACTTCCCCTCCCCGATCATCCACTGCTCAGCAACCTCCATCTGGGCTTAATTAAAGAAAGTCTGTTAGTCCTACAGTATACGACAATAACTCACAACTAATTATGCATCAATTATTAAAACTCTGAAAGCTTATTAAACACAGTGCAATAATCAGTTACCCACACCTGGAGATTTATGAAATGTTGACTTGTCTGTGTAAGGAAAAATTAACAGAAGCAGTATGACAGACCAGAATGATAATAATCATCTTTACACAGAAGGAAGGTGGGTGAGAAAGTGAGAGGGAAATATTATTTGCTCATGGCATGTAATAAATACCCAAACCACCTCCCTAATCATATTTTCATTTATTTGCCAAGCAGTTCAGCGCTGTCATACTTTGCCAAACGTGAGGCTGTAGCACAGATCTGTATTTATCACGTGGAATCCATCTGTGATGCTCCATAATTTGGCGATATAACAATAGGGCACCTTCATAGCACTCTGTACATCTTATCCCTGAGCATGTGTCACCCTTGACCTTCGATCTTGAGAAGATCTGCTTATTAACAAGAATCTCCTGCAAGGAAAGCAACTGAGGTGTGACTGAATCCAGCAGGAGCGCTGCCTGCGTATGTGTGTACTTGGAGCTTATCAGAAGCAGGCGATGTGAGCTGAATTGGATATTGATCTGTATATACGGAGTGTGCCATGCAATAAGAGGAGCTACAAAGATTCCTGAGCAGCATTCCCAGACCTGCAGAATTCCATCACAGTGTGACCCGTGAGTCAGCACACAAAGCCATGCTCCTTAAAATCACACCACTTATCCTCTGTGCAAGGCTTTCTGGGTATTACCAGGCTTTTCTGGCCATTACCAACCAGATGTAAGTGGGTGGAACAACTAATTGAAATGGGTGAAATCATAAAAAGGTCTATTACTTTTGAAGAGAATCTGTGAGCGACATTGCAGAGACAGGGCTGATGCGAGCTGGCAAAAAGGAAAAGGTAAATTAGTGGGTGTAACATTGTGAATGTAACCTACATTCTGCCAAGGCTCAGAGATGCTGTATACCAGTATTTGTGTATTCTGATGCTGTGGGTTGCTCTTTGGTTTGTAAGAATCAATGGAAATAAATGCGATTTCTTTACTGTTAAACACCCTGACATTAATATGATTTATGTGTGGGAGTTTAGAAGGCCGATTGTAATCAGCTTATTGACTGATCTCTAGTCAGATCTCTAGTCATACTCTCATTTCTATTGGTGTGGCTTTTCAAAAGACCATTGATTGCCGGTTGTCATCAGTGTTTATTTATCTTGGTTAAGACACCAATCCTATAAACTCTAATAGTTTCATGTCCTTTCACTCAATACTTAATATGCAGCATATATGGGCTCAGCAGACAGGTAGATTCCTTGGTCCAGTTTCAGAAACTGTCCTATAGGCACTTGAAAATCTTTAGCTGTGATGGCATATTACTCAGGTTATGACATAGTAGTTTAAAACAATTTGTATTGAAAGAGCTCTTTTGTTTGTTCATGTGAGACAATGCTTCTATCAGAACTCATTTACTCAAAGCATATGGTTCATCATAAGCAAATATTAGAACCCATTTATCAACTGTGACCTGGTGAAATATCAAAGCACATAGTCATTAACAAATGAGTGCTGGCATTCATACCATAGAACTGCATTATGCCATGTTGATTCCTGAGTTGGGTTAGACTGCCTGTCTCTCCCTCAATACAGTGCAATTTACATTTTTATTTTAGTGTTTTTTCCTCATGTAGCGTTTAAATAATTCTCTGTGGTTTAATATTGTGGTAAGTCTAGAAGATATTCCAACCAATCAGCAAATCTCCTGACAGTGGATTTATAGCTGGAAAAGATGTCCTGTCTGCCATTAGGGAAATGTATTCCTAATTGCTCTTTGTAATTAAGGATCATCACTGGAAGACATTACACATCTGTGTGTGTGACCCATGAGCTGTTCTTCAGAGGTTTGTTTGGTTATAGTCAATTAATGGTGGTTCTGTACATGGTGTAAGAAGGCTGTTTCTAGTAAGCAGTAGTGGGTTTTTTTAAAAGATGCATTGCGATATATAAACACTATGGCAGCTGCTTTTAAAAATACATAAATGCATTAGATATTAATATTCTTCCTGTGCTTAACTTACTGTCACAGGGTAAAGTTAGAATTGTTTCCTGAGGAGCACTTGGTGGGAACTAATTTTAGCTGATTGGAAGTGGGCAGAGCTGGGTTTCTGATTGGAGCAGGCATTCGTGTCTTCCAGCCTCAAGACTGTGGGAGTGGTGATGTGGGAGAGAGATGACAAGTGGAACAGGAGGAAGATACGCGCAGGGAAGAGGGGAACACAAGCAGCGTGACGCAACGCCAGCGAGGCAGTGGTGAGGAGGGAGACGACCTGCGTGCATGCCTCGCTGTTTGTTCTGTGGGAGGGAGCATGTGGGGAGGAACCATTACAACGAGGTAGCGCTGAGAAAAGCGAGGACGTGTCATGTGAGGGTCATGGGTCATGTGCGCACCAGCCCCATGCGGGTTTTAGCAGGCTGGCAGACAGTGTCACGTCCCAGTGGGATGGGATGGGAGGAGATGTGAAACGTGGGTGCAGCTTTTTCAGCTTCTTTATAGAATCTACTGTCAGTGATGGAGCAATGGAGAAGTGGTAACTCTGGCATTAGGCAAGTCCAGAGGATTGTAAGAAAGTCAATGGATGAGGTAATTTATCTCATCAAACAGAGAAGGGGGGTAAGTGGGTTAAAGAATTCCTATTTTACCTATAAGCTTTCACTAGAATTGCAGCAACAGTCTACACAAATTGGTCTAGAACTCCTAATACAAATATTTAATCTAAATAAATAAATTAAATACATCTACATATACAATCTACATTAACTCCCTATTTATTATTGACAACACATATTGTTAACAAGCATAGACCTTCATAGATTCTAGCATAGATTCTATTCCCATACTGACTTTCAATGGATACTTCTCATGTACCTGCACAGGTCACAAACTTACACCAAATTCACATAGTGACATGATGTGTGTGATGTAGTCAGTAATACAAATGACCTGCTCACACGGAAAACATCCTAATTTCCTTTTTCACAGTGAAATGGGTCAATAGTTTAGGTTTTTGCCCCTTGTACATCTCAGTAACCTTATGCAGTTATACATTTCCTTGTCCTTCACAGGATGTGAGAGCAGTGACTAGCTAGCTATGTGCTGTTGTATGCCAATGCCAAGGCTGGTGTATGGTGAATACTGAAGAAATGCAAATCCTGCCAAGGCTTTTTATTTGGTCTGAAAGTAGAGAAATTTGCAGTTCAAGGTACCACACGTGGGTCTACAAAAAGGTTAATAAATCATTCTCTGCAGCACTGGAGTGCAGGGTGGGCAATTTGCCACCGAGTATGTACCAAATAAAGTCCTTGCTGATGATTCTACTGCCGGACTCGGCACCTTCTACTGATTACGACCTCTGTTGCGTGCAGAAGGAGAAAGCTGTTTTTGAGACCCTGGCACTGGCGCCTTATCTACAGCTGCAACAGGTTTTTGGGCTTGTTTAATTTTTAGGCCAAGGTACCAAGTCCAACAATCCCTGAGTTTACTAGCCCAGCTTGGGAAATTTTGGTGACCCATGTTTTGTGAGCTTTTGCTCAAAATTATTAGTTTACATCAATGTCTAAAGGTTCCTAATTTTCTCCCTGACCACAATCATTTCCTTCAGATTGCCCTCAAAAGGTGGGTATATATCACCTGCCCTTTGGCTTATCGCTAGCCCAGTGGATTTTTGCCGGATGTGTGCAGGCTGTTGTCCCCCAGAGTTCAAAGGATATTTCCACCACTCTCCAGGTCATTAGCTTCTGCACTCCTTCTATGGGATTCACGCTGCTAGTCACCACTAGTTCAGTTGCAGTATATCAGGTCTGAGCCCGACTTATCCCTGAATCAGAACAAGGACTCCTCTAGGACATGCTCTACTTATTGACTTTCAAAATCTCAAAATTGTTGTACCCCTCAGGTTACAGCGCATTCTTTCATGTAGTCTGCTCTTTTTTTTGGTTTAGTGCTCATACTTCTCATGGAATTAGAGATTAGATAAACAACTTACAACATCTTTTACAGTGAGGGATCTCTGACAAAAATGCAACCATTCCAGTTGCTTTCCACTGGACTCTCTGGCTTCGTAGTTTTCCATATGTCCATATGTCCTAGAACATTCTGGTCCTCCTATGTCATAATGACTGCACAGTTATGTGAGTCATGTCCCTCAGTCTTCTGCCCTTTGCATTGCCTTCACTTCCTGTCATCCTGGAAGTACTACATAGGATTCAGGACTTGCAAACACCATGTTTTACTAATGGCCCCAAGATGGACTGCTTGCCCATAGTTTACCCTTGTTACCCTTTCTAAAGCATTTACCTTGGTACCTCCTACTCAGGAAGGACCTTCAGTCTCTGCTGGGGACTGCATGTGCCACATGCATCCAGATTATCTTCAGTTACACTATGGCTGCTAGAGCTACAGTTGATGGACTGTGAGCTGGCAGCACACAAGACTCTTGGTAACTTGAGATGCTCATCAGTACCAGCCTGTCACAGGAAAATATTCCTTGACTGGTTTGCACCTAATTGGTGCAACCAGGTTCTGTGCTCAGTCCATGGGGTGCTGTAGTTCCTACAAAATCTGCTAGATAAAAGCCATTCTCCATCCTGCTATTTTTACTAATCGTAGGCATGTGGACAGATATCTCATAATTCGATTCATGCATTCCTCACGGGCATGTGGCATCTTCACCCACTGAGCTCACCCAGCAGTCTCCTTGTATTTGTCCTTCATGGGCCTTAAGCTTTGCACTGCGAGTAGAAGCAGGTTTTAAAGAAGACTGCTCACCTATCTGGCCATTACCATGGCTATGCTTACAATGAAGCTCGCAAGGCTCTGTAGTCACACTATGACCAATCCAGCATTTATCCCAAGGGTCTTGTCTCCTTAATGTGTATATTAGCATTTTAAGTTGGGTCTTTCACTTCTGAACAGGTCTGACACTCTCTGTTATACCCAGTCTGGGTTTTGAGGTGTTAGAAGTGATTGACTGCTGACATTTATCAAACAGGACAGAAATAAGTTGGTGACAAGAATATGTTGGCTCCTCCCTTGAAGAGGCTTTCTCCCCAGGCGGTGGATGTATTCCCTAGAACCTTTACAACCTCCAGCAGCCGTCACCAAGAGCAATGCCTTGTCCCTTGGCTCAGGACATATTCACATCCTGGGCAGTGCTGAAGAACTTGTAGATGTACAGCAACTAGTTGGTCATCGGTCCCTGCAGGTTCTGCCACTTCTTCAACATCAGTGTGGCTTCCTTTTACACCCTTTTCTCGTTTTAGCCTTTTCTTACCCATAAACCCTCTTTGGCAAGTAGGAATGAAGTACAACACTGTTGACCTTGTTATTGTCCTTCTGTGAATTCCAGAGGACAGCCAGTGCTGTCTGCCACTCACACTCCTCAAGGAAATTCCTAGAGGATGTTTTTTCCTGTGAGCAGGGCATTTGTATTAATGGCTGCATGACACTTCACTGGCATGTCTGTATACAAGTTGAGTATCTGCTGCATTTCACTGTATCTATGACATTCATTCAAAATTCACAGAATGCTATTTGACTGCTATTTCATCACTAGTGTATTCAGAGATATATATATATTAATGGCCACTACTGACAACTTGAAATTGCTAAAACAGATAGGGATCACATACCTCACTTTGTAATTTGTGTTTTTTAGGTCAATAAAATATTAGATGCAAAAAATATCTTATGATGTTACTGAAGCCTGAGGCATATATTTTTTTCATAGAGCAACTTAATATTTTGCTGGAAAAAGCTGTATAATAATAAAAAATACATAATAATTATTTTTTGAGGGCGAGGAACCCTGGGATATGCGTCAGGAGGAATGTTTCCAGTGGAAGCTAAGGGTAAGTTTTAGGCATGATTCCTCTGACTACTAGTTATTATAATACTCATTTCAATAAATTATTACAATACTCATTATTATACTAATGTATTATAATACATTAAACCTAATCAGTAACTGCATTCTCCAACTGCATTCTCACTCAGCTTTTGACAAATAACTGGGTAAATAGCTATGGTTCAAGATTGCAGGTTACACTTAGACCAAATATTTTCTTAAAGATATTTGTAGGTTCCATTCCCAAATCAGAAGTTTCCTGGATATTCGATTAGATCAACAAACTGTTGAATGCCATTTTTTTAATATGTTGTACCCTACTGGCACATACACATCTAGAGATATAGGGTATCAAAACTGTGCTTTTAAATTCAAATGCTCAATCATACTATTCCATATACAATTTTGCCCACCAGAACCTTCTTTTGGCTTGTGAAAATCTTTAGTGAAGCAGCCCGGAGCCAGAATTCACGCGAAGATGCACCTGCACAGACAGAACCAACCTGAGCAAGATGAACGATATCATTAACTCAGCCAGTAAAGCAGAGTCTCTCTGCCTCCACTGCTGCTGGCAGCCCAGGAGCTAATGGGCTAAGCTAGAGTCAGACCTCCCCGGCCAGGATCAGAACATTTTCAATACACCCAGAATAAAACAGTACTGTACAAAAGTCATAGGCCACCATTAGGTCTGTTGCTTTACCAATGGTATGACAACCAAATACAATAATTTCTTTATTGGAATGCAACCACAAAACACAGAACATTTGTACTGTATGCAGTATTTACAAAACAGTTTTTTTAAGTATACAGTGTGACTTCCCCTTATAGTTATACTTGAATCTGCAAGAATCTGTCTCACTTAACCTCAATGGAATGAACCCTGAATGGAATATGGGACCAGAGAATAACTTCAATTAATTCAATTACTTCAAATATGTTTAAAAAAAGCCTGTAGAAGCCATTTTGTTCTGAAAATTGATATTTATAGTATTTTCTGATTGTATCAAAGATTCAGATATAACATATATTACTGTATCTTGATGGTAATGTGGTAGTTGAAGTTAAATTGGCAATGCAGTGAGTAGCTTGGTGAAATTAATTTAAATTCAGACCACCATATTTTGTACCCTTTGATCTCAAAATAGCTTAATGGTCGAAGCTCAGCACTACATAGTGTTACATAATAAAAGTACAAAACTTGGCCTATATTCTCAAAATTATAAAGAAAACAGGTTTATTGTGTTCAACATTATCAGTGTCTGTCAACACTGAAGAATCTTTACTAGAAGCTTTTCTAGGCAGTCACACAGAGGTCGTGCTAATAACTATAGACAAACCCTTTGGGGTACCATATAGACCTGGATTGCATCAAGGTCAAAACTAAGCCAGTTTTCCAAAACAAAACCGGGAAAAGGGTTCAACTTGTTCAGAATTAAACCTGTGCCAAGTACATCAACCAAATACATCGACAGCTGAGTAAGGATGCTGCCATTTCAATTTGAGGTTAATAAGTTGTTTAAAGTTCATTTAAAGTTCATCCTCGTACATCTAAATGACAAGTTAGTGGGAAAGAAACTCAGTAGCTTACTATGTACAGTTGGCTTGTGATACAGTTACAATTGCAACACAAATACATTATTTTTTATGAATACAGATAATGTATGTAATGTATGGCTGCAAAAACTTATGGCTTATAAATGACATCATAAAGACTTAATGTAAACTTTGAATGGTGTACTGTATATACTACTCTATCATACAACACTATCATACTCTCTATCATTGCACAGTTCCTCACATGGGTCATAATATTGCAAATGCAGGTTGATTGAATCTTTCAATTATAAAATAAACATAAGTGTGATCATTTGCATGATCAACCCTGTAATTGTAACCCTGATCAGCACCGCAATTCTATGAAAGCCAAGGGCATTAGAACATGTTCTTGACTGGCTTCAGAAGAGTCTCTCCTGGTATCAGTCCAGATGACAAATGTCAACCACAACAGGTGTAAAGTATGACACACATTCCACAGAAGGTCAGAATAATCAAGGGCAAACATCGAAACGCTGTCGCCTTCACCCTCACCATTATTGTTTTCCTCCTCAAAGCCATGTCAGCTGAGCTTTTGCCAACATGTCTCAGTGTGGCCATTTGAGGCCACCTGCACTGTCTTAAATCACAGGCCAATACCGTTGGCTGCCTGAGCATCTTTCCCATTGGCTTCCCCAGCACGCAGGGGCTCTGACACCTCTCGGACGTGCCCTTGACATTTCGGCAGGTTATTAACCTTTCGAGATGGGAGCGTGAGGACCCAGCACGAGGAGGAGAGATCCAGGAGATGACCGATGATTCTGGAGTGCTCCATACAGATGCTGGGAGGGAGAGGGAGTGAGTTGAGGAGGGAGAGGTGTAAGGGTGGCTGGGTGACACCAGCAAATGAAAGAGGATTGATATTCTAAAAAAAAAAACATAAAGACAACCTGTGCAGACTGGGCCAAAAGAGTTCCCCGAGTCAGTAATGACGGGGAGGGAACGGGGTAAGAGGAAACTGTGCTCTGTGTTCAAGTATTGACTTGATGTTCATTAATTCATGCTTAGAGTATGAAGCAACTGATAATTGCATTCATTTATACGAACAGAAACAGAAGTGTAGAGCAGTCTTTATAAAAGGCAAAAGATATCCCCACTTTATAGACAAGGTCAGAATCTGTCACCTCTCTCAGATTATTATATATTACACTACCATGGTACAGCAGTTGGTAAAGTGGCGTCTCTGAAGCAGTCTGTAGCTGTGATATAGGGGAGCTCGCTGGACTTATTCAGAAGGCTGTTAGTGGAGTCTATTCTTTGCTCAGGGTGGGTGGTCACTGGGGTACATGTCGCGTACTAGTTACATTTCTGCCTCTTGTGTCTCTCCTGCTCAGTGGCGTGTTTCTGTGTCTGTGTCCAGCTCTTTCCACAAATGCACCGATTACAGCTTGTAATTTTTGTTGAATCCCACCAAAAGCACGATATTCGAAGACCCACCATAATGAGAGCATATATACAGTCACCAGATTGTCTTCAGGTTATTGATGTCTGGCAAGAAGAGTGAAGAAATGCAGTCATTTAGAGGATAAGGTTAAGGTTAGTGTACGAGTGAGCCTTAGTCATTTGTGCCATTCACAGCTTGTACCCCTTATCCTAATGCAGTGCTTCGGAACATTTATAAAAAAAGTGGCCTGCTGTTAACCACTAGTATAATAACATATTGTGGCACATTCATAATTCATAATTTGAACTGTATAATTTATTAAGTATTTACATTTTTCACAAAGCCACATATTTTTCCTGACTGATAGAGCCATTCCGCACATACATGGCAAACTGGGTTCACCCTAACATCTGTTTCATGAGATTACACCACCTCTTGCTCTTCATGCAGATATCCTCTCATTGCACAAAACCCTCTTGGTGTTCCATTGCCTCCACACCTGTGTTCCACTTAGAATGCTCCTGAGGAGCACAAGGGAGCAAGAAAAGAGAGTTCCACATTAAATAAAGAATGAGAAAAGATAAAGAAGGGAGGAGAAAGAGAAACAGAGAGGAAGAGAGACGGAGGAAGAGGCAGAGAAAGGAAAGGAAGACAGGCAGAGGGAGAAAGAGAGGGAGAAAGAGAAAAAGAGAGAGATGGGTTTCATTATTCATCTCACACTAGCCCAGCTCTGTTCCTTGCCCAAAGGGAGGCGTATGAAATTTCAATTGGCATCATTCTGTGTGTTGAGTTTTAATGTCAATATCGTAGACACTCTTTCAGCGGCCTTGCAGCCTCCCTTCTGACTCAAACAAGAAACTTCAAAGGAACAGCTCTCCCGAACCCCTCAGTCTTGAATTAAAAATGTTAACCTTGGAGACGTGTTAACTACGAGGCAGGTCACGTTGTAGAATTCTAATGAATAGCCTAAATGATGCTCAGAGAATAGGAGAAGAGGGAATCGACTGTGCTCAGGGTTTCCATTTAATTCTCGTTCATTTTGGATTTGGGCTTGAGAATGCACTTCATGCCATAATGGATCGGAATTGCTCCTCTGGCGAAAAAGGATCAAATTTTCTTGAAATGTGATCTTTAAAATCACTGGACCTGGAGTTAGAGCTAGTGCTAAAAGTGACAGCTCAAGTACTCTCAAGTGCTGAAATATGCATATGTGATTGAAGGGCCTCTGGATAGAGTGGTCGGAGAACTTTTGTGATTAAAGAAGACAAATTAGAAGTGTAATAGCAGCTCTAGGATTACAAAGCTGTTTCTAAGTTTTAATGGGAAGAGGAAGGATCATTACCTAATCCCTTGTAACTCACGCATACACTCTTTCATTCTCTCTCTCTCTCTCTTCCACACAAACACCTGCCCCCCCAAAAAATAAATGAGTAAAAAAGTGAACCGTACACAGAGCTGTCTGATGATTTCTCATCTGCAGACAACACCAGTGCACCCACAGCCTGTGTGGTTTTCCTGGTGGAGAGGACGTGTTGTTCCTCGCCGCAGGTGCGTACCTCATCACAGTTGGCAGAGGCTTCGGCATGTGGATGCCAGGGATGTGGCTTCTTGTGCAGCCTGACATGCGGCACCATGTGGACCGCCCAGAGGGCGGGGTCAGCCCACGGCAGAGCCAACCGCACGGCACTGCGCAACTGTGCTGCCACTAGAACTCACTATAGGTCCTGTATGCTCTTAACCGGCTCCCATTCGGTTTATGCTCTTTGATGCTTTAAATAGAGTTTCACTCATTATGTATTTGATGCAGGAGCACAGCTGCACGTATGCTGGAATGATAAGAAGAGATTAGTGCACTTTTGTGTGTGTGAACCTAAGATGCTTTAATCTACTCTGAAATGAAAGACTACATGAGAGCACAGAAATTGCTTTTTCAGCATTACGCCTAGTACGAATAAATGATCGTGTTCATAGTGATCACCCATAGAAACGTTTCTTTAGTTTAGAAGTAGGTTTAAGATGCTTCTTACATTTTGCACTCTCTTTTTTCTGAAGGAGGAAACCTTGTTCTCCCAAATCTCACAGCATTATCTCTTGTAGCCTCAAAGTGGTTTAAATTGATTTAAAACAGACTAATTATCTAGATTCAGGCTGATTTCTTTCAGAGGACTCACTGGTTGTAATTGGACTGTAATCACATTGGCAGAAGGCTTCCTCTGTAGCTCATACTGCTTTTGCATATACCAAGCAGTACTCCACATGCTCAGTGAACTAAGGCTGTAACACAAAGGTGTCTTTTTTAGCACAGTCTCAAAGAGCATTAGAGTACACTGCAGAATGCACTATAGAATAATCATACGCGCGTGAAGTGGATTTGTTTTGATGATAAATGAACATGAAAAATATGAGCAAGTCAATGGCAGGAGAACCATGTATAGAGGAGCATGGATAATAATCCAAGCCAGGTTACTGATAGGGATGTAAATTCTCGGATGACCGGCACTTGTTGAGAGTGCTGAGTAGTCTTTATAAAGCAGCTGCAACAGAATGCCAGGTGAACAGGATCGTGAGTGTGAGTGTGTCAGTGTGAGAGTGGATCTGGAGTGGCAGAGGAGGATCCCACCCGAGCTCATTGTGAGAAAGGAGACTCCCCAATTACTCAGCCCACCAGCCCACCTGTTCACCAGCCCACCAACCCACCAGCCTGCCAGGCCACCAGCATGCCATCCCACAAGCCCACCAGTCCACCAGCCCACCATCCTGCCAGCCCACCAATCCACCAGCCTGCCAGCCCACCAGCCCGTCATCTCACCAGCCCACCAGTCCTCCAGCCCATCATCCCGCCAGCCCACCAGCCTGCTGCAGCTATGCAGGCCTCAACAACAGCTGTGCCTAAAGGCTGCAGGGGAGAAGCAAAGTGACTCACATGCCACAGAGGGTCCTGACTGTCAGGTTTCATCTTTGTTGCATCAGTGAATTTCTCCCTCTTTCTCATTCTGTCTGTCTCGCCGCCTCTCGACCTGTCTTTCCCTCCATCTGTCTCTCCATCTTTCCTTAGTCCTCGTTCTGTCTTTTTCTCCCTCTTTTCTTCATCAAAGCGGCCAGCCACCCACTAATTGGAATCAGCCTTATTGACTAGAATATGTTTTCATGTATGCTCTTTGTATGTCAGCCATTATTTTGCTTTGTTGTACCGAAAAATAGGCTGGCACAAGTCAAAGGCAATCATGATATGGCAATGGTTACCATGGAAACATTTTAGTATGTCTTTCCAGTGGGTTATTTAATAATTTAAAAAGTAGTAAAGTGTGGCATAAGCAGATATGCGTTTATTATTACTGTGGAATATGGAATGCAAAATGCAATGATTTCTCATAACTAACATTCCCCCACACGCACACTGTTGGATCTGTGTTATATCAGACTATAGGAGACTATAATGCAAATGCACCCTGGTTGCTATGCTTCCTGCCACTCAACATGCCTCCTGCATCCAGGACTAGAGGACTGGGTACTGTTTTTGAAAAATCCCATAACACAAAAGTATATCTAGGGAATTACACAACTAAGAATATTCTGTATATGTGTCTCAATGCACCCCCAGCCTGAGAGAGTGTACTTTATTTAGCCAGTTATTTTGGTCATCTTGAATATTTGAATAGGATTCAAGATTACTGACTCTAGTGATCAAGGTATTTGTGTTGGTGAGCTGGGGTTCTGCACTGGGGAAATGCCATGTTCTGTGCATCTGTAATGTTTTTGAGATGAATAATTATGAATGGACTGAACAAACTCAGCTTGCATATTTGCTCAATAAATATGAGCAGTCCAAGCAGTCATACAATTTTCATTCAAGTTATTAACATTTATTAAATTTCATTGCATGCTGATTAGTTAATCAACTAAACTCATTTTGAAACTTATTTTATAATTTGAATAATTATAATTTCAGTTGGTTTAATGCCTGATTTGGCTTGCAGACATGTAGACCAGGGATTTATATAATTAAGTTTAACTTGTTTTAAAAGAACATTTCTCATATACGGTTGACTTAATTCATATTTGGAAAAGTACTTGTTGATATGTGTTGATTCACAACTAATTTTGTTGTTCTTTTGCACATCCTTTCTGATATTACATTGAGGTACCAAATTCTAAGTTCAGGAACACAGTGAATATCTCAATTGATCAATGCGCGCTGTTTCCTCCAATCCTTCTGAAACTTTATGCTAAACATGACCTCTTCAGCAGCCACTTACCTGTGCAAAGTGACATGAACTAGAAATTAATATTCATGGCCGGCTCTCACCTGAAAACCATTAGCATGGTCATGGATTTTCACACTAATGAGGCTCCCTGTCTTAGGTCTTGATTAGACTGCTTCGCCACAGTCTGTTATTGATGCTAGCACTTTGCAGTTTATCATGATAAGTAATGAGTGGATTATTCTCTGCCCATATCTAGTCCTTGGCTTTAGTGGCGAGCTAGAAAAGCACATTTTCTTTCATCCTGGACTCAAACACAACCTTGGGGAACCACCTAATGCAGAGTTTAAAGATACAATTCTTACCCCTCTCTGCTGCTCTCTTAATCCATCCTAAACCGAATACACTCATATGCTGTTACTATGTTGCTAATGCTGTTTACTCATTCATAGCCGTGTAATATAAAGAAATGCTGATTCCAACATACTGCAGCCTGTAGAGCATGAATATATCTAGTAATTTACCCTCAACATGACAAATCACTGGCAAATAATCTGGGAAGCAAAGCAAGTCTGAGACAGAGTGCTTTATCAGAGGAAGAGCTGGTAATCACTTCCCAGAATGCCAAGTGAATACAGCTGGTGTGCTCCCTGATATCTCAGCCTCTGTAGGAAATTGATACTTACACTTGAAAACAAAACTGTCAAATATAATTTATCTGCAGCCATTTGTTGTATTATCTCTAAAAAAAGGACACTGCTAAATAAATGAAGTCAGTCTGAGCAGCCTTGCAATGGAAAAAAAAAGCTGTACTTGTTCAACAGAAAGGATAGAATACCCATTGTGACCAGAGATAGAGGGAGAGAGAAAGAGAACACAGATTTAACTGTTATCTTTCTAGGGAGTAGCTACCACTGCAATACTTGCAGCTGAATTCATTGTTCCATAAAATATTTACCTGATTGATTATTAATCAATATCTTTGCCACTGTTGACTTAAAAAGTATGGTATTTTGCAGCTACATGATTGAATAAGACCCATAGATATAAACAAATATTACTAAATCAGCCACAGACCCAATCTTGTTCATTTTACTCTCTACCAATTTGTGATAATTTATCAGCTCACCAGGAGAAACCCTGATCCAATACAGCCTTCTCTTGAAAACAAAATTTGACAGCCCCCTGCTAGGTATTACTATGTCCCAACTTAGCCTGTAAAATCCCTCTAAATTTATGAGAAATTGCCTGAAATCCTGCTGGGTGGCAGTACATCAATCTAGTGGCGGTCCGGACTACGGCAGATATATCACAGTGAGCCTGAAGGACAAGGTGAACTCAATGAGCATAATGACTCCCCTTTCGACACATCGGATTATATGAATGCTAATTCATTCTAAAAAGGATGAGCTTGGTTTTACATGCCACGGCCTTGTCTGGTGCCATGCCGGCGCCCGGCTGTGTGCGGAGCTGTTACGGAGCTGACAGGAGGTAGAGAAGCTTGGGGCATTGCGTGCTACCTCGCTTCATCCCATTAGAGCAGAAAGGAGAATGAGGGAAAGGCCCTGCTAGCTCGCCGCTTGCCAGAGCAGTTAAGGAAATTACATTTTCCTTTTCTTAATAAACAGGCCTCCGGATTTAGCCGCAAGGCCCACGCGGCGCGTCCCTTTGGCCTGCCGAGTGGAGCCAGAGCTCAGCTGTGCAGACGGTCCAGCACGGGTCACGCATGTACCGCTCTGAACTGCTAAGTCCCTCGTTTATCAGGTGCTGCACTTTCAGTGAGTGGGGATGTGAGACAGAGGGGGTCAGAGGGGGCGGGGCTTGGGGTGAGTGGCTAGTGGTGGTGGGTGGGGGGTCCTCGTTAATCTATTTCCTCACAAATTTTCAACATTTCACTGCCCGCACGGCGCTCCCGTGCTCTCCGAGCAACAGCACGCGGGCTTCGCTCTGCCTGCTTGCCGTTCCTGCTCGAGCGCCGCCCTGACTGACAGGCTTCATTACGCGCTTTGGGAGCTGTCTGGGACCCCGTCCCACGACGTCCCAGCAGTGGGCGCCTTTCCCCTGCTTTGCCTTATCTAATCATGCAGACGCAGGCTGGCTGCTGGCACTGATGCCCCCTGTGCCACTCTCGCTTGAGGCAAGGTCGGCCACGAGCAGGCATTGCCTGGCAACAGGCCATTTTCCCAAGGCACCAGTCCTGGCTGAGGTCCAATCATGCATCCTGATTGGGCTTTCTGTGTTAACAGGTATATTAGTTTCAGTAGTACCATTAAAAAGCACAGACAACTTGCAAGTTTATTATTTAAACAAGTAGTCGGAATGTTTCCTGATGGTATTTTACTATTTTTTGCAAAGCAGAAATACTACATGCATCAGCACATGTCCTAAGAGGCCTCACATCATCCTGGCACTTTAACCATCCTTTCACTGTTTTTATTTATTTATTTGTTTATTTATTTTTCATGTCTTGCAAATGCACCACTGCTTTTCTGTCATGGTGCTGGAGATCATCATGGCAAACCTCGATATTGTGACATGTTACTTGTGAGAGGCTGGCAGCCTGCGCTCCCTCAGCCTCACCCTTCAAGCCCCAAACACACACACACACACACGCACGCACACACACACACAGGATTTGGGAGAAATCAAAGCACCAGGAGTTTTGGAATTCCCCAAACAATGAAAACAAACCAAAACTTTTTTTTTTTTTTTTCAGAAAGTCCAGCCAATAAATTTCATCAAACAACATTTACATTTACATTTACATTTACGGCATTTAGCAGACGCCCTTATCCAGAGCGACTTACAAAAAGTGCTTCATTGTTTTACTCAGAACAAAATCTCTAGCTAGTTAGTTTAGGCTAAAATCAGGAAGAAACTTTAAGCAAAGATATTATTAGATACAGTCAGTATGGACGCCTAGATATACTCAAATATATACTGAAAAACCCTACTTAAAAGATAAAAGCAAGAAAAGTCATTACAGTCACAAATATTTAATAAATGCTAGTGTAGTAAAATTTAATTTAAGTGCTCTTGAAACAGATGTGTCTTCAGTCTTCGCTTAAAAACAGCAAGAGACTCTGCCATTCGGACACTCAGGGAAGTTCGTTCCACCACTGAGGTGCCAGAACTGAAAAAAGTCTGGATGCATGTTTTCCGCGTGTTCTGAGAGATGGTGGGTCAAGCCGAGCTGTGCTTGAAGCTCGAAGAGCTCTGGGTACAGATCGGGGATTTGACCATTGCCACCATGTATGGAGGTGCTGGTCCATTCTTAGCCTTGTAGGCCAGCATCAGGGTTTTATATCTGATGCGGGCAGCTACGAAGCCAGTGAAGAGAGCGCAGCAGAGGAGTAACATGGCTGAACTTAGGAACATTGAAGACAAGTCGAGCCGCTGAGTTCTGGATCAGTTGCAAGGGCCTGATGGTACGCATAGGAAGACCAGCCAGGAGTGAGTTGCAGTAGTCAAGTCTTGAAATGACAAGAGACTGAACAAGCACTTGAGTAGCCTCGCTAGACAGAAAAGGTCGAATTCTCTGAATGTTGTAAAGGAGAAATCTGCATGGCTGAGTCAGGTTTGCAACATGGGTTGAGAACAATAACTGGTCATCCACAACTACACCAAGGCTTCGAGCTTCAGCAGATGTGGTGACCAGCGAGTTCTCAAAAGAGATGGAAAGATCCTGGCGAGGACTTGAAGTTCCAGGGATGAACAGTAAAACTAGTTCAGTTCAAGAGAAAAAACACTAAAGTCTGAAATCATAAAATAAACTTCCACAATGGACATGTAGAGGTAAGAAAAAATCCCACAAAAATTGCATCTCATCTGATGATGAACTGCCAAATGTTTATAAAGCAGAGAGGTGGGGCCTGCTGAAAGCCTTCACACACACGACCACTCTTTGCTTCTCACGTCTCACTCACACACACACACACACCATACACACATATTGTTTGGCCCCCACTGAGATTTTGCTCCATCTCTTTCTCTCTGTCTTATTTTTCCTCTCTATTAAGTGACTCTGGGTATAACTACGCTTGAGAAGTGTAGAATGTAACTTCTGGATTTGCTTGGACCTTTGGTGAAAGAATGAGATACTGGAATTTAAAATAAAAATCTTTCAACTTTTAATAGAGTGAAGTTTGGTCTGCCAACAGGCAACGATGATCCATTTTTGTTGTTTATGTTGCTGCTGTTTGTTTAATTCTATATTTCTCCATCATTAGGCCTCCACCGTGCAGGTTCAGCCATGTACCTGTTATGGACTGTTCCTTTTTGCAGAGGACAGTGAGAAGGTACCAGTGTCACTGATATTACAAGCACTCCCCTGTGATTAAGTGCACACCGCTATACAAACACAGAGCACTTACATGTTACAATAGTGGCTTGCCTCATTTTGATCAAGATATAAAACTTTACCTGTGAGTTTGAAGGTACTTCTCTCGGGAGTGGTTAATTTTGCCAACTCAGGGAGTCAAAGCCAAAGCAAGGATAAGAGAAAAAGAGGATGAGAGAGAGAGAGAAGCAGACAGAGAGGGAGAGAGCGGTGTAGTGAACCCTAATGAGTTATGTAATATTCCCATGTGGTTTCTTCTGTGATGTTGCATGGGGCAGGATTTTGGGGGAGTTAGCAGTAATCCTGGAGACTGGGGGGATTTACTTCCAGACAGGGTGGAGCCTCGGCGTTGACAACTTCTTTATCAGAACACAAAGGCCCTCTCCATTTCCTCCATATTGATGGTTCTGAAGCGCAGAGGGAGGAAGGCTGAGAGGTTACTCTCAAAGAAATTTACTTTGTGTAATGGAAGTCTGAGCAAATAGATGGAGAAATCAAGGTACACATATTGGAAAATGAGCATGGACTTTATGAAAAAGTCTTAAAAAAGCTTTTTGTATGTGATAAATGTCTTCCTGCACCATGCGTGTGTTTGGAGTTTTGGCCGTTGTACGGGGCAGTTGTAGGATAGAGGACAGGACATTCAGGGCACGTCTGAGCTGCCAGTGAAAATAAAGTTCACTAGATCACAGGCGACCAGGCCTTACGCTTTGATCACTCAGGGGATGGGGACTGTCCGTCAACTGCCTGACAGTCCCCACCAGGGCTAACCACAGAGATCAGTGCTTGTCACTCTGTGCATGAAGAGAAGGGGTGTTGTTTATGGGTGTTAAATACCATAAATAATAGATCATGTGTTTACTGGGCAGCAGTGATTTTACTGTTACAGTAACACATTCTCTATATGTGGGAAAAAAACATTTTACTGGTTGAAAAGAGTCACACGTTCCAGATATGCTAATTAAACGAAAACCATGAATTTAATTCCAAGATGTCAAACCTCATGGCAGACAGAATTCTGTATGGGGGCTTGAGGACAGGCATAAGTAAAGCTCTTGTGCCCATCTGTACAAAGGCAATCTCCATCCAAATGAACTGTTCTTCAGCCTGTGCAAATTTTCTGCAAATTCTCAACTTCAAGTCGTCTCCCCATAATCTAGGATTAAGCCAGCTAGATAAAGAAAATGAGGCAATCCATCTTCTTTAAGAGGTTTAATCTTTTATGAAATAGACTGGATTATTTCCTCGGGTAAGAGTTTATGACCGGGATTAATACTAGGAGTGGTTTCCGTTCCAATTTCATGCCTGTAACCCCCCCAACCCCTCCTGCGATACCAGCATCCACTGCGCCCGCCACCCCCAACCTCTACACCCACTTGCTCCCTCCCATGGCTCCAGGGACATTTGATTAATGGCTGTCATTTGACCTGTTATAGCAACAGTCTGCCAAAAAGTCAAGATTAAGTGCCAACGTCTGCACTGACGGGATCCCCTGCTGCTAATTTTACATGATGTATGGAGGTAATAGTGCCATAGCATCTAGTCTGAAAGACAAGAGCAGCACAAGATCTCCCTCTTGTCCCATAGATATGGGCCCAGGATATGTGACTAAATAACTGGCTCCAGGGACAGTTGTGTGTGGCTAAGCTGCTGTGACACATGCCCGTGTGTGCTTGCATGCGTGCCTCTAATTAGCAAGTAGCATTTGGAGGGCCGATATCAAAAAACACCTCAATTTCACATTTCGTCCTCTCAAGGTGGATTTGTTTGTTTGTTTGTTTATGATACCAGGTTCTCACACATATTCATACAGGAATGAAATCTGAATAAGGACATCGGAGAGCTGCACTCCCTGACAAATTAACGTCGAGCCCTCATTGGTCGACACTATCGCACTCACAGCCCTCATTGCTCGACAATACCGCACTCAGAGCTCTTATTGCTCGACACTACGGCACTCAGAGCCCTTATTGCTTGACACTACCGCACTCAGAGCCCTCATTGGTCGACACTACCGCACTCAGAGCCCTCACTGGTCAGCACTACCACACTCCAGAGCCCTAAACCCCTTGGATGTTTGATTGGCAATGGTATCAGCCCTCTCCACCCAGCAGTGACCTTGGCCCATGTAAAGGCACCAGCCACGCTGCTGTGGCTGACCGACTTGCTGGATGGGCTGAAGTCTGTACTTGGTATACCTGATGAAGCTGTCGATCAGTGTCCATTGCTCGTTTTGGGTAGGTGCCTGTATTTGTGTGTGTCTTCATCAACAAGCGACTCTCAATGATGGATCAGTAAAAGGGAAACTTTTTTTTTTTTTGCTCTCATTCTATCAAACCATCAATTTTTTTTCGCAAGAAAGAATGACAGTCACCTATTCCACTCTTCTCACATGGAGACAAAGACAGATTATTCTGTAAATTCTTTAAAAGGTTTGTTGTTCAGTAAACAGAGGGCTCTGGGGAGCCTTCCGCGTGGCTGGGCCACGGTTTGGAGGACGGGGGACACTTAAGCGCCTGGCTTTGAAGAATTGAGCAGGATTTTCTCCAGCGGCTTCCAGCATGTTACGTTATGATGTGATTAGCAAGAGCACTCATTACAAATGCATTCACAGCCCTCTTTGAACTCCTGTACTGAACACGATCAGAATACCATCAGAGTTATGGATTTCAGAGAAGGAGTAGGGGCTGGATTTGACAGAGGTTAGGCGAAAGAGAAAGGGAAATAGAATACTCTAAATATGAACTATGACTGATGTTCTGAGTTCCATCTGGAGTCTGTACATCGAGCAGTCATTTTTAGAACCATGCAGTGCAAGAAAGCAGCTAATTAGTCTGCTTTGTCTGTTTTCTGTAATTCGGTTTGATATAGTACATAATGAAGGGCTACTGAAATTGTTGAAGATTTGGTGCAGTGTGAGTGTGTGTGAGTGTGTGTGTGTGTGTGTGTGTACATGTGTGTGGCCATTAACTCAATTAGCTTCACACAAAAGTGTAATTGATTGTTATTGAGGAATCTGTAGATTTGTGTGGATGCAGTAATTTGAATAATAATGAACTACATACAGCTGTGTGAATGAAACATACGGTGATTGTCAATAAATGGACAACATTCAATATGAATCCACATTATTAGTCAACAATTCACAGGAGAATATACTGAAATGTTTTTGCAGGGCATGATATGATAATACATCAGACAGAATATTTGTTGTATTGATGTTCCTTGTTATTATGAAAGGAATCACTCAGATATTCAAGAGGACAAAACAAAGTGAACACTGTAACAACACTCTGAGTGTAAATAGCTTCATATTAAGAGAGAGTGATAGAGAGAGAGAGAGAGAGAGAGAGAGAGAGAGATCATGTGGAAATGTGGAAGACCTTAAGCATTCTAGCCAATCTGCAGTGTTACCTGGCCATTCAGAGCCCTAATGAGCTTGTTGATTAACTTTGGCTTTATCAAATGAGCACAATCTTTGAAGGAGAGAGAGGGAGAGAGAGACTCCCCAGGACGGGTTGATTTATGAACATGTGCACTATGAGTCACAGTAATGTAATTCTCTTTGTGTGGAGTCTACAGGCATTTGAGGACCGAGAGAGAGCAAGAGAGAAAGAATGAGAACGAAAGATATTCAGACAAATGGACAGTGGGACAGTCACGTTTGTCATTATTTCAGTATTACTGAAGATTTTGTTCTATTTTAGTGAATAATTGCAGACCCAATTGTAAATACTTGAACATAACTATCATTTCCCATGATTCCATGCTGATTGAAAGTCTTTTTTAAGATTATATGAAGAATTTCTTGTGTACAAATTAAAATGAGAGAATGAGAGTATCTTTTCCATCCACATGCATTCAGCTCAACTTTTTGTTATGTGAAATGTTACTCAAATATTTTGAAAATTTTATATATGCTTATATAGAGCCAGTCCAAAATTTGGACCTGCTTTAATGCATGATGTTCTTAATAGTAATAAATGCTTAAATGTGTTTATAAGCATAAACAAATATGCTTATAAGACAAATATAATTTGGGAAAAGTGTTACACACACACACACACACACACACTCACACAGACATAATTTTAAATGCTCCCTCAGCAAACAGAACTTTAGTTCCTCACTCTACAAGTGCTCTGCATATGTGAGAATGTCTGCAGGACTGATGGAAAAGCATCATAGGTGCTGCTTCATCTGCTTAGCAGAACACAGAGAGCGTGCAAAGCTGGCATCAAAATATAGGATAGATGCTTCAAAGAATCTAGTATCTAAGTTAGTCGATATTTGTTTATTAGAGCATAATAACGTGTTATTTCAGTGGTTTTAGCATATTCCCCATTTTATTTAATGTTGAAAATAGTAAAAAATAAACAGAGTAGATGTGTTCAAACCATACTTTTGACTGTAGCGTGTATAGATATATACATTGAGAGAGAGAGAGAGAGAGAGAGATGAGACCCTCAGGCTATGAGCTTGGGAGATTGTACTGGTAGCAATTGTCGGTAGGAACGCCAAACTGAAATCTTTACCTAATGTACTGTGATGCAAGGTACCTGCTCCCATCTTGCACATAATTACCTCACTCTTTCTGCCTTGTTGCTTTATATCTACAACATGAACACAGTAACTTTTAAACATCAGTCAGGGAGCTTTTAACAACAACTTACTGGCACTGAATTTTCAAAGACACGGCAGAAAAGTTCTGGGGCCACGTTCCTGTCAGAGAGTTCACCAGCTGAACACAGCCACACACACCCTGCATTGAAGGGCTGTGAGCGGTAGCCATAGGCGGTCACACATGCTGGAAACATCCTTAATGAATGAATGAATGAATGACTAGTCAGTGATTATTGGGCAAAAGGTCTTGTCCATGAACGTTCGGGTCTCAAAACCCATTATATGGTAAAAAAAAACCCACAAGTAGTCATTTTAAATGCAAGACACATGCAATGCTACTGCTGTAAGACTACAAATGAACAGAAACATTCTAAGAATCTCACATTCATCCCATCCATATTTTTTGTGACATGTCAATTATAATGCATGAAAGAAGTGCTGAGATTGAAAATCTGAGATTTTTCATTCGGGAAGCATGCAAGCTAAAGTTATTAGAGTTTTATCAGAGAACCAGCTGTAGGCCTAGACGTGTACGTTTACTCTCTGCCTCTGTTCGTCTCTGTCTCTCCTCTGTTATGCCTCAAATAGCATAAAGCTTCTTACCTCATGACAACAGAACAGCCTTTTAATTACTGGTCGGAAATACGAAGCCCTAATGCCGGGTGTTAACAACTAAAACCATAAAACCGCCACTAGCAGACAGCCGAGCGGTTTACTTATGCAGCCCACCTTAGCACTGTGTTAAGGAATTTTTTTTTGACCCGCCAATAAACTGCTTCATAACAGGGACTCTCCTGGCCCCCAAAGCGCTCTCTGAGACGTGGCTGAGAAGAAAGAAACAGGCCCGTCCGCAGCCAAGGCGATGAGGGGATAAGCCAGAGTAATGCCAGCTTCTTCAAACAGAGAGCTGGCATAAGTCAAAGGTTAATAAAAGGTCACCTGGATGGGAGGATGAAGACGTGGCAGCCTGAGAAGCAGCTGGGATTAGGCAGCTCACATATCAAAGAGTTCCCAGAGCAGGGGGGCTCAACGGCTGCCTGAGCCCGGGAAAAGCTGCCTCCGTCACGTCCGCTGGGGACCAAGGGCCCCCTTCCTCCTCCTCCTCTTCCTCCTCCACTCTCCTCCGGTTCTGCCTTTTCACCTCCTTCATTTCGGCTGTTTTGAACAGGAAGCCACACTGCAGCCGCTGAGCGAGTTGCCGTCAGGTTGCTGAGATTCGACGATTGCACGGTTGCTGATTGATAAGGTCAGGTGTGGGGGTGTGGCCAGCGCTCAGGGTGTTTCTTACAGCTTACAGCTTCACATATGAAGTCAGGCAAAATCATTCTCAGTCGTCGTCATTCCTTTTTTATCTTTTTGAGATCGCCTGGTAACTGTGTAAGATTTTACATTATGTAACCTGTCTGACTAAGGGGTGGTTGAGGCTGGACGCAAATGCTAGGGCTACCTGCATATGAGATATGAGCATCAATGCTAGACTATCCTGAGCCAGTATTTCAGAAGTGTCAGCCTGGTGGGATTTCCTCTGATATCTGTGGGTTGACACATGGCCAGCAAGGCTTACCTAAGTATTGTGACCAGCTAAGTTCAGCCCTTCATGGTGCACTGTGCCACAAAGGTCATACAGTCATGGTTTGGGTCCAGGAGCATGACAGTGAGCATTATTTGCTTCCTTTGCATTCGCAGTCCCCTGATCTTAATCCTATCGAGCATCTCTGCTAGAACAGGCTGTAGGTCAGGCAACTACAAGAAGATGTGTCTAAAAATGCCCATTCAGTGTGTGAATGTATTATCTATCTGTCTGTCTGTCTGTCTGTCTGTCTGTCTGTATATCTGTATATCTGTTCATCAAGAGAGAGATGGAGAGAGAGAGATAGAGTATATATATACAGGATGCCACAAGACCTCCCAGACTAGCTTGTAGATGAATCTGTCAGGAAGAGGCAGCGTTGTACAGTACACCAGTGGCCCGTGCCACATACTAACACACGTGTTTACGCTGGGAGAGTCGGTACTGTCTACACTGAACTTAAGGTTTTACTAGTTGATAACCAAGACATTCTGAGCTTGATATTTCAATAACCTGTTTAATCTCAACACTGTTATTGCATCTTCAAGGGTGTTGGGGGAGAGGTAAAAGGTAAAAAAAAAAAACCTTATTTGACTGGAGACTACATGTCTGTTGCAGACATGCACTCTGTAATAATCTCTGCGTATGTGCTTGTGAGAGATGAAACCGCACATTTATATCAAAATCTATTTCTCTTACAAAGCCTTAAAGGAGCCCATCAAAAGCCTATTTCTGTCAGTGAAGGAGCCACCTTTGTCTCATTGTCTCTTAGTCCAGGGTAATTCCAGCAGCGAGAACAATCACATGCCCTCAGTGCGAGGCTTCCAGGAACACAATCTATTTCTCCTCTTGTCATCAATGTGAATAATTGATGGTGCATTGGAAAAACAATAATATGGAAACCGTGTCAAGGATATGAAATATTTGTGGATTTGGAGTTGGAGAGAGGAATGTCATAAGTATGAAAGAAGAGTGAAACAATGAAAAAAAAATCAGGAAGCAGAATTATAATAACAGCTCACAGCTTAGCATGGGATATGAATATTTCAATGAGCTAGAGATCAATAGCTTCCACAACGTATCATGACCGCCTATCATGCCACGGGTTGTGTTTCTCACTCTGGGCTGTCGGTGATTTGCAGATTTACTTTGGAATTATTCCACGTTGCTAAAATCGGAAATTACTTGTTGAGAGGGGACAACTAGCTGTATTAATGAATGCATTTATTTTGAAAGACTGGTGATGAAATGTCAGTGCGTTGTGCTCAGGTATTCAGCAACACAATAGCACTCTCTTCAGGGTCACGTGACGCTCCAAATCTGCATCACAATCAGTGCTGCCTGATCACCAGGCAACCGCGCCACATCCCACAGCTCCATGCTTGTGCCGGCCTAATAGCTCCTCCCTCTCCAACGTGCAGCATGCTTCCCTCAGCAGAGGGTGCGAGGCAGGACGGGAGCGGATCTCTGGCGGAGTCCCGCCCCAAGCTTGCTGCGAGACGCTGGCCGCGGCTCTCCCTTGGGCTTCGGCTCTGCTTCGCTGAGTCGTGTGATGGCGGAGCCCCCCCCCCACACACACACACTCCCCCACTGGCACTCCCACAAGCCTCTGCTGCTCGTCGGGAAAATGACAAGCCCAAGATGCAGTTTTATGATGATTTATTTGAGCCGCTCACCGCTCGGTAATGGAAATTCATTTGGAGGAACGGCGCTCAGCGGTGGAGGAAGGCTGGGCCAGGGTGGGCAGGTCTGGGCCGGGTCGGGGTGGGCCAGGCTGGGCCGGGTTGGGCCAGGCTGGGCCAGGGTGGGCAGGGATCGGCAGGCCAGAGCTGGAGACAGCAGAGGCACAGATCACACAGCAAAGGGCACGGCTCACGGAGGCAGGCAGTCGTGGACCGAAGGCTACGCTGATTGTTATGCCTGCGATCAGTTTATGAATTTAACAGTGCAGGCACTATCGATTACCTCTAAAAGACACATGCATTATCAGTGCTCAAAGATAAATGGGGCATTTAACTTTACCTGTAGAATTTGATTAATCCGCGCTTTGCCCCGTCAGGGTTTAAAAAGTGTACAGCACCATAGTTGGGTGCTAAATTGTATAGACTCCATGAATCGAGAGGCCAAGGGATCAGAGCTTCACTATTTGGACTTAAATTATATATACGATTTTCAACACAGACATCTCTCAGCAATTATCCTGTTCCATGTTTCCAACATGAGTGATAGAAGTGGCAGAGCAGAAACTCTGTAATGTACATCTCAGTCTCAGTTGTGCTAACGTCTTGTCCATTACTAAGCTGGTGAGAATATGTCTTTGTGTGTGGGTTTGTGTGACCATGCATGTAGGTGTACATGTGAGTGTTGTTGAGTGTGTTTCTGGAGGTGTGAGAATCGGTTGTACCAAGAGTGTTACCACACCATCACACTGTCACACCGTCACACTGACACATCTTTTTATATGTCGACCTCTTTCTCTCTCTTTTTCTCACCCTCTGTCCTTAGTCACATGTTCTCACATGCACTCACATCATAAAACATCAAATTAGTCATTGTGATAGTGAAAACCAAACATTTAGCAAACTCTTTAAAAACAAAATATTTGAAATGCAAATGGAATTTTTGTCCATTGATGTTTTCCCAGGGAGATCTTCAGAGCCGGTGCTGATGGATCAGCGGCTCTCTCAGGGCTTCTGTTGATTTGCTTTTCCGAAAGGGGGAATTTTTCCAGGCCGACAGGGAATCACTGCCCTTTCTTCCCTATTTCATTTTGAAGACCTGTGCCCCATTACTCCTTTTAGGGCAGCTTTTCCTTTGAGAGGACCATAAACCCCATACAGAATATTCTATGGAAAAGCCATTCATCCAGCAGCAAGTCTAATCCCCCACTGAAACCTTGCACTGCTGAGCAGTTTATGTCTCCCTCTCCCTCTTTACTTCCCCTGATCCAGTGAAATGTAAATCACGAAGGCATAAATCATGTGACCATTATCTGGGCGATCAGCAGCCTATAGATGAATGTACTTTCTACTAATCTCCATGACTCGTACATAAGAAATAGAGCAAGGCCTTAGGAAGAAGGTGGCAGCACGCTGCTTTTATTATCTTTAAATCCCCACTAACATTAACATAGAAATCCTTGATGTAATTTGTAGAGGGACATTGTTCTGCGCCTCATTGTAATCTTTACGTGACTAGGCGAGTTTCTGGTTTTTAATAAAAGCCACAACAACAAGAAAAACAGCACAAGCCTATACCATTAGATTCAAAGAGAGTCTCTCACTGAGTGTGAATTAAAGTCTTTCACTTATGGGAAAACTGAAGGGGAGAATCTTGATTACAAACATATCGGCTATTTATTTCAATGCTACATACACTCGACGGTTTCCTGTTCGTAATCAAATGGTAATACTGATCGAATTTTTTCACGAGTGAGATGCAGACACGCAGCACACACCTGAGAGTTCGACACGGAGGCTCATCAGCTGCTGCGTCTGAAATTAGATCGTGTCAATTAAAGGCGAAGGCGGACGGGAACCGCGTTCGTGCGCTCCGAGCGCTGAAGTTATTGATGCAATGACTCGCGTGGCCGGAGGGACTGCGTGTATCTCGCGGTTCTGCCGCAGCTCCACCCTTGACTGATGATGTGTAGACTGCCCGTCTGCTTAAGGAATATCACCTCCCATCAGGTTGATGAAAGAGCTCGTTGGACCCAGATTTCTGGGGCGTTTACATTTTGCATGGCACCTTCAGGATGAGCTTGTGGGTCCAGAGGGATTTATTTTCCTTGGAGGGGGTGGGGTGGGGTGGGTGGGGGGTGGGGGTGGGGGTTGATCCTGATGAAGCATCAAACGCAGTCCTACGGAAATAAGGGTCACCTTTGTAATCTTTCATACGGGCGGGTTTGAGAGAAATGTCTAACCTGTGAGTGAGTGGAGATGGGGTGTGATACTCTGCATGGTGATGGATACTCTCCGCATGCATAGCAGGGTCGGCAAATATGGGCAACTGCTTTTTAGAGGTGGGGAATTAGATCAGGGAGAGTGGGGCATTTTAACATGCACAATGACGAGCATAAACACGATTGAATGGCAAGAAAATGTAAATGTAGAATCCTTAAATGAACACAATTTGCAAATTACTTTCACAACTGTTAAACGTTGGAAGATTACACAAACGAAAACCTGACACCGGAAATTGTTGATTTGAATGTGTCACATTCAGCTTCACAGGAAAGCAGGAAAAAGCCCTTCACAGAACCCTTCTGTCCTCAGGCTGGTACCTGCCTATCATTTTAATTGACAGGCCCTTGTAGAAGTCCCTCTTCTTAAGTCGTCGCTTACCAGTTTGTAGGAAAACCTTCGAACACATTTTGACTAAAGTGGCGACAAAGCTGGGGAAGGCGGGATCCAGAAATCCTGTTGTTGAATCACATGATGCAGCAAATAGACCCTACCTTCATTCAGTCAGATTTGCATAGGTGGGTGGCTTGTCAGAAAATATCTCGATTAATCTGGATGCATTTGGTTATTGCTGAGCCCAGTCTCTATGGTGTCCCCAACTAGATGCTGGGACTGGATACAAAGCCTCAGAGTAGGGGGTGGTGTAGACATTGGTCTCCTGATGTTTGTGGAAAGATACCCAGGGCCCAAGAGTGATGTCACAGGCGTCGAACGGAAATAGAACAAAAGAAAGCTAACATGACGACAGTTGCCGACAATAGTCATGGACGCAACAAGGGCTCTTAAAAGGCACGACATAATCACAACCCCAGGAAAACGTGCAGCATCCGTGCGAGGCATGGTGACAAATCAAAACAAAGACCACGTGCAACCGAAACAATAAGCAACTGCCACGTGCAAAGCCACCTTTGTAGGTGGGAGGCCTCTCTCAGGGGGTCGTCATCACGCGTGTTTGTTTCAGGCCTGTATATTCGAGAACGTGCTAAAATGCGGCACTTTCTAACTTGTGTTCGGTGCTTGTGAAAATAACATTCTTATGAGTTCTGAAACAATGAAGCATGTATGTTAAAAAAAAAAAAACACCAGAGAGGTTAAAAACACAGGTATCGCCACCACTGAGAAAATGCTACAACAGTGCAGGCACAAATACTGCAGGAGGGCAGTTCCCTTTCAGCAGCAACTTTTCCCTGGCAATGGCTTTATTGCTAACAGAAAGAAATGACACAATAGCAACTCTTTCCCTGCAGTAGGAGAAAGATACAGTAACCCACTAATCCTTAAGTGTTGTCTGTTTCAGATCAAGGACTCAACCATTTGTCAAACAGGGCTGGGGCTACTGGTAGTTTTGCACTCTGTTTATTCACTCATGGCTGAAGGCCACTGCTATGGTCACATATTAGCGTGAGCTTGGTGATCCTTCTGTGCTTTCTATTGGGGAGCCAGTAGATCAGCTCCACACTACATTTCTTATACAGTGTCTTCATGAATGAGGTGTGCAGTTTTTTGAGGACATCAAGGGATGAAGGCATATTTTTCACTGGCACTAAGAATTTAGCACAGCTTTGCCATGATCAGGCCCATTCTTACAGTTTCAGGAGACCTGCCTTAAAGAGTGGGTGAGAATTATTATAGATGCACTACAATATGCACATTAGAGGGACATTAGAGGGAATGTTGGGAGTGATGAATAACACACAGAGAATTAAATACTTAATGTATCCTTGTGTGTGTATTTTTTGTGTTTTCACAAAAAAACAAAACTTAAAACTCTAAATAAGCAAATACTAAAAAACTCAAAGGACAACGTAAGCAGACACTTGAGCACATTCCTGACTGTCAGAGGCATGAGGAAGACATACGTGTGCACGAGATTTCTCTCTTCTCAAATTCATCTGAAGTTAACCAACAATGAACACAATTTATTTTTAGTAGCATAGCAAGTCATTGAAATGTTTCAGGAGCAATGATGTTTACAAACACATGCAAATTCTGATACAGAATAGGGTGTTAAGGGGGGGTGGATGTGTTAAAAGTGAAGTGTATCATACCTACAGTATCTCACAACCACAAACTGTTTCTCTGTTCATCATGCAACACTATCTGTTTCCCACTTTCACCTGTTAGTCATTCTTACAAAACTACAATAGAGGATTTTTGTATAAATTTGACATCAGGCTCCTGCAAACAGCTGGGCACCCATTGGCCCTAAAAAAGTTATCATAATACTTGGCCACTATGCACTATCATAACATGATATGAATAAACCCTCTTAAAATGATGGTCTGCCACTTAGCCCTGATTGTCATTGTGTAATTTTAAACGATATCAGATCTCCCATAGTCCATCTTTTCATGATAATATAAAAAGTCAAGCCCAGCACAGAATCAGTACATAAGTGGGAGGTGCTCCGAAAATACAGAATGATAGAAAATATGATTGTTCTCTCACTTGTGCCGCCTCTTCAGCTTCAGGACCATGGAGAGCAGCCAGGACTTCAGCACCTCAACCAGCAACATGAAGCAAGCAGGGAAGAGTGGGAGCCAGGAGATGTCATGCCTCAGGAAGCTGAAGTGGGATAGAAAACTGTTTTACTTCTTCTACCTGATATTCTTTATATATCATCTCAAGGTCTTCATTACCTCCTGACTATACTTTACTTTGGCATGTTTACTTTTTTTCAAACAAATATGAACTGAGAATATTTATCTTGAATCTCTCAGTTATAATTTCAGATTGAATGCACACACCCTGGATTCCATGGTACAGAACTGCCTGGTTTTTATCTGACATCCTGAGAAACAGTTTGGTTCATAATTCAAGTATTTGCTTTGAGGAACCCTGGAAGATCCCATGTCGTCATCGTGCAAATATGATACCGGATCAATGTTTGCGCATTACATATCAGCGCCAGTGACTGTGCATATATAACACAGTTTGATGCAGAGAAGCAAGTGGGCGAGATTTCATTAGCTGAGGGAGGGAGGAAGAGAGAGTGAGAGATAGAGAGGGAGGGCGAGAGAGTGAGAGAGAGTGAGAACGGAAGAGAGACAGAGAGAGAGAGAGAGAAAGAGACCTTGAAAGCAAAGAACTCATTGCATCAAATCGAGTCCCTTGTGTTGAGCCTGTCCAGATCTCACTGATTTCTTGAGATCAGAGAGGAATTCATAGGCCTTAATTTTCAGAGAGACAGACTGGGGTTAGCATGCTACAAACAGAGAGAGAGAGAGAGAGAGAGAGAGAGAGAGAGAGAATGAGGTAAAGATTGAGAGAGGGACAAAAGTAAGAGAAGAAGAGAAAGAAAGAAAAATGAGAGAGGGAGAGAGAGAGGAGGAGAGAGAGGGAGTGAAAGAGAGTCATAGAGATTGAATGAGAGTAAAAACAAACTTGGGAGAGAAAATGTGATTTGGTCAGGGTGGTTTGGGCTGCATGCTCCATTTGCCCTTTGTGACAGAGAAGGGGAGCGACAAGCATCGGCAGGAATTGAATCAGTAGATTAAGTGACCCCCCCTCAACACCCCCTCCCCTCCCTCACCCCCAACACCCCCCTCCCCCAGGCCTGATAGAGGCGGAGATGGAGAAGAGATTGCAACGAGAGATGTTCCAGGAGAGGAGCCTTTGTCAAAGGCAAGATTGATTGGGTGATTAACTATCTATGGGGAGAGTATTAGTGGCCACTCCTAACACTCACTGTCACTCTTCAGAGGTCACATGAAAAGTCTGCACACAGCTGTGGTAAGGATGAATCCCATCGGTTCCGTACATCTCCGACACTTCCTTACAGATGCCTAAATCACTTTAGCTGTTTCTTTGTGTTTTCAAGTGGAGTCACTTCCCTGACAGCCATCCCAGGGTTCCACTCATGAAACTTGGGTCACAAAAAGTAGTTTTACATGTTTAACACCTTTAGATAAATTTAGTGTTTGCTTATTAATCAGCAGGCAATATTAGAATTCTTTACAAAAATGCAATATGTTGTGAGAATGATCTGTGGCATTTTTGTCATGGCTGCCTTAATTCACGTCTTGAGTCCAGTTATTAAAATATTTGAGTAAATATTATTGAATATTTCCATTAATAGGCTTCTGTTGTTATTGTAAACCCTAAATGTGTTCTAACAAAAATGGGAAAGTTCACATAAATAGAACAAGTGAGGCAAGAATCCACCCAGCTCTTTGTTGTAAGAAAATACCCACAGACTATTTTTTTATTCAAATAGGGGTTCAGTTAACACAACAAGTACAACAAAGGACCTTAGAGATACCAGAAAGAGTTGTAAGATGGCCTGGACAAGCACAATAGATTTTTCAATTTGCTTCCTATTCATTTGTTTCTGTGTAGCTAAGTAGGCCCATGATTCACTACCCCTGAAATCAAATAGAAAAGCATGAATGGGTGCCATTAGTTGCATTATTTCTATTGAAAGTATTGATTTGTTTGGTAATGCTTTTTATAACGTATGGTACCCCTGAAAGAGAATGAATAGGTTTGGGGGAAAATAAGTAAAGAGAAAAAAAACAGACACAAGTGACATAAAAAGTCAAAACGAAATAATGGAAGTGACAGGATTTTCCAGCCTTTATGGTCCTTCATGCTTTTGTGTTATCCCACCTCTTCTAGGTAATCTTAATATTTTGATTTTAATAAAATGTTTTGATTTAAGATACTTTGCTCCCAAGACACTTACATTTTCCATTGACTTCATTCAGGATGCATTTTTTAAGCATATGGGACTGCACAAAAGCAGGCGGCTTTGTCCCTGTGAGAGACTGTCATGGCTGAATTCTGAGATGTGCTGAAATGTATTTGAAATTCAGAATGGGGGCTCACTTCATATGCAGTGCTCCCTGAAGACCAAGAATTCAAATGACTGCTAAACTGTTTGGATTGCAAACAGTTTAGAGGTTTATAGATATACAGAGGTCATTTCCCACAAACTCTGGGACAAATAACCACTTAATGTGTGTACAGTTTCTTTTCAGAGTAACCAAACTGCTTAGGACCACTTTGAAGCAAAAAACACCATGTAATGTGCCATATTTTGTATATATTGCTCAAACATTTTCCAGGGGCTATATATATCTTATTTTAAAATACTGTGCAAATTCATTCAGATTGTCTCCCTATTTAAGTACTATGATTATTCCCTTTTGTTGTGCCTGATAGTTAATTTGCAAATCCAATTCAATATTAGTTTAGAACAAGTATTCAGCACAAACAATAACTTGGCATCCAGATGTTTTTAAATTCAGCATTCTGTGCCCAAGACAGAAAAAAGTGAGACCAAAGGATCAGGGACTTGTGAAGATTTGTTGGTGTGGGTGGATGGCAATATTAGTTTGACACCTCTGCAGCCTCACAGCTATCATTTGCTGTATCACCATGAAGTGTAGGTGTGTGTGTGTGTGTGTGTGTGTGTGTGTGTTAGCGTGAGAAAGGAGGGTGTCAGCATCGTGTGAAGATTAGCTCTGGAGGGTGTACGCACATGTGCCCATGCAAACACACACACACACACACACGTATGTGCACATGTATACACACCCACCCAGCCTTCAATGTCATCGGATGACCTGGCCCTTGGGTCTCAGAGATTAAAGCACCTCCCATCTCTTCAAAGCATACGCACAGACACCCGGCCCCAGTCCACATGTAACTGAGGCAGGGAGCCATTGACTCAGCTTACTCTCTGAATCGATCTCGCCCTGCAGGGTACCTTTAATACTCCCCACCAGACAGAAACCTCTCACACTTCATGCCTGTCTTCCAGGATGGAGCATGTTAAAATGTGACTGATGTCTAATACCTGGCTGAGTTAGTTAGTCATTACAGTGACAGTTAAATTACAACATATGGAACTGAGTGAGGTTCATAGAGGCTCAATTCAGATGAAGGTTCAGGCACTCTGGAAAGAGGCCTGCTACTGTTTGATAGAATCTCTGGTTATTGTAAACATAGCCAACATAACCCTAAACTCACTCAGCAATGAGTAGTGGATACCTTCGTGTGATAAATGGTTTATGTGTTGCTAATTTTCAATGATGTCAGTGATGTACATTGCATTAATTACAGTAATTCACAAGTATACCTCTAAATGCACATTTGCAGATGGTAGGAAGGGTTGTGCCCCAACATCTCTCCTCCCATCATGTCTGTTTCCAGCACTCTGACTCACCAGACTGTTAACCACCAGCCACACCGTTCACACCCTTTACTCTCTGACCTGTTCATATCTCACCACTCTCATCCCCTCTTGCAGTCAGTCTTGGTGTCTATAGTCTGTGTCTCTAGTTACCGAGCCATCTCTATAGTCTGTGTCTCTAGAGTTACTGAGCCATCTCTATAGCCTGTGTCTCTAGAGTTACTGAGCCATCTCTATAGCCTGTGTCTCTAGAGGTACTGAGCCATCTCTATAGTCTGTGTCTCTAGAGTTACTGAGCCATCTCTATAGTCTGTGTCTCTAGAGGTACTGAGCCATCTCTATAGTCTGTGTCTCTAGAGGTACTGAGCCATCTCTATAGTCTGTGTCTCTAGAGTTACTGAGCCATCTCTATAGTCTGTGTCTCTAGAGGTACTGAGCCATCTCTATAGTCTGTGTCTCTAGAGTTACTGAGCCATCTCTATAGTCTGTGTCTCTAGAGGTACTGAGCCATCTCTATAGTCTGTGTCTCTAGAGGTACTGAGCCATCTCTATAGTCTGTGTCTCTAGAGTTACTGAGCCATCTCTATAGTCTGTGTCTCTAGAGGTACTGAGCCATCTCTATAGTCTGTGTCTCTAGAGTTACTGAGCCATCTCTATAGTCTGTGTCTCTAGAGTTACTGAGCCATCTCTATAGTCTGTGTCTCTAGAGATACTGAGCCATCTCTATAGTCTGTGTCTCTATAGGTACTGAGCCATCTCTATAATCTCTGTCTGGGTTTAGGGTCCCCGTTTGCTCTCTTCTCACATCTGGATTTGTCCACAGTTCCGCATGTTTTCACCTGCCTGTGCTGTTGTCCTCTGGCTTTCATAGAAACCTACTCATGCTTGTTTTATGCTGCCTCTGTTGTTATACCTGGCCACACCCCTTGGATTTGTCTGCTTGGATTCTATCGTTAAAAACTGAATCAAATCAAATATGTGTTCTTCCTGGTTCTGTCTCGGTGACAATTATAGGCAAATTTTATTCTGGGGACACAGTGGACAAGTCCTTTGTTTTCTTAAATGTCTGATTTTGTTCCTGAAAATGTTGACTGAAACTATTTTATACTGTATATGTATTTTAAACAGTCTGTGGAAACCATACAAAGATCATGTAGAAAAGTGAGTTTGGTCAGCGTACCCGTCTAACATGTCAGCCCACCCATCTACCATGAGACACGAGCAGCGGCTGTCGTGTGTGAGGGGAAACAGCCCAGAACAGCTGCTGGAAAGTCATTGGACCTTTCTGTCATGAGAAATTAAATGAATTATTTTAAAACCAAAATAAATAGTAAACATCAATTTTTTAAACCATCGTGCTAATGCTTCTTGTGTTATTCAGTGGCAGCTATAAAACCTTTCACAAACCTTCCTTTCAGTCCCTGAGCTGATATCTTCTCTGTGAATGCACTTCCCCAAGGACTTGGTTTCTTAAAGTGAAAATGGATTTGAACGTGGATCTGAGAGGCAGCTGAATTGAATGTAGCACCCGGTCCACTTTCTTGTCCCCAGCACTTTACAAAGCATCGTTACGCCCATCGTGACAAGGTTACAACTGGAGACTTCAGTGTTGCCTGGGAGTTTGTACACTGCTACCAACCCAAAATAGGAAAGTGTACAATGTTAAAAAAAAGCAGCACCAGCCTTGAATTAGGTTAAATACTTGAACAGAAATCTAGATTATGAAATTCATTACAAGAGATTTGAAACCTCAGTTGGTTGGAAATCCTCAGTTGGAAACCTTTTTATGAAGCAGGAATACAAGCAGAATACTAACCAAGCAGTATACTAACCACTGCTAACTGTTCTAAATGAGGGTAATTATGTATGTTACAAATCAACATGTTAAAAACTTTTTAAAGTAGGCTGTGCACTATTCACTGTACTTATTGACCTTTTCAGTATTCAATTGCTGAAGAAAAATTATATGTTCAGCTTTTTGCTAAACGGTTATTATAATAATTATTAATAACATATAGTTATTTTTATTTCATTATTCACTCTCCCAAATAAGACTCAAAGTGCCTCAAAAATTGTGCATGGCAACCAGAGGGCTGAAACCTATAATTTTACACCTATAAAAGGTTTACTTAATAAAGTGACCAGTGAATACAAATGCCAGGTAGGTGTTTGTAATGAGTGGGAAGGGAATGCAAATAAGCAGTTTTAACCGTAGTGCCAAATGGCACCGAGGCTTTCTGAGCGGTGAATCTGAAGAGGACAGTGTCCTCGTAGCCCTCCAGCGTTTCAGTAAATGAAACGTTGGAGCTGTTGCTTTATCTTTCCGGCAGTCCTGGGTTTGCCTTTAAGGCTGAAGTTATGCAGATTTCAGTTTGTGCTTCAGTCTCTCTTTTTTTTTTGCTGTTCTTTTCCCTCCTTCTCCAGCACACATCGTGTACACCTTCCCTCGGTCGCACACCTACCTCCTGTTCTCTGCCTCGTCCCACACACTACACAATCTTCTCCTGCAATGAGATTACCTGACATTAAAGACTGTTTGAGGACAGAGTGTTACTGCACCTGCCCTTGGTCCACACTGGGAGATTGCATCTCATTTCCACTATCAGATAAACCCGGCACCCCCCGGAGGTCACCAGCCTTCCCACCCCCTCACTGACCTCACCTTTGAGGTGGTGCCACTGACCTGCAAATTCTCCTGCTTCTGATTGGCTGAGGGACATCCGATGCGATTGGGGAATGAATACTGAAAAGGTCAAGATGGCCGCTCATAGGAAGAGGCACGCGGGGTGTTGTTGAGCACCATGTCTGAATACATTTGATATGGTAAAGCCTATTTTCAACTCCTTACTCCCAAGGCACCATGTTATGTGGGGAAGGTCTAAGGATTGACCCTGTCCCATAAGGTAATAAGTTACATTAGCATGTAACAGTGACGCTAAAATCTTAGGCTTAGCGTCAGTCTCCACTGAAGTGTGGTCACTGCAGGAAATGTACAAAGATATTACTGTCAAGCTAAGGTCTCGGAATGATATCGAAATATAAATTAAAGGGCTTCCATTTGTAATTAAAACTTGACAAGTATTTTTACAATATTTTGATTTAATTTTCGCCCTTTTTTATTTAACACCATGAAAAAAACTTTCATTATGATGAACCCAGTGAACTAGCACATGTGATTATTTTCACCAAAAAACTCTCATACTTCCTTACAATTGTTAAGCTAATATATTTAACAGTATTGCATTATAAAATAGCCACAAGGAGAAGGTTAATAGAATTACCACTCATTAAAGGTGCACTTAGTGAAATCATCCAGAGGCAGACCTTATATCCAAAAAGATTATCAAATTAAACGAGCTTGATCTTCATGAGGCCTGTCTCTAGGGTGGGTAACTACATCCCAGTAGACCTCCTTGAAGTTCCCATTTAGGATTCAGACTCCAACCTGATTGATGGTATGCAATGTAGAGTGGATAATCTAACATTCAAAGTTCCTCTTTTGGTCTAAATGTCACTGTGACAGAGTCAAGGCCTTTCAGAAGGTAGCGCAGAGTCTCAAATGTCAGCAGAGACATTGTTTTGATTGGATGAGAAGACTCCCTGTTCCTCTCCTCACCCTTTCTTTCAACACATTCATGTGCTCTGCACCACATTCTCAAACATTCCTTCCTGTCCCATACCCTCTCCAGTGGTGGACGAAGTACACTAACCACGTATTTGAGTTAAGGTACAGATACCCATGGTAAAACGTTACTCCAGTACAAGTAGAAGTCCTCCCTTTAGTCCTCTACTTGAGTTAAAGTACAAAAGTATTGGCCTTCAAATGTACTTAAGTATTCAAAGTAAAGTTAAGCCTCTAATATTTAGCACAATGTTCTGCATGTAAAACCTGTCAAAATAGAACTTAATGTAAAGTGCTATGTTCGAATGTTTATTATTTCACAATATCAACGCATTTAGTTAACTGGAAACTCAAAATACTATGAACTATTGTATTAAACAAATAACTAGCTAGCTAGCTAACTTACCTAGCTACACGGAGTGTGTTACTAAGGCAGTTTTCAGTTGTGTACTAGCATTAGCATACTCAGCTAGCTAGTTAGATAACTAACCATGTATACAATGCGAATGTCGGACTTATTTTAACATACACAAAGAAACGGTTTGCTGCAAGATATTGTTAGATTTCTCACTAAGGTAAATGACATGTAGACCCATGAAAATATCTTACCTTTACGTGTTGGATGGGGAATTCTTATACGAACAAATCTTATGGGACTGAGAAAGGCAGAGAAGGCACTTGACAACGAATGAGTTTTTTTCCCGACTATTTCAAAGAATTTCAATCAGGTGAGGCCATGTTTTTTGTGGCGAGTTACAGTTTGCCATTTTTATGTAGGGATCTGTTCTCCCTAAACTTTACGCTGATGCCGTTGAACCGAACCCTGATTGGTGCGCATGCATTGCGCTTCTTTTTTTTTACGTCACTTTTTTTACACATGAAGCCTGAATGAACGACAGATTTTACATTATGTAGTGGAGTGAAAAATAAAATATCTGACTTTGAGATGTAGTGGAATTAAAGTAAAAAGGTACAAAAATGGAAATAGAGTAAAACAAAGAAACACGGAAAGATTACAGTAACGAATTACATTTACTCCGTCACTATCCACCAGTACCCCTCTCCTCTCCATGCTGCCTCAGTGGTGTCTGTGTTGTGGTTAATTATGAGAGATAGGCCCGAGAAACATTAAATTTGTTCAGGCTCAACGGTACTGCTGCGCCAGTGAAGTGGCGTGCAGCGCGGGTGGGCTCTGTGCATCTCTGCCGACCCGTCCTGCTGATAGAGCTGTCCTGCTGATAGAACCCTCCTGCTGATATAGCCATCTTGCTGATAGAGCCCGTCCTGCTGATAGAGCTCGTCTAGCTGATAGAGCCATCAGGCTGATAGATCCTGTCGATAGAGCCTGTCCTGCCGATAGAGCCTGTCCTGTCGATAGAGCCCGTCCTGCCGATAGAGCCGTCCCGCCTGGTGCGTCTCTCTGTGCCCATGTCGTGCACTGCAGGTTGAGACATCAGGGCGCCGTGCCCAGCATGGCTCCTCTCGGTTCCCAGTGGCACGGTGTCCCTTTATATTCTCCACAGCGGTTTCCGTCTTTTCCCTTCTCAAGTGTCATTTTCAAGCCATTCAAGGTTTTTGCTTTGCCTTTTCTTACTTTGCCTTAGGTGGAAATCCTCTACGAATTTCCTCGAGTTTCATAGGCATTCAGACAACTTATCAACGTGGTTACAAAAAGACAAGCAAGTCTCTCTCTCTCTTTCTCTCTCTCTCTCTCTGTCTGTCTGTCTGTCTTTCTCTTTCTCTCTGTCTTTATCTTTCCTTCTCCTTTTACTGTCACCTGAAATGCAAGCTGCCAAACAGTGTTATGGCTGCGTTTCCTTGAGTGGCTCATGTTGTTTGTTGGGGAGAGTGAGTGGTTGACATGTGGGTATTGAAGCTTTTACTGTAGCCTTAGGGAACATCTTCTCACCATGTGTCTTAGCCTGCTCTGGTCAGGTCCTAGCTTTGACACCTTGACAACAGTGCTCAGAGCATCTCATTTGTCTGAAATCTCACACCCCTCTGTCTGCAGTGGTAGCAGGGCACTGCTCACAGCACATGGTGGTAAAAATATTCCCCATATCAGTCTCTCTCTCTCTCTTTCTCTCTCTGTCTCTTTCTTCCTCTCTCTCTCTCTCTCTCTGTCTCTCTCTCATGTTCACATACACGCTATACACACACCACACACACACACACCCACATCCACACACATCAAAAGGAGATTAAAACACATGCAAGCACACATCTAGAAGACCAGTCCTGCACACTTCTCATGGACAGAAAGAGTAAAAAAGTGAGCCAAAAAGCACACATTCACACACACACACACACACACACATACACTCGAGGCCCCACTGTGAGAGAACATACACCGTCTGCATTTCACTGCCCTGCCAGACCTCTGGAAACGATCGCAATGAGACATCAGAGGAGAGCCACCCGCACCCCCTCCCCCCACCCCCCACCATCTTATGCCCTGCTCCCTCCCTGCTGGGGCAGAGTTAGCTCTTCCTTTCATGACTCGCCCTCGGGATTATCATATCAATCTACGTGACCTGATTACCCGCCTGCCAGCTCTCCGCCCAGTGAGTCGGATCAAGCGCGAGCGCTGCCCTCTTCCATCCGCGCAACGCTCATTAGAGTGGCCGTCAACACTCGCGCCTGTCTTCCTCTCGCTCGGCCCACACCTAAACTTATTCCACTCACCCCTGCGCCAGCTTCATGGGCCTCTTCTGTGTTAGGCACGGGGCTCAGAGCCAGATTTCTGATAAAGACAACCCTGGAGGTATGTCCTAATACAGTATACTTTTATGAAAATTACGCAACATTGCAATTTCACTTCTGCAAATCATAAGAACATTTGCGTGGAAAGTGATATGACTCATTTGCTTATTTCATGCAAATGGCACAAGTTATTTTCAATTCTTCTCAGTTTCACAGAAAAGCACCAGCGGAATTCTATGCCGCATTATGCACAGGGAACATGTTGATTCTGTAGTTAAGATTGACTTCATGGATTAGGAAGTATGTACACAGCACATTGCTTTGCAGAAGATCCCAATCAGTTCTCATATGGCGATGGACAAAAACAAACCGACTTGCTCTGAATGTGCTGCTGTGTCCTGCTAAATGTGCTTCAAAAGCCGGAATTTGCGCTGGTGATGTTTAAGGGGACCCGTTTCCCCCACCGATGCTTCCCATATGGTTGGTGTGGCACGAATGAGATCTTAAATACAGATGGCTATGATCCTCAGATATTAGTGTGCCCTGTCATTAAGGGGCGGACAATTAGTTCCTGTTCTCAGCATGTGATGCTAATGAAAGTTGACTCCGCGTGGTGGCCTTCTCCATGGGATTTAAACGAGGACAGAGAGACATGTGTCCTTGTCAAACGCGTCTTTTCCTTCTCTGCCTCTCATAACCAACCTAAAAGTGGCATGCCTGTGATTAAAGGCGCGGTCCGAGACAAAGCCTTTCCATTTTTTCGGAAAACTTGAATGAATGTTAACTTGTCCTGAACAACTCATGCCTGGGAAGAAAGGTTGTTTGCAGAGAGGTCTTGCTGTAGATTTGGGGATGTCCACTGTGGCTTTCTGAGCCTGCTGACCCTATCATGCTCACATGTTGTCCTAAAGAAAAGCAGGTTCCCACTGCTTCCAGTGCAGGAGGTGGTCTCTAGCACAATAGGTAAGGTGCAGATCAGAGCTGATCCTGGGTCAGCATTAACGTGCAGCTTTGACGCAGGCCCATGTTTGTGGAGGACACTTGCTGACATTTAGATGCGAGCGCTTTGTGAGAGCTTTTCATGTTCATAGTGGGCCTCTGGGGCATTTCTTTCTTTACACTCTTTTTACTGGGGAATGTCAGTACCTGTGTGGAGACCTCCACGCTCCCCCACGCAGTCTGCCGCTCGCTGGAGGAGATCAGACGGATGTGTGGGGGCGGCCGGGATGGAGGAGCTACTGCTTAATCCTAAAACAGATTTGTAATCTTAGCTATTACTTATAGAAGAATATCAGAAGCGGCTGTTTCAGATCAGCTGCAAAGACGACCTTGGAAACCCAAAGTAAATAATTTACTCTTTACTGCATTGGCCCACAGTCTTAGGACTCTGTTGACAATGCATTGGATTGCTTGTAACTCCCTGTAACCCCATGACAAATAATTGTACAGCTTCTGGCATGGCCTCCAAGAGCAGGTCATCTTTGTGTGTGTGTATATATGCTTTGTGTAAATCCAAATAATTCTTTATTCATAAAGTTTTCACCTTGGTGACAAGGAGGATAAATGGTAGTTTAAATGGCTGTGCAGAGAGCGGTGGACGTATGGATTATGAACAGAGACAGCGATTGATTGGCTGGCGTCGCAGGGGCCAGTGAGGCCGGGGCAGCAGTGCCTGGCAGCGCGCTGAACGTCCGATGGCTCAGGTTGCTGAATTTGTCAAAGTCGACCCTCGGCCTGTGTATGCAGGAAGCCGCATCACAGAGAGCTTCCCGCACAGGAAACAGGAAGCAGACTTCAAAAAAAAATCATGATTTATGATAATTTGTGACTGGCTGTAATGCAGAACCGGCTGTCTCGTGGCAGTGTGGGCATCTGTTGGACAAAAGAGTAGCAAGCCCTGATATTAGCACACAGTTTTTTCAGCACTAATGGGAAGGTTGTGCTGTTTTCCATTGACAATCATAATGTAACCTTCCTAAAAATTATTTGGATCCTGCCTCAGGATAGCAAGGAGATCACAAGTGCGAGAGTCATAATTCAAGGATGATTGCTTTTCCTGTCTACATACACCACTGAACAGACAGATGTACGGAGACATAGGAAGAACCCAAATCATACAGCATGACACTTTATTAACACAGACTTTGGCGTTCTCTCTCCACCACTCAGTAAATATCTGCATTATTCATCACAAATACGGAACTGGCCTGATTTGCATGGAAACATAATTGATTTGTGAGAAAAGATGGAACAATGAATCTGTTCCTGCTTCTTTTTTCTTCAGAGCATCTCTTCAAATTAACCTCCCCTATCTTTCTCTCACTCCGTTTCTCTTTTTTCTCTCTTTCTCTCACTCCTTTTCTCTTTTTTTCTCTATCTTTCATTACCTATCTGCTCCCCGGATGACACAGTGGTAATAGCCTGGCGGCATACTGGTAAACAGTTTTGACAAATTAAAATCACCCAGAGCTCAAGCGAAGAGCTCAGGTCTTTGTGCCTTTGTGTGTGTGTGTGTGTGTGTGTTTAGGAGGAGGGAGAGAGAAAGAGGGACAAAGAGAGGAAAAGCAAGGAAAATACCACGTTTGCTCATTCTTACTGTCCAGTTGGTACATTTTTGCCTCTTTCTCTCTAAAGCTTTCAGAGCACACAGCTTTACCCAGTGCGGTACAGACGCAGCTTCAAATAACGTCCGGGAGGATCAAAAGGGTACTTGACAAGCAACACTCTGTCAGGCTTCTCAAAGCCCATCAGGCTTGATTGAAATGCACATTTTTACATTCTTGCCTTGCAACAGTGCTGTAGCAGGGAGCCAAGCCTGTTATCCGGTTACAGTCATGTGTCGATGACGGATGGGTGTGATGTTCATCATTTACATGAAGCCTCCCTTTAGGATGTGTGACATTGTGCGTTAGCAGAAAAGCTAACATCTGTGGAGCTCTAACGAAACACCAGCTGAGTGTAGGCCGTCTGACTGTTCCGTATCTTCCACAGCAATAAAACTAAAACTGACAACGACACAAAGGAGAACAAATGTCTGTCATCTGTGGAAGTCTGTATTAGTTATATGTGAAAATTGTAGAGTAGCTCTCATTAATTCAAGTAAAATCATTTACTATTTCACTTAGAACTAAGAACATAACACAGAAATGCAGTCCCTTAATAATAGTGTTCTCATAGTGCATGCATTGCATTGCTTTCTCTTCCCTGCATCATTTCCTCACTTTAAAGCAAATGTATAGGTTTAACCTTCCACTTTCGAAAAATAATCTTAAGGAGGCAATTTCAACTAGATTACGGCAGTGCATTAGCCTGGTTAAAGGAACTACAGTAAGTCCCTGCTCCATGCACAGGCTTTACAGGCGGTAATCGCACCCGCCTATTACCACGGCAACTTTCGGCTCAACAAAATCACTTCCCATCCTGCCCTCCATCCATCTTCATTTCCTATCTTGACACGTTGACGGGGGCTTCCATCATGTGTCATTATTGGTGCATGAAGCCGTTTGCTGGAACCAGCCAGCCCTCCGCAAAAAGGCATCAATCTCCAGCATCCTCTCCGAACATGTCACAGGGACACAGGGATGTAGGTGCTGAAAGCATCGCAGCCTGGAGGGTAATTAAGACTGCAGAGCGCATACATAATTCAAATAGAAGGATTGATTGCTGTCAGGTTGAAGTAGGAATGCGGCACTCGCTGGTGTGAAGTATGTATATTTGTAAATGATGGGATATGGATATAGTCTCTGAAAGGGAACCCCTGCTCACTGTTACTCAGTTACTTTCTTTTCTATTGGATTCATTTGAGAAGATATGGTAAAGTTGGAGGGTGCCAATATTTTGACCAGACCCCCAATAAACTTTGAGGGATTTTTCCATGGTTGGTTTAGTTCTACGCTGGGGTTCGTGTCCATTGCTGTCCCCAGCCCTAACCATAAATCAGCATCATCACGTCCGTTCCTGGACCGTTCGTCCAGATGCTGCCTCCTCCCGCATGTGCAGTGCAACAGCTGCCTGACAGTACCCATCAGCCCCAGGAAGGTGACCCACGGCCAGGAGCTTCGGGAGTTTCCGCCAACACTGAGACGCATCTCCCCGGCTTCTGTTTATTTAAAAATATGCAGTGAGACAGTGAGAGGGCACGCATTGATCAAAAGAGGAGGGGCGGTGCGGAAGAAAATGGGGCACCACGCGGGTCATCTGCCCGATCTGAGTTGGTGTGGCTCGCGTTGACTTCAATTAACTCCTGGGGGAGGTTGCCCGCTCGATGTGTGATCTTTATCACCGGGCTGCTCCTTAGATCAGTATCACGGGCTGACCCACAGGGAAATGGAGATGGCTGTCTCGACAAAGGACAGAAATCACCTCTATTTTTGGGCCCGTCCCTCACTCCCCTAACAGTGCTGCCTCAACGCTGACAGCTGTGACCTTGAGCAGGAAGTTAGAGTTGGTGGTAGCTCAGGGGTTGCACAGCTTCAGAAAATAGGGAGCATGACACAATTTAGAATACAAAGCAGAACACTATGACGTAGGAGGCAAGTGCAGAATGTATGTCTAGTTCCACTGGTAGGACCAAAACCATGATACACTGTTAAAGGTGCCGTTAAGTACAGCCGGCCATGAGGTGTTGACTCTGGTAGAATCAAAAGTTTTCTTTTTACCACATAAGTGAGTCTAGTATGCCACAGTGCACACATTCAAATGCCAAGCAGTATTGAGTGATCTGAAGGCACCTGTCTCACTCCAGTAAGTGTCTTTGTTTGAGCATCGCACTGTGGATTCTGTGAAATATTTCAGTTACACAGTGACACACCACTGCACCTGAGGAATCAGTGGATTGAGAGAGTAAATATGCTGAAGCAAACATTAAAATGAGATGGCAACAGAAGTAGAGAGAGAGAAAGAGAAAGAGAGAGAGAATGGTAAAGAGAGAAGGGTAGAGAGAAAGAGAGAGAAAAAGAGAAAGGGAGAGAAAGAGAGAGAGATAGCCCTGTCTGTTTGAGCATGCTATCTCGGCTTTCACTTTCTCTTATCCCTCCTTCTCTCCCTAACTTCTCCTCCCCTCCTGCCATGAGTTCTCTGGTGTGTAATTCTAGGCTTTGATCACTGTTTGTACTGTCTGTATGATATTTAATGTAATTACACTCAGGACTCACTTTCCGTGTCCTCCCCTGCAGGTTGGTAATATTGACGATCCTCCGTGGGTGGCATGATTACGGGTTAGAATCCTATTCGCAGAATGTGTCACTGTGAAATTCACACTCACTGGGTGGACTGAGAAAAGTGTGACCCTGCTCATCACACTTCCCGTATTATCAAAGGCAGTGGACGAAGGTGACAGCATCATCTGGGCTTGTTCCATTTCTGTTTTCACAAGCATCTCAAGAACAACCAGAACCTCGGTGTCCAGAGGACAATGGTCTGGAGAGAAAGAGCCTGTCACTCCTGAGTCACATGGGCAGGAGCCGATGTCCTGCAGAATGGATTGTGGTGGCCAAGAAGATGATCTAATACAGTATGTTAATGGGCTTGGGGGTAGAAAAGACTGATCTAATATGTGAAGATCATATGCAGACAGTACACTGCTTGAATCACTTATGAATCATCAAAGCATGCTCAATAATAATGCTTCTGAAATTAAATGCTGTATCTCACGTAAACACAATTTGAATGCATTGAGTTAAAGGTTAAAGGATTTTTCAAATAAAAATCAATATGGATAAGAAGGTCTCCTTAGAGTTAACAAAATGTTTACAGGGAGGACGCTTAATGTTCTCAGTGTTAAAAAAGGGCACCTAAAAAAACATTATGAGTAAACACTTTCTGAACACTAAGACTGAACTCGATGCCTGTGCCAAAGTAGTAGACACTTGCTGGGGGAGATTTCTGTTTGCTAAAGAAAATCAGGTGGCTGGTTAATTCAGTCACCTTGAGGCTTCTACCTGAACCTGGGCAATGATTACAGTACAAGTCGGAGTGTTAAAATGTAAATGTAAATAGGTGAATAGAGGAATTCTTTCAGGATTTAATCGGAGAATTTTTTCAAAGAAAACAACTCTGCACAACACTTTACAGAAGGAACTTTCAACCCCCTCCTCCCTCTCCCCCAGAGTGCAGAGTGTGTCTGCACAGTTATGGTTTGGATTCCAAGTTTAGACTGCTATCGTTCCGCTTTATTCAGAAACATTTAACATCTCGATTAGTAGCCACCTCAAGTCTGAGGATCTCATTTATTGAACTTCTCGGTGTAAGGGTGTAGATTATGAAGTTGGAGGAGTGGTTCTTGTCCTGAGAATGTTAACAATAATGGACAGGCATGTCCTCAGAGGAAGGTGGAATGAAACATGCTCGGCAAGGACCAAACAAGGACAAATGAACACGGAAGGAAGGTTTCTCCACCCACCACAATGGATTATGTTCTGAAACAGAAATGGCTTCCTAAGATTACAGGAGAGGACTGGCAGGCATGCAGATCTGGGTTTGCGGGTCAGTGACATGCTATCTCAGGCACTGGCCAGATCTGTAAGGAAACTGAGCACAGCCTGTTGCAGGTAATTGCTGTCACCATCGTGGTTAACACGTCAGGGCCGTTCTGGCGCTTCCCTGGCTTGAAACAAACTGAAGTGAAAAAGAGTAGACTCCTAAAGCCTGAAACAACTTTAGATAAATTACTGCAGACCTAACTATGGGCACGGTTATGGAAATATCTCAATTTCCATTCATTTGCATTCATTTCAATTTGGTGTATCTAGAATGGAAGCATTCATCAATATGTATCAAAATATTCAGCCTGAGCAAGTGGGCAGGTGTCTGGAATCCTGAATCAGTCACTCTAGTGTCACTCGGGGGACCTCCGCACCACTCAGCGTCTCCATAGCACCTCGGCCTGGGCATAATGCATTCATGCGGCGTGTGCATTTTCTCCCGGATGCTCTCTCCCTGCTGTGGGGTTTATCCATGAAGAGGCCCCACTGACTGTTCCACCTCCTCCTCCCCCTCAGTCAATGTGCAGTGGTTCTGAGGGCAGCACTTCTGTGGTATTTGACTGCAGGCTGCTTTAGAGGAATTAAGCGTAATATGGGTGCGGGACCTCGGTGGTCAAGGTTAAAATGGAAAATGGACTCAGGGCATTACAACACAGGTTTAAATTACACTACCATTTGTACATTCACATAGGCATCTACACGCACATACTTGCACAAACAAAGAAATCAGTCAGCTGCAACCCTGCAAAGGTGCAAGCTGCAAAGTGTTGTTACTCACTTAGAATGTCGGGCTCTACACAAGTAATTGCTCTGGCCATTCTGTGGTTTTCTGAAGAGTGAAAGTAAATGTTTTCATTATGATGTCTTGCTAATTAATGCAGTTTAAAAACCCATATCAAGCAAATGCAAATACAAAATGTGTCAAACAAAGGTCTGTCTTGACGAGCCCTCACGTTGCTGTGTGTTTCAGAGAATGTTCAGAATCTCCAGACAGCTTAGCTCAAGCACATTAACCCAGAATTAGCTGTGTCATGCTAATCTTTTTATCATGCTTATGTTTGTTAAACATCAGCCTGACTCCAAAGCAGCCAGAAGCTGTGTCATGTGGGTCCAATCAAACACACAGATCCTAATACAGCATAATCCAATAGCTGCCTTATTTTCCAAGCCTGAGATACAACCACAAACTCAATAAGCGGGAAACTTCATACACGGCTCCCTTTAATATACTGCGCGTTGCCACGGGCAGCCCATCCACTATCAGGTAATCATTTCATAGTGCTATATTTAGCAACAGAAACAGACAAACGCATCTTTCACGAAAGGCATCTCAACAGAAATGAGGCGGGGGGGGCGACAGACCTGCCCATCCCCCGACAAGGGAGATATCCTCACCCGCAGCTCTGTAGAGGCCGCGTGCTTGTTGCATTTGCATTTAATATCAGGCTAATCGAGTTAGCACTCTGAGGTGCGCTTCCTCCCCTATAGCACAGGCGTCGCAGTTGATGTCACAGCACATTTCACCAAAAAAAGAAAGAAAGAAAAACCTAATAACATTTTTTGTATTCGTTCACATAGCTATTATGTCACCGGTATTATGGTGTTAGCGTAGCAAACTCTGCCTTGGAAGCATTCTGTGCAGGGCTCTTACTTATCGGCAGTGTTTGGAGGTGTAGTGTTTTAACACTGTATCATCTGGTGATTTTGATCTGGAGTTTTTTTTTTTTTAATCTCACATAACCTGTTTCAGCAGCGCCCAAATATCATGTAGTGTGGAGACAATGAGCAAGCTTGGGAGATGTAATGGTACAGGAAGGGTTAAACATTGGAAGGAGATGACCTCATGCTCTGGACTTCCTTTACTGTAATCTTATACTATAAAATGCCTCCATTGGCTGGTCCTGGTTGTTTCAGCTTTGGAGGGAAGAATAAGAGAAATTAATCATATCTGTGGCCAACACGCGGTGCCAGACTCCAAGCTGAAGCCGATCTTTTTGAAAAGAGAAACCTTTGAATCAGATGCCCCTGAGGTTCTTTTCTTTATCTCATCCAAATGTATGGCACAAAACACATCTCAAGGGGGCCAGGCCAGTCCAGAGGCTTAGAACAGAACAACAGCATTATCGCAGCATCTGCAGAGCGGAGCACGCAGGAGAGACAGACGTCATGTCGGTGTGCTAAAAGGGCACAGTAACCTTACTTAGCATTCCCCACTACAGCTTGGACTCACCACTGGTGCATCCACATGCCGTTCCTATATGACCACGTTCGAGCATGGGTAATTAATGCTTGCATCTGAAGATGCTGGCCTTCAGGAGAAAGGGATGATCTTTCTGTAGATCTTTCTTGTCCCTTGTGGGCGCTGGTTTTAATTGCTGGGCTGAATTGAGGGCTCTCACAGAATAGCTGCAAACCCCTCACAGGCTAAATAAAGGCAGTTAATTGCATTTTTAGTTGCATGTGCTGTATTTGTGAAGTATGCCGTATTTGTGAAGTATGCTGTATTTGTGAAGCATGCTGAATTTGTGTAGTATGCTGTATTTGTGAAGTGGGCTATATTTGTGAAGTATGCTGTATTTGTGCAGAATGCTGTATTTGTGAAGTGGGCTGTCAGATTTTAAAGGAAGATAATGAAGGTAATTATAGCATGTGGACAGGCCTACTTAGAGGGACAAATAGATGTGAAGTACCATACCTAATACATAGAACAGGAAAGTGAATATCTCTTCTTTTGTGTTTTGACACTAAATGTTTCAGGCCTTAAATATTTCACGCTAACTCCACATTTGGAACAGTAGTAAATCTTCCCTAGAGCGGTTGGCCTGCCAAAATGTATCCAAGGGTGCAGCGTAATATCATGGAGGAAGCCACAAAACACCTTTAAAAATCATTAAAAGAACCGTAGGCTTTGCAAGATCAATGATTCCACAATCAGGATGAAGCTAAACAAAAACATCATGGGACACTGCAAGGTGAAATCACAGCTAACCAAGCAATGCACAAGAGCTGGCCTGATGTTCCAGTGCCTTGATGAGCCCCCTAAAGCATTTGGGTTAATATTGTATGGACGAGTCAAACAACTCAAACAAAGCAACACTGCATGTTACAGTAATAAAACCATTCGGTAGTCAAAGGTACTGCTGCAATCATGCTGGTGCGCTGTTTCATAACTGAAGGAATCATGAACTCTATATGATACATAAGAAAATTCTTAATGGAGAACGTCCTGTGAGTAAATGCTTGGGCTGAGCTGGGTGAAACGGTAAGGCAGCAATTGTAAGTCAATGTCCAGACCAAATCAAGAAGAGCAAAGTAGCAAGAAGAGTTCATGCTGGAAAAGACACTAATGTTTGTGATGTAAAGCAGATCTGTGAGGAGTGTACATATATATACTCCTCCATATCTCAGAGTATATATATGTACACTTACCAGCCACTTTATTAGGTACACCTGTCCAATTGCTCATTAACACAAATGTCGAATCAGCCAATCACATGGCAGCAACTCAATGCATTTAGGCATATAGACATGGCCAAGACGATCTGCTGCAGTTCAAACCGAGCATCAGAATGGGGAAGAAAGGTGATTTAAGTGACTTTGAACGTGGCATGGTTCTTGGTGCCAGACGGGCTGGTCTGAGTATTTCAGAAACTGTTGATCTACTGGGATTTTCACACACAACAGGGTTTATAGAGAATGGTCCGAAAAAGAGAAAATATCCAGTGAGCGGCATTTCTGTGGGCACAAATGCCTTGTTGATGCAAGAGGTCAGAGGAGAATGGCCAGACTGGTTCAAGCTGATAGAATGGCAACAGTAACTCAAATAACGAGTCGTTACAACCAAAGCATGCAGAAGAGCATCTCTGAATGCACAACACGTTGAACCTTGAGGAGGATGGGCTACAGCAGCAGAAGACCACACTGGGTGCCACTCCTGTCAGCTAAGAACAGGAAACTGAGGTTACGATTCGCACAGGCTCACCAAAATTGGGCAATAGAAGATTGGTAAAACGTTGCCTGGTCTGATGAGTCTCTGCTGCGACATTCGGGTGGTAGGGTCAGAATTTGGCATCAACAACACGAAAGCATGGATCCATCCTGTCTTTTATCAATGGTTCAGGCTGGTGGTGGTGGTGCAATGGTGTGGGGGATATTTTCCTGGCACACTTTGGGCCCATTGGTACCAACTGAGCATAGTGTCAACGCCACAGCCTACCTGAGTATTGTTGCTGACAATGTCCATCCCTTTATGACCACAGTGTACCCATCTTCTGAAAACAAATAAATAAATACATGCATGTATGGTTTCTTCATAAGCCGTGCTTGGAGGTGTTTTGATGTAAAGATTGAGGCTTTCACAGCATTAAGAGTGTGGTGCTATATCCTATCAGGCTGTGTGTGAGCCTGTGAACTATGGCAGTATGCTCAACACCCGGAGCAGGAATATATGGGGGACTGAAAGAAAAATATATTACCAATGTAAAACATGTATTCCTCTCTCTCTCTCTCTCTCTCTCTCACGCTTGCTCGATCTCTCTCTCTCCGGTTATAGATAGATCTAGAGTCATAGCATGATGCTGTTGTCACTCCTTTATACCATCCAACCTAATGATTTATCCATCTTGATATACAGCCCAGGCTCAAAGGTCCCCATCTGGCATTTGTGATGAGTGTTGTGACTCTTAGAGACAGGAGATTGTATCAATAGTAACAATACTATAACTGAATGATTTACAATATAATTAATGCATATACCCTTACACACACACACACACACACACACAGGCACACACACACACACACACAGATTCCAGGTGAGAAACTGCAGAGTACTGTAGTAAGAGATTTAGAGATATTCAAAATTGTATCAAAATGCAGATTTCGGACAGATGCTCTTTGGACAGACGCTATAGGAGGATGAACTAGTTTATATTAGATAAAGTTAATGTTTAAATCATAACATTTATTTCATGGACTTCTAAAGTTCCAAGAGTATAGATCAGCTGTTTTTTTTAGATTTCTAATTTCGTTGCTGCCATAGCAACAACTGGCCATGCAAACAAATATCTCATAAATATAATGTCCATTAGTATTAAAGTGCCATGCCACTGGAAATGACAAATCCTTAATCCTGAAGGCCAGAAGGTGTTCAAAGAAACAATCAGCAAGCCTTCTCTTGGTTTCTGCAGTGCAAATCTGATAACATTTGAATATCTTATTATTGAAAGTAATAAGTAGAAAATTAGTGGTGCACAAGGAGCAATGGGTGATCCTCTGCGCCAATTATTTAGTGGTTGTTTTTATTACATTTGTATATACATTTATTTCTAGTCGTGTTAATAAATGTATATGTAGTACATCTACTGCATTTGCAGGCTACAGTGCCACAGTTATTATGGGACTGGTCATCTATCTCACTCTTAATTAGCATGTCTTTGATGCTTTTGTCTCATCTGTAGGAGATTAGTGGAGGTTCCTTAAAATGCATGTAGTCTCTGTATCATCCTGGAGGATTCTGAAGTTAAGCAAAATATCAGGCACTGTTTTATTTGTAGGATGATAAGTCAGCACCAAAGGAATTCTTACTGTGATAACAGCAAATTGTTTATGGGTCAGTGCATAAACTCTGTGAACAGGTAAAACACAACCAAAAGCAATAGATCTATGACTCAGAGTTAATGTTATTGAATTAATAAATGGAATACCTCAAATCAGTTAATTACAGTTTAATTAACACAACACACAATATATATATATATGCATATATATATTGTGTGTGTGTGCATTAATTAAACTGTAATTACTTGATTTGAGGTATTTCATTTATGAGTTCAATAACATAGTTTTAGCACACATCATGTAATCATTAAAGTGGGCTCAGATCTCTCTCTTCTTTATGGCACCATATTGACTCCATTGCCCAGCAGCCCATTCTGACAGGGCTGTGCTTAAAAAAAATGGCAGTTCTCCCAGACCTCAGGGATAGTGTGCTTGTGTGCCCAGGATTAGTACACAGGTTGCAGGTTGAGGTCAGTGTGTGTGTATGTGTGTGTGTATGTGTGTGTGTGTGTGTGTGTGTGTGTGTGTGTGTGATTTATATTCTGAGCAGTAGGGCAGCTAGTCCCCTGCCTGCTGTAGGCTACTAGGGTCAGCGCGATCACTCCCACTCTTCCTCCACTGCATGGTGAGTGTCGCCATGGCACATTGTCTGACCAGGCAACATGTGTGTGCTCAGCATTCTTCGCGCTCTGTCATCATGGCCATCATGGAGTGCACGGCTGCCGTCATGCAACTGAAAACAGTAAAAGCAGAGAGTTGTTATGAGTTGTTTAGTTATTAACCACCTTGCCAACAAATTCAGGCTAAAGCATCAGATAAGCTGTCAGTCAAAAGTCATCATATCTTTGAGCATACTTTGAACCTCATGCCCATCCCCTGCCCAAGAGACTTATGTCAGTGGGGTAGTAATGATACAATAACTTCAACCATAATCAGTCTGGATGTTGTGCTCTGATGAGCGTGTGTGTGTGTCCGGGTGGGTGTGGGTGTGTGTGTGCATTTGTGTATGTTTGTGTGGTTGTGTGTGAGGGAGAGCATCAGAGAGGGATACCAAGGTTGGTGTGAATAGGAAATATAACATTATTTATGAGTCTGATTCCATAGCTGCAAGGGTGAGCATATGTTATGATAAATAAGTGAAGGAAAATGCACTAAATAAATAATGTTGATTGGAGACATCTAGTGAAAGAGGTGAGAGAGACAGAGAGCACGAGAGAGAGACAGAGAGCACGAGAGAGACAGAAAAACAGAGAGAGAGAGACTGCAGGTAGATGAGTTCCTGATGAGAGAAAGCAGATAAGGTCCCAGAAGCCTGCAGGATTACTCCCAGGTGCATGTTGGAGCGATTAGAGTCCATTACACAACACTCGACCTCCCCCTAACCTGTCATTAAATGAAAATGTTCCTGTACTGTTTTACCTTTCAACACCTAATTTCTTTACAAACAGAGCCAAAGTAACCAGTCAGCAATTCAACAGCTCTCTCTCTCTCTCTCTCTTTCTCTCTCTCACACACACACACACACACACACTACCTCTTGAAAATAAAATCCTCTAGGTACTGTGACCGTTTCATCAGTGTTAGCATATTTCACTAGTCTCTGTCTCCATTGAATAATTGATGTCTCGGGCATTCTTGCTGAGGAAACAGTAAGATATTGAAACATTCAAAGAACTTTAGAGATGAATTAAATTTTATTTAAAAAGATAAAGTGTAAAAATTAAAGAGGGAGATAAAGAGCCCTTTGGGCCACATGATTAATAAATTATAAAAGAGGAATCTCACAATCTGCTTCACAACACTATATAAAGTATACTATACTATACTACTGCTTGTTTTTAAATGATATTAGAAAATATTTGAATCAGATAAATAACATCCCTTAATAGGGAATGTATTGATTGTAAGATACAAAAATAGAAAGGAAAAAGGAAAAACATGTCTGTAAAGCTTTGGTAAGCACCTGCCTGCTGCGTTTACAAGACACACAGAAGCACAAGCAGCTGCTGCTGATTACTTCTGTTTCTGCCACTATTCCTCCTGCTCCATATCTACTGTAGTGTGCACAGATGATTGAATTCCATTTCAAACATCTCAATGAAATACCTTTAACGTTCGCTCATTGACTAAAATTCACCCATTCATTTTCTCTTGCATGTAATTGAGTTCAGTCGCTGAATTAATCTCGTCCTCTGGTGGCTGTATTGGAATTCATTTGACCCTCTCCGTGACTAGTATACAGGAAGCATATTTTTGCACCAAGAAAAATCTATAGCTATCATCATTGCAACACTTTCTGATGTCAGCACCATGATGTGAGGCGCGGAATGGGTCGCTCCAGCAACGGAGGAGTCAGGCGTCAGCACTCCGGTTTCCAAGCTGTTTCTCAAGTCAGCAGTAATTGCGAGTGACGTGCAAAATCACACTGTAACACAAGCTCTTAGTTAGTCCCTCACCCTCAAGTTAAACTCACCTTCTAAATGTCTGCTGCCTGGATGCATGTGCCAACTACTTTGCAGGCGAGATCTTTGTCAGGAGAGAGAGGAATGGCCATGAACCGACCAGGTGTCAAGGCCTCAGCTCTCATCTGATGAGCCTGTGGACTTCAGGGGAATCTGGATCCCATTAAAATGTATTGAGAAAAGAACTGTGGACCTGCTGGATGACGGTTGCCTGGTAGATTCACGCTGACAGCCAAGATATGCTGAAGCTAGGAGGAGCACCCAAGTAAGAGGATAGACATCACCTCAAAAAGACATTCCAGAGGCAATATAGATTCTGAAAGAGCATGAAAGACTCAAGGGAAACTACAGATGATCGAGGGAGATCCTCAATGGTGGAAACATGCTTTGTTTGACTCTTCCCCCCCCTTAAAATTTGAGATGCCTTGGACCTCGTTGGACAAGCCCCTTTACAACAGACAGCCTGGGACGACCCCCCCTGAAGAGCCTGTAGGCTAAAGGCTGTGGTAGCCTTGACAGCAGAGGGGAGCTAGTACCCACGTACCCCTGCGCTTCCTTCTGTTCTCTGGCCTGCGCTTGCACCGGCAGCACCTTGCGCTCTAGAGACGTCCTGGCAAAGGCAGCAACAAACAAACAACAACAACAACAACCAGAGGCTGATGAATGGGTGCTGGCACGAGAGGTGGGATCGAAGCGATTGATTCGCGTGCTGCTATCTCACCGGCGCTTTTAGCCCCTGTCAAAGCCCTGCTAGAGGGAGATGGATTCTGTCGGCTGAGGCACTGGATTAATGGTGCAGGGGCGACAGCTGGGCTCAGAACTGTGGTCATCCCCTTGGGTAGTGTGTGTGTGTGTGTGTGTGTGTGTGTGTGGAGGGGGGAGGCACGGGTGTGGTGTATTGACAGTCCTTCAGGAGGCCGAAGTCTTCAGCTGCCTTATTGACAGCACCTGTGGGAGTGGTTGTATGGAAAAGACTGTAAGACTGTAACCTGTGAGCGAAACTGACTTCAGCTAGCTAAGTCTGGGGCAAGACGTGTGCCACACATTTGTTGTACAGATCATGGGTAGGAGGGTCTTAATTACTAATGTGCCCAAGATGTGCATTTTAAAAAGCAACACACTGAGGTGTAAAATAGTCAGAGACCTCTTTTAAAAAAACGCATACATTCCCTTATTCTTTTTCTAATTTCCATTCAGAGGCAGTGATACTTTATTCTTATATTTGAATTCAAAGGCCCAACTCCTGTAAAAAGAACATAAAAGAACAGTGAAGGTCACAGGCTTAAGAGCTCTGGGGCAAACCATTCATTCCATTTCCTTTGCCAGTGTTCCAAAGTGCTGCAGCCTTTTTTTATTTTTTTAATGTTCCGAGGCAAGGTGTCGTTAGCATTCCTGGAGCGTGGGGCCGTCTCTCTCTCTCTCTCTCTCGCTCGTTCGCTTAGCTTCAGCAGTTTCTGCAGTGCCACACATACCCTCGCGTTTTCACCCCAAAATATTTCTCGTCAGCTTGTGAGGACAACAGGGTGTGTGCTCTTCCTCACAGAGTAATGAGGATAAAAATGTGAGCAGACAGCGACGGAATTAACGAGACTCTCCTCCCTCCTTCTTCCTCGCCCTCACGATTTTATCTAATTAAAATAGGAACGCTGCACGCCACAATTGTGCATTTCGTGCATCTCATATCTGCTCCCTCGAGCCCTTTTCATCCCGCCACAGTTTACTGCACATTCGGCCAAGAACTGTGGCTAATCTAGCTGATGGAGCTGTGGGCACTTCGATAGCTGTTTATAAAAAGGGGGATGAAAGTTAGAAAAGTGAAACGCAAGAGCCGCAGAAAAAGACAGGGACCAAGAAGAGTGCGATGGCAAATGGAGGAATCACAAAATGGTGTGTGGGAGAGGGCGGGAGCGGAGACAGATTGTTTTGTGTTCTGGGGAGAAGCGTGGAGACTGAGGGGACTTTTTCTCTTGTCCTGAATCGGCCCATTAATCTGTGTCGGAGCTCGGGCCAGCTGTGAGAAAGGCGCGCGCGCAGAGAGAAGGGTTCATTTCAAAGTAGTTCTCAGTGAGGAAACTCCATATCTCAGCTCTCATCAATCTCATCCATTACCCAACTCGCTCCGAGAGGGTTATCTGAGAAGTGCACTCGCCACATCCAGCATAAAAAGTTCACTTTTTCACATTGAAACGTTGAGTGGTATCTCCCCATCTGTTGTTACTGTCATCTCATGAAAGATTTAGATCCCAATAGTGGTTGGTTTGTTCATGTAGCCATCAGGTATCAGAAGAGTATATCAAAGCGTGACCGTGGGAGCAATATTTATTCACTTTAAGACGAACGCGATAAGGGACTGAAGGAAAACAAGATAATCACTTTTGTTAAATGTCTTTGTGACCATTTTTTTCTCCACACGATAAATTGCTTCGCACAGTTCTTCGCAGTCATAGCCCATCTCGAGCGATAGAAGCGCGCTTTTCTAATGATTCTTGCAGAATAATATTTTTCTCTCCAATTAAAGATCGAGGCCTGTTTGAAAGAGCATGGTTTATGCCCAGCCACTCAGAGCGTACTTTAGCAAGTCAATCAGAAGAAGTAATTGCCTCTAATAGCTGTCTCTCTCCGCTTGGCCCGGGAGATTTCTCTCTCCTCCGATCGCAAGCGAGCCTCTGACGACCCGCCGTCTCTCGTGAGTCCTCTGTCGCCAGAAATAAATTGCCTTCTCGCCGAACGGGTCACAACAACAAGCGATGTCATTATTTTCACGGCAATTGATCACACCTTCGGAGAGAAAAGTCAATAGTCGACATAATTGTTAGTGGTCTTGAGCGTTGCTTTCACCGTGCTGCTTTTGTAATGCGCTCAGCTCATCCTTCGAATTCTGCGGATAAAGATATCGTTTGTAAGCCCGTGTACAGATAAAGAGCTACAGTACTTCGTAGTGTACGCTACGTATTCTCACAAGATGTTAAATGTCATTATCTAATTTAATATTTGCATTTACATAAAAATCTATGCAATTTCTGCAGAATTGCGTCTGGGTGTCCTTCATTAGGCTTGCGTTACAACCACAGTCAAATACACACACCATACACCTTCCCCCGCATACAAATATACAGCCCATATACAGACAGGCTCACAGTTGTCTGTCAATATTATTAGCTGCCTAATGCAACCACCTGTTCTTCTGAGATTTTTTTAAGCCTGAAATGCAAAACAACACTTGGCAAACGGCCTTTCCTCGTAGCCACATGCATCAAAGCTAATTAATGAGTTACCTGAGAGAGAACGCCAATCGATCTCTGCAAGGGGTCTAATGGGAAATTAAAAATGGTTACCCACACTAAATCTCAGCAACCAAAGACTGCTGTCCCAGCCGTTTTAAAGAAACCTCATACTCTCCTCTTAAATATACATGACACACATTTTTATTTCAGAGCATGTTATGAGATACAGCAGTCATTTGGAGGTGTGGGGATTACACATTTATACTAAGAAATGTGAGATTCTTAAGAGCCATATGTCCTTACACACTCTTCCTCTAATGCACTGAGTGTTTACAGCATGAATCACAATTTCAGTGGCTGTCTTTAGTGTATGACTGGGACTCATAGGTAGGCTCCTGTCATTTGAGAAATGCTAGAAAAAAGCTAAGATGTGGCTGTTCTAAACTTCATAAGTCGTGCCAAACAATTTGCCCTCCAAACTGTATTATAGTGCCAGCATACATTTCAGTCTGTGTACTAATGCCCATCTGTAGCTATTTGAAATCCCATCTTTATAATGAATACTGATGCTGAATAGTGCTGGCCACACTGACTATTTGCCACAATAAGTGTAGATGCATTTTTTTTCTTAAGTACTTAAATGTCATGGCTGGTTCCACATTTTATCCCAAAATTATCCTCTTGATCCTCTTGTGTCAAAACATTGTGCGAGAACCAAATCCCAGTGCCACAGAAGGTTTGCCATGCTTTAGAGGATGCTTTCAGAAAGCCATTTTACAGGAAAACTGCAGGGTAAATTTTGTGTAGAGCAGCTGGACATTGCAAATATAATCTTTACACTGTTGCCTGAAGTTAATCATTACTAAGATAACTAACGCCGAAAAAGTTAATGCTATAGTAAGAGAATAAATGAGTCAAGGCTTAGTCTCACTAATTACAGACATGCATATGTGCACAGTGAAACAAGGTCTTAATTTAGGAAATCTTCACAGACATATTTTAACATGTATGGAGTAAATTTAACCCTCCTGTCAGCATTAAAATATCTTGAGACGACACTCTTCTCATTTGAGCAGTGTTTGTTCAGCAGGCAAGGGGGAAAAAAGTGTTTCTGTTCACAAGATGCTGTTTGAAAAATATGATCCAAACACTATGAAAGAGGTCCATGCTGCTCATAAGCTTGTAGCAACATGACTGCAAAGTTTCCCTAATGTCACACCTGATGTCGACTTGACTTAAAAAAAAAAACGAGAGAAAACCAACAGCATATCAAACATATGATGATGTAGGCCAAACACTTTGGTCCTGCCCCACCACAAAGGGACAGAAGTCATTCAGGACTGTAAATCAGAACCTGGGGTTTCCTGTGGAGGTGTGATACCAGTATGTGGTTACTTTTGATTGGTCAATGGCAGCAAACATCTAGAATGATGATCTTCTAGAGGTGAAGATAAATTTGGGCCAGGTGACACCAGTATGCTGTGACTTCTGACTGGTCTGTGGTGGTGAACAGTTCTTTATCACCGTAAGTCTGGCCCTGGAGGTGGAGGGTTTTTGGAGGAGAGATGGAGTGGAGTGCATGGGGACTGGGAAGTTGAGTTTGGAGAGATGTTTTTCCTGGGGCTCAGTCTCTCTTTCTCTCTTTTCCTCTCTCTCCCTCACTCTTTGTCGACTCTCTGTCCATCTCATCTATTATGTAAGATTCTGGTAGTATTTGGTGTGCTGCATTTCTGTTATTTATAAGTGCACTGCCTCATTACAGTCGCTGTCCAAATGTAATCTTTAACTTTTTGGCAAGTCAATGCTTGAGTACTCACTAACTGCAGTGAAGTACCAGCTAGAGGTAACTGCCACTACCAGTTCCATATGCATTTTCCAACCTGTTGCCCCCTATTACTAGGTTAGACCAAAACTAGGCTAGCTGAATGGTAAACATCAGACAAAGCATGCTGTTTTAGAATTAAGGAACTTTATAAAGGTGGTTATAGATATTCTCATGACTTATCCTAGGCTGTTCAATAAGATTAGCTCCTTCTAACACATTTTTCATTTTAATTGGGAGACAGGTAAATGCATTTTTACATGCATTTACCCTTCACCTGCACCTGTTTCTGTCAGCGGTTGTAGGTAAGCAGAGAATGGGTAAGTAAATAAAACAACTCCCCATTGATTAACCCAATTATCAAATGAACAATTTTAAAATTGTGGATGAATGACTTCATTAATAAACATTCAGTTGACATTTGCTAGATTCAAACTTTGGCTGGCATCATGCAAATTTGAAACACTACAACTAAATATCACAGGCTGCCAAGAAAAGGTGATTTTATCTACAGTATATAAAAATTCACTGTGAAGTAAAATGTTCAATGAACGGCTACAATGTGATTTAATAAATGCAAAGTCCTACCCCTATGATAGTTTCACAAAATGCGCATACGTCCACACATACATCGGAACTAATTTTAGCCAGTGCAGGAAATCAATTCTTTCTTTGACAATACAATATCTCTACTTTCTGAGCTCTCGCAAACCAGAAGGCACATTCAGAAACTTAACTGTAGAGTTAAGAAATAGGTAAAATCACCTTTTTTAAGAGGCTGACTGAGTAGGCACTGGTAGTCCTTGATTTGTTGCCATGTTTTAAGCACTAATTTGACATTAATTAAAAATCTCATCTGACCCTGTATTTAAAATGTTCTTGAGCCTTTGTGCCTAAATCTACATACACGCACATATGCACGTACACACACTGGCACACCCGCAAGCATGCAAGCATGCGCGCACACACACACACACACACACACAAAATACACGCACACCTCTAGTTGAATTATTTATGTTCATAAATGAGAAAACATGATCTGTGTATGGTGGATTGTTAAAAGCAAAATGCATTCAGGCCTGGATTAAGAATTCAATTTGGAGGTATCCAGGCGCCTTCGTGTAAGTTTAGTTAATCTCTAACGAGCGGCCAAAGTCAGTAGTGCCATTTTATTGTGTTTGGATTTGGCACAACTGGTGTTTTGTAATACGATCATCACAAAAGCTTTTTTTTTATTTTTTGATCATGGGCTACTACGCCGGACGCATCCTCAACACCTCACAGGCGCCGGAGATGCCTCAGTGCTTCTGGAAACAGTGACAGTTTGTCACTCTGAGGCATTAGAATCTCATCTGCTACCAATTACCCATGCATGTTAAACAGTTATTCCCTTCCCAGCACTAGGGGCTCTGGACTGCAGGAAATGCCCAGTAACCACTTGCTCAGCTGGGCTCAGCTCTTCCACCTACCCTTGCCTGGTCCCTCACAGATGGAGCAGTGAACCCTCTGGTTACCGGAGGCAGAATATGAGACATGGATGGCTGCGGCTCTCTCAGGAAGCCAGTACTGGGCCTTTGGGTAGTGCACTACAACATATAATTAGTGAGGAACATCTGTTTCTCCAACCACAGTGGGTTTTAAGAGTTTGAGCAAGTCTTTGGCCTTAGGTGGATGCACTAGCCTTTATTGCTCCGGATGATAAATTGTGCTGTGTTGCCTACTGGGCTTTTGAGTGTGATTATGGTAACGAACGCCAACCAAGCAGCTTCAGTATACTTTGTACAGGGTTTTTATTTTGTGTTTAAGTAGGGCAAAAGACCAAGAAAATCAGATAACATGAAATATTCAGTGTGTTCAGTGTTTAGGTGCTTTTTCTTTCTTTCTTTCTTTCTTTCTTTCTTTCATTCATTCATTCATTCATTCATAGTGAAATTTCTTTATCATTCTCCAATAAACCAACCCTATTACAACTGTTTGATGTAACGTGATATGATCTTCTCTGGGATCATTCATGTCTAGGACAAATTCAGACATGTTATCTCTCAGGCACATACTCCAAACCATACAGTATCATACAGTACCAGATAACAGTTAATGAATCTAACAAGATCATAAAGAATTTTTTCGGAGGGAGATAGCACAAGTATATCAAGGAGCAATCAGCTTCTGACAGAAATTGAAACATTGTTTAAAGACACATCAAACAAGTGTGAGCCAACTTCATCAAAGGAGAGTGTGCAGTGCACATATCTGGCAAATGAGAAACGCAAGGGAAAAACGTCTCCTGCCGGTGTCCCGATCTTCCCTTGGATGCTCCATGAAGGGCTTCTGTTGAGGAAGCTCGGTAATGAGGACGTAGAGGAACAAGCACATTCACCTTTACTGCCAGCTCATCAGCCTTGCTATCAGTGTACTGACCCACCTCGTGGAAACCTGCCCATTAGGCAAAATTGGCTTCCACCCCAAGAAGCTATTTACCAGCGGAACAGGGGGAGAAAAATAAATGCACACACATCAAGAAATGGGGCCAAGGAGAAAGAAGCTGTTAGGGAACCATCAAATAGTCATTCCATGTGCCTCTCTCTCTATCTATCTATCTCTCTCTCTCTGTCTCTCTCTCTCTCTCTGTGTCTCTCTCTCTCTCCGTCTCTCTCTCACCCAGAGAACAGATATGTATCAGCTCATTCCACCACAAGCTCCCATTAACCTGTGCACAGGTTGCAAAGAAAGGAAGCCACTCTCCTCCTCCCCATTTCTCTCTCTCCCTCATGCTGTCCGCCTCCCTCACTCCCTCACTGCCCATCTGTCTCGGTAAGAATCACAAAAGATAATTTCCTTTTCAAATGACTGCCGCCCCCTCAGCTGACCCCTGGGCACTGAGGTAATCCAGAGCGGAGGAGAGAATGAGGCTCGGAGGAAGACTTCCAGAGGTACGCCAGCCCAACGAAGCCCCACACAACGCTGCATTCATTATATCAAGAAATAAGGATGATAAGGAAGAATGGAAGCATTGCTGACCAGACAGAGGCTAAGAGCATTTAGAGATCTGTGATGGTTTTATCCACAAACAATAGGTAACAGACAGCCAATATGAAATGGGCAAATTGCACTGCACTATAGCAACAAGCTGCTTGTTCTGGGGTTGGTTTTTAAGTGTCTGCATTCCAGTGCCAGCCCAGACCGAAACCAGTCTGAACTCCCCATTTTGTCTGAATAATACCAAACTTAATGCTACCTTATATATGATATAAAAAGAAATTCACAGATTTTTAATAAGACACAGATACTTCACAAGAAGCTCTGTGGAGTATGCTAAAGGGAATTTTACTGTAGTTGTAGAGCAGTTGGAATAGAAAACTTTTATATCAATATTCTTCCCAGTATGCCTTTGGGTTTCAAAAGTCCTGTCTTTGATTATATGCCAGTGAAGTTGGTGCTGAAATGGTGCCTCTTCCAAACAGTAGAAAGCTGGAGAACAGATGACAAAGCAACACTCAAAATAACAATAGATCCCTTTCCCAAACTGAGTTATAATATCCGATTTAGAGATATCTGGATACCGAAGAACAAGTGGCAGACAATTAAATCAGCCTGCTGGCAAACTTCTCCAGTCTGACTTCAGTTTGCATCAAATATTCTCTAGATCCAATGAGGAGTTTTATGACGCTCTGCAAGGTTTTATTATGAGTTGGGAAAATCTAATTTGGTTCCATGTGTCTGACAGTCTTTCAGACTAATTCATGTTGTCAAGGTGCATGCTGAACAAACCCAGCAGATGGTGTTTGTGGAAGACGGGCCTCAACTCCGTGCCCACGACGGGTTTAAAGGGCAGCACAGCCTGCCGAACCCATTCCTCATCACCACCGCGCCACGCTTTTCCATTATTCCCCATGTCTCATTCCGCACACTCTTCCCACCTCCATCGCAATGACCCTAATACCGTAGAGAAAAAGGGAAAAGAGATATACAGCTCAGATCGAGTTCAGTGAAAGTAGGAAAAAGCCACCATATGCTGATTTTCAGTACTTAGATGTTTAGAACTTTTACAGCAGGCCAGCTGAATAGCGTCCCCTCAACAACTCACTCGGAATCTGTTTTCATTTGCCCGGCTTTTGCATACTTCTGCGTGTAATGTGTTCTGTTTGGGCAAATGATACTGATTCTTTTAAAATACGCACTACAGTTATTAGTCATGCAAATATTTAACGATAGATGGCAAGCCTTGCTACATCAACAACAACAATAGCAGCAACAATAATAACAACAACCTGTATATAACATAAAGGTAATTCTGGGTAACCAATCCTGCTTGTGCAGACCCTTGTCGTTCCAAGCTCCTCGTTCCTGCCAGGCGTTTCCCTCTCTGCCAACAGACCCTGTAACTCATCCAGAATGCAGCTGCACAGCTTGTTTTCAACCTCCTGAAGTTCCACCTCCACTGGCTCCCTGTAGTGGCTCCCCTACAAAGCCATAACTGGACCAGCTCCCACATACCTAAAAGCACTAATCAAACTCCGTTCTGCACCACTCTGCCTTCGAGCCTTTCGTACTGCTCCACTTGAAGCATCATCCCTCAGGACACAGAGAAGACATGCATCAAGACTCCTCTGTCCTGGCACCCAGATGGTGAAATGAACTTCCCCTGGCTGTCCATACTGAGACACTGGCTGTCTTTAAAGGAAGACTGAAGACTCACTAAGCACTTAAATATGTAGAAAGAAAATCATACTGTCTTCTTTGCCACTCTGACCAGGGCTTTAGCCTGGTATTTTAAACACTGACCTACCTATGGCCACATGAGGATGTGTATTTGATAAAGACCACAAAGTAAGTATCTCTGGACAGGGGCATCTGCTAAATGCTGTGAATTTAAATGCAAATGTGATAAAGACATAGCAGGGCAACCAGCCTACAACATGCAACACACTGCAAGAAGCAAATCAAAAGTCAAAATCAAATCAATTTACTTAACTGATACTTAAAGGTCCAATTGTTTGTGAATACTAATACTCTACTAATCAAGAACCAAATATTATTTTTATTGCTTTCTCTCAGGTCTGAAATGTTAGATACTCTACTCCAATGAGAATCAACCCATCCTTATTTTGTCACTGAAGATCACTTAGTATTCATTTCCTTTTAACATTTATGTTGATATTATGGCAACTGTGAAAGCACAGAGTGGCTTCATAAAGAGAGTGTTTAATATTAATGCAATATTGCACACATAAAGATGAATCACTGAAGGCTTCTGCTGGAACATTAACAGGGTTATGGGATAGCATATAGGTTAAGCCTGCTCTCTGGATCTAGGGTTTACATTATTGTTTGTAGATTAAAAAGGCCTTTTCTGAGAATGAACTATTTGTGTTTGCCCTCTTCTACGTGGAGAATCTGAATATACTGCTGTCTGATTAATCTTAATGAATTATGCAAATAGGCTTTATCTCCAGCGATTTTTGGAATGTTTCTGTATTGTTTTATTAATGCATGCTTGAATTGCTTCATACAATCACAAAGCTCTCTCTCTCCTCTCTGCGAGCTGCTTTGCTGTGTTTCGTTATTCAGGCCTTTTCCTTTATTAAAAACCCACGGTGGTCTCTGGTGAATTATACGCACGAATAAGAAATTAGTCATTTAATGTAATTTAATGACTTTTAACCAAACAAGACTGCAGTCTAGATTGCTAACAGTAACCCCCCACCCACCAACTGCATCCCCAGGGCCTGATCTTTGGGAGCATGTCTCCTTAATTTCTACTTAATTAATTACATTCGTTATCAGGACTACCCTGTGGTGAGAGCACAGTTTCAATTATAGGAGCAAAATTGACATAAAACATAAAAGGCCCTGACTAATGCTGTGTTAGAGGCATCTGTCTATTGGAGGCTTCTAGAAGCTTGGTCTTTGATGAAAAGACCCTCTTTGCAAGCTAGTGAGATCATCTGGAGAGACAGTTGCAGGTATTTCAGTGTTCTTGAGGGATAGTTGTTGAGAATTCCACCAGAATATGATACAAGGATAATATGATTTAGCTGATTTCGTGGGTAGAAATGCTTTGGATGTGGAATTAGATTAGTTAATTAGAACCATAAAAATACATAAAAAACATTAAATACATAGGTTCCAATGAATTATATTAGCTGCATCTTCATGTATCCCTCAAAACACCTCGGCTTATAATCGGCCTGTATAAGGATAGCTTGTGCATTTTAATCAGGACATCCAAGGATTATAAAACATCCAGCGTGTAGTATTTATTCTAATGTTTCATATTCAAAATATAATGTTGACAGGCTTATCATAGCGTTAGCATGCTCAGAGGGAAATACCAACAGATGACACTAGTCTGTGAGCTGTACAGGCCCACATCCACATCACTGTAATGTCTTACTGTCAGGGTGTCCTCCCAACCAATAGATGCCCAGCGTGTTGTTTTATCAAGCCTATGACTATTAATAGGGAACATTCTTGTTGGCCAGTGTTACATCTTTGAATCAAAACTGAAGCAAAGATAATATGTAGCAAATAACTAGTAAATAGCGTACATAAATGTTACATACCCAAATCTTGTGCTGATTATGTATACAGTGTCATCATACCATCATGTGGAGTTTCCTGAACCCGACAATTACATGACACATTGTGTATGAACATAATCTCTCCCCAGGGTCTCAGATATGACAGGGAAGGTAAGATGCTACTTTATAAACATGGAATATGCTAATCTTACTTTACATAAATCTTGCTTGCCACTTTTGAAATGTATCCCTTTCATCTGATGAAGGTCCAGAAGTGTCATGAAGAACATATTGTCTTGAAGCATCTTATTCATGTCTTCCATAACTGCTCTGTTGATAGTCATTTTCTCTTATTAGCAAACCAACAGATATATCATCACAATGCAAGACGTTTAAGGTGAAAAAAGGTGAACAAACTCAGCAGGGTAGCGAAAACCTCTCTGAAGATCATCCAAAACACAGCTCAAGCTGCCTTAAACGTCTCATGAATTGCATTAAACTTGCCATTTTCACACATTTGTATACTTGCACACACACACATACACATATCCTTCCATCCCCACCTTCTGTGCCACGTCCATCTTCCAAACACTGCCATTCAGATATAGGTGATAGCAGTTGGGCCACCATGGTCTCCACCTGTGACTGCATTCCCTTCATCTCCAGAGAGCCTGGAAGCCCGCCGGCCCCTTGGCCGTCACAGCCGACACCGCAAACGTCCGAGGAGGTTCCGCATGCAGATAAGGAGAGCAGGCGTGATGATGATAATGTGTGAGCTTTCACTTGCTCTCGGCCCAAAAACCCTTGATGTCAGGAGATGCTGTGTCCACCCTGGGCCCACACAGATTAAGGCTCAGAGTTAGCATAGCAGGCTAAGGTTAATCCCTGTCCCACAGGTAGCACCTTGTCCCTTCTCTGCGACTGCGACTTGCCTGAGACCACTCACACACGCCACCGCTGAGGTTATCCCGGAGTCGGTAATTTCATTGTTGACGTCTTTACTTCGTTCAGAATTCAAAGACATTAAAAAATGTTCTTTTTGCCTACTTGAGATGATTAGATGTGCTGAAATGCTTCAAGTGCAAATGAAGGAGAGATGTGTGAGAGCTCTAAGGAGCAAGTCAGGACTGACACTGGTGGCCCTTAGCATTCTGCCGTGAATACAAATGCAAGTCTGAGTCACCTGGCACACCTACACCTACATACACACACAATTAGGTAAATCACTTGGAGCCTTTGCTAATGACACAGCTCCTCAGTGCAAAGCTTGCTCAGTGTGTGTGATTTAGCTAAACACATTAGCGCATTAGCATGTCATTATTGCCGTTGCAGCACCTGAAAATTATGTTTATGGCATGTTGAGGGGTAGTGTATGTGACACTTGCTCCTCTCAGCGAATGACATGTTGACTTACCTTTGAGTGCTCCTCTTCGGTGGTAAGTCTAATGGCAAATTAGAGTCAAAATCACTGGCGAATGGTATTATGCAAATAGCCTTACCTCTGCCTTGTACAATTCTGCCTGAAGTGTTCTATGATAGCTGCATAAGCACTTTGGGCTGCAAAGACTGAATGCTGATAACGTAGTGTCTGCACAGAGTACATCACTGAATACTTGCCAGATTTGCTGAGAATATTATCATAATTTCATGATCATCTTGACAGGTAAATGACATTTATTACTGTGTAGGAAATACACGGGCATGAGAGCAAGAGCTTTTGAAAGCTGCTCTACATCTTAAGAAAGCATAGCACATTTTGAGCCATGCAGTACTGTAACAATGTAATAATGCTGTTATGGCACTGAAATACAGGCCCTCCAATATTACTGGCAGAGTTATAAGTTGTGCAAAGAAGGGTGTAAAAAGTAAAATGTTTTGGTTATCAGCTTGATGTCAGATTGAAAATATGAGACAAATCTATACTTTCAGAGAGTAAAAATATAAAACCACATCCTCACGTGTCACAGTTCCACCAAACCAAATCTCTCCTTCATAGGCTTTGGTCCAAGTTTGTAGACTTTCCTCTTCAGCTCTCCCCACAGGTTTTGTGTGCAGTGCTTGATTCTGTGGTCAGTGAAGCATTCGTTATAGATTTGGAGGTATGATCCAGCCATAAGTCTGTCCTGGCAGACCCAGACACATTCTGGTGTAAAATTTCCTTTCATATCCTTTTATTTCCTTTGACGGTGTCCATGCCATAAGACCTAGCAGAGCCTTTGGAAGAAGAAAAACAGCCTCAGAGCACCAGACATCCAACACCATACTTCACAGGGAAGAGAAGGTTCTTTGCTGCATGACCTTGGTTTTTTTTTCACAACTAATACACCTTTGGTGTTTGCTGCCAAAAAGCGCTGTTTTAGTCCCATCTGACCAAATGCAACAATTTCCTCTTCAAACATGTTCATCGATAGATGATTTTGCCACTCAAACCAACCCCTTCATTCTGCACAGTGCCACAAAACACATTTCTGTCCTTTATCAGGCGATTTCATCCCAGCTCTGGTTGTTTGAAACTATTTCTAACTGTGGTAATGGACATTTTAAAGGTGTGAGGTACATTTTTCACATTACACATTTCCTAGATTTATGAAGGTCAGTAACCTTTTCTCTTATTAAATTTGTGTAATCTCTGATCTTTTCCATGTTGTTTGTTGGCTAAGGTTGTTTGCCCTGTGCATCACCTTACATTTAGACATATATTCATAATATTTTCATAATTATGAAAATGGAAGTCTGGAAGTCATGAATGATGAACAGACTGACAAAGTTAAAAACTAAAACATAAATAAAAAATATCTGGGAATTAGATTTAATCAAATGTTGAAATAGGACATATGTGTTATAAACAAAAAAGGCAAAAACTTGTAGCTTTATAGCCTTTTTTGTTCATTGTTACCATGGCCGCCACTAATTATGGAGGGCATATTATAACTGAAGATTCCACAGATCTCATACAAGCTATGTGGGTGCACAGTGTCACCTTTTAAATTCTTCCAAACTGTGGGTGGAGGTTTCCCATAGAGATATTTTTATTTCAGATAATACACTTTTACTCAATAGTGGTCACCAAGGTTTTTTTTAAACAAACAGCAAATTGGTTGTTGCCAAGCTATATTCAATTGTACTGGTCAAGTGGAACTGCCAAGTTCCTACCACTATCACCACAGTTCATCTTAATACTTTTCTTTTGATGGCACAAGTTCATTTTAAAATACAAGTGCTCTATTATTGTCCTTAAAATTAAACACCTCACAAAGATCAAAAATCTTCCCAGAAAAGAAGAAAGAAACATTGGCATCAAAGGATAGAGAACTGAACACAAGCGCCTCTGAACACATACACTTCAAGCAGTCAGTGAACGTTTCAAGTTCACCGTAATTAAAAAAAAAAAAAAAAGAAAAAAAAAATTAATCCATAGTTCTGCAGTGTGTCACTGTATCTCTGGATCAATCCGTAATATCTGTGTTGTCAATGTGTCAATATCTCGTTGAATACGTATTTTACATGACATGTTCTTGTCCAATAGCTATAAAACATGGATGAAAGGCCGAAGAGTCCTTTTTGATAGTTTCCGTCTATAAGGATGTATTCAGTATTCCACTGGTCAGGTGCATGATTCCCACTGTCTCCAAGCAATCTTCAAGCCTTACGTCCTGCATATCCATGTACATTATCACAGAAATAGATGACGAGTCCAAAACATTTGGAGCCCAGACTATCGTGTGACCTGAAAAACAGAAGGACTCATGTTATTACAGAAAATAAAAAGACTTTAAAAGTCAGATCTTAGACCGTGGGAAATCGCCATGGCCGCACAGTGTAAATATTGCATCGCATTAAAATAGCAAACCAAAAGTCACGTCTCTCACGACTTTATCTCCTTCTCACCTGAACTGTCCTCATTATTTCAAGCTGTAAGTGCACCTATTAAAGCTTCTCTCCCAAGGCAGGAGGTGCTATCTCTGGGGTTAACGCCTGCTCGCGCCTGCTCGCGCTGACACCACCGCGCCTCCCGTCTGCCTCATCAGCCACAGCAGGCCTTCGAGCTCAGCGGCCGTGCTCTTGCCCCAAAATAGCGCACCGGGGTAGGGGGGTCGCGAGCCCCGCCGGGCCTGCCGGACGTTAGCATGCGGGTCCGCTCTCGCGCCCGGCGCCAGGACGTGCGAGAGGGTGCGGCGGCCCGAGACGAGGCCACGTCTCCGCGGCGGCGGATAAAGCACGCCTTCTTGGCTGCTTGGGGAATCCCAGTGTAATCTTCACCTTCGGGTCAGTGCCGGCAGGGAGCTGCAGGGCACGCTGATGAGGTGGGAGGTGTCTGGGGTCACTTCCTCCCTTCCCCCAAGTCCACTAGATCCTCGCGAGGTTCACTGGTGTACACGTCTGTTGCATTCTGGCCATGATACAAAGAACTGGTTTACTCAAGTATACACAGTGCTTGCTGCTGCCTGAATTTACTGCTAGGCAACCTGTGCAGATATATTATGAAATGGTAGTAATTAGCTGATAATTTTTTTAAGTTAGGTGGTTAATTTACTTAAGTTGGTAAATTACATTTTAATGGTGGTAAATAACAGATCCAAACCTGCTTTTACTATGTGTTCATTTTATTACTTTATAGACTAAAATCAGTAAAATTTAAAAGGAAATGCACATTCAGAGGGCAATATTGTTCATTTTTGCTTCAGGTAAAGATTCCTCAGGTAAAACTTTCTGATAGGGAAAATCTAATAGGGAGTAATCCTAGGGTACTAAAATTTCTTTATGATGTCTATAAAACACAAAACTCATGACAGTGGTTACAGCAATGAGAAGGCTGCCAATTCAAGCCCCACCACCGCCAGGTTGCCACTGTGGGGCCCCTGAGCAAGGCCGCAAACCCTCAATTGCTTGAATTATATTCAGTCAGAATTGTCAAATGTTGCTTTGGATCAAAGTGTCAGGAATACGACAATCCAAGGTCGATCAAATCAGTGACAGTTTATTGTAATCACAATCATTGTCACACCCCTGACGTCTGAGCGTCAACAAAGGTGTTGCCAAACATTCAGGTGCTTCAATCATGTCGCCATGGTGACTCATCTGGGATTCCACACTACTGCCGTATTTTGAAAAGGATGCGCGGACGGTGGCCTGGAGAGCTCAAAGATCAAAAGCACCAGGGTTTAGAAGAGCTCCCAGCACCTCAGAGCTCTGCCCACTGTTGACGTGAAGTGCGCTGGCATGAATTATTAAGGGAACTAAAGGAAAAAAAAGGACTGCCTCACGCAAGCCCCTCTGGCCTATGAATAATGGAGGAGCCGTCTCAAGCGCGGGCGTTTCGTGAGTCAAACTCCTCAGCCTGATGGATGGCTATGAGCCCAGTGTGTCAGCGTCAGATACACACACACACACACACACGCATGCACGTATGCATGGACAGCTCTAGCATACACACATGCTGGCAGACAAAACGCGATAACCCGCATTAACCCACAGAAGCACACGTTTCCCTCCACTCACTTTAAGAAACGCTACAGCACTTTTGGGCTGGTACAGACGTTGTCTGTCTGCCTTTTCCACTAGCGGAGGAAATCTGTCTGAGGTGCAGCTTATTTAACGGAAATGCAAAACGCATGCATGTCCCCAGCTTAACAAGCACAAACCGAGGGGCTCAGTCAGCAGTCTCTACCCACAGCGGACCATTCTCAGGGAGGGGAGAGTCATCTAAATCAAACCCTTAGCTCCACAAAAGGAGCCTGTTTTACTCAGCAGCTTTGTTTGGTCCTGAAGAAACGTTCACTCCACTTATTTCCGCAAATATATTTCAGGCACTGCATTTAATTAAGACTACTACTTAAAAATTACAAAATTGCTTTCTGAGAATATTGCAATATATAGGTGATTTTTTTTTTCATGATTTTTTTTTTCTTCTGCAAACATATTTTTAAGAGGAAATGAATTCCAAGAATTAGTTGTGTGTTAGTCTTTATGTGCCAGGTTATGCTATTTATTCAGAAAGGGTATTTCTAGTGTTCATGTATCTTACACTATATCAGCTGTGAATATTTACCTTAGCTTCCTTAAAACCTGTAAGACATTCAGGCAACATTCAAAATAGCATACTATGTGCCTACTGATTGGGCCCCTAATCAGTTTTCAATTTGCAGAATGTGACCAAAATAAATTATTCCAGTATACGAAAGATACCCAAATGATGACCTACGTCTGCCAAATATTCCAGCATGTGACCAGAACGTGATGGTGTACTGCATCCCATCATGCAGCAGTGGCAAAAAGTCTTTTCTCATTGGCTGGAACCCAATATGAGAAATACATCATACGGTTCAGGTGACTTCGTAGTATGGTTTGCATTACACTTACTTGATACTATACTGCATACTGCTACAGGGACCAGTATACTGTATATACTGAGTGCAGTATGCAGTATACAGTATGTAGTTTTTCCAATAGAGCCTCAGGTCTGGCTCATGTGACTTCATCACAATGAAATCTAAAACATATTTAACAATGCATAACATAACCTTGTCTGTTCAGTGAACGTAAATAATCACCAAACCTGTAATGGAATGCAGATACACTTTACACACCAACAGTCTTGATGAGGACACTTGATAAGGTGATTTGAAAGGAAATTGCCATTGATTGGTGCTTTTCTGTACAATAGTGGGAATGTCTTTACTACCAACACCATCTCATAGGTGCATTTGAAAAGGGCATAATCAAAGTAGCTCATCATAACTCATCGTAGCCCGTCTGTTTGCATGCAGCATTCATCGTTCCACCTCCAACACTGTTCATCACTGGTCGGTTTCTGACCAGAGAACCACGGCTAACAGGATATTACATGGGCGGCAGACCATTCTCCGCAGCATTAACACCGACATGGTAGTTATCAGGCAGAGCAGCGTGCCTGAGGATCTTACACGTGTCGCGGTCAGTGCTGGGTTGCAAGGGGCGGTCAGACAGCCCAGCAGTGTGCCGTGGTCCTGTGGACAAACTGTCCACTGATGAAGGGTCAGAGAACGGCTAACGCGACATGACAGATTAGCTTCAGACTTTTTCAACGTGTGCCTATAAGCCACAAAAACGTGGCTGCTGAGTATACATTGTCAACAGATTTCTTTTAGAAACGTCAAGACGTGTCAGATACTTTAGGGATACAGATTAAACAAGAAGTAAATATCTTTCTTCCATTCTCTGTTCTGAAATCAGAATCGCAAATAAAAGCAATGCACCAGCTGCAATATAGCTGAATACTTAATGGATGCATCTGATCTCAATTCCTGACCTTACTGAAATAGCAGAAGAGAATGGCAGGGCTGCCTCTCCACTAACGTCACCATCGAACAGCTCGTGCAAGATATTAAGATCTCTGAAGGAAGACACGCACCACTGTTGAACTGCAAGTATCAGTCCTAGATATCAGCAATTCTAATGCGCATATGCGTTGCTATTTCCGCTGTATAAAGCTACATTCTAGGTTAACTCCCTATTTTCTGAATGCACCCTTATTGTCAGGGTTCATAAGCAGCTAGTACATGATCAACACATCATGCAATGAAATCTTACAGCATAACCGCTAACGTTGTAGTCCAAGAACGTCTGCTAGCGCAGCGGATGGGGTTTCTGCTGCCTCAAAGAGGCTTTGCTACATTTGCTGCTATTGATATTCTAAGGTTCTGACAGCATACGTGCGAGTTGTTGACGCACCAAATAGAGTGTGAGGTAGCACTTGTCTAATGCACCACTGGTTGCCATGAGTCACAGAGGGAACAGCGGGTGTGTATGGCTTAGCGAAGCTTTCGCTCACCCTGGTCGTCTTGACTTTGTTCCCGGTGCTGCAGCTCCAGCCTTTGAGATCCGGCAGTACCTTGCACTCCTCTCCCTCCATGCAAGGCTGCATCTGGCACCACCACTTCTGTGCTACTATAGATGCTGGAGTGGCAGAGAGACAGATGGACAGACACAGAAAAAGAGTTGGAGGGCGAGAGGAAGAGACCGACTCACACAGACACCGTTACGGACAGGCTTTCTTGTTTTATTCTTCCACTAGCGAGATGTATCTGCCTCACACTTCCCTATACAAACAAGAGAGAGATGAATAACCCCCAGCCCATTTCTCTCTCTCTCTCTCTCTCACACACACTCACACAAACAGGGAAATACCCAAAGACTCGATGTGCTATTTGGGCACAAGCAAGAGTGGACAGAAACATCAACAGTCACCCTATAACCAATATTTTCAAGGAAGAGGCAATAAAAATTGAGTGGGAAAGAAAAGGCTATAAAATTTCACCCACATTCATGGCCAAAAGAAATAACACTCAAACCCACTCCCTTCCTCCCATCCTCTCATTCTCTCTATCCCTCTCTTCTATAGAAACAAGTTAGAATGGGAGGGTGCTTGGTCCACAGCCGGCAGTTGGAGTCCATCACAGCTATGCTGCTGGTCTCCAGAACGAGGCCAAGGTCCATGTCAAGATGAAGTGGACCACAGACAGGAAATGATAACCAATGCCCAAGCTTTAGAGAGCAGAGGCCAGAAAGGACTCAAAGACACCTGGCAGATTGAGGTCCTGATTCTGTGCCACTCAAATTCTAAAACAGCACTTTCTCCATGAAAAAGGCTGAATCCATGCATCCTGAGAAGACACATACATACAACGCATGCGTCAGGTCACACACGTGATCTAGTGTCACAGCACTTTGTGTCTTCAAACCTGTGGTAGGGCACCTTGGGAACAGTGTCCACGGCGCTCTACGGGAGACAGGAGGGCAGGGGGGAGCTCAAGCCTGTCAGACATATTACAGAGCAGAAAAGAAGATGGGGATCGATTGACCCGTCCAGAGCGAGAGCCTGCTGACATGTTATTAGACAAGCCGGCCGGCTTGTGCTCCGCTGTGCAGCAGGATGATGGTGTCCTGTCGAAATGGCTGTCGACTACGGAGTGACAGGCCCGCCGGACGAGACGGGGGAGAGAACCGGGTGGCTCCACCGTGATGGGCATAAAGTGTCCAGGGGCACGGCGGCAGAAAATGGAAGCCCCACCTCATCTTGACCATTTGGCTTTAAAAGCTGGTAGTTTAATCCTAGCCACTGGCTTGATTGACACGTTTATACCAGTCTGTAGTTTGAATACAGAACCTGTGTTATACCATGGGATGGTACCATGGATTCTCATAGCGACAGCGCACCAGTGTCTCCATACGAGAGTGAAAACACATTACTCCCAGTTAGTTTGAGTACATATTACTCCCAGTTAGTCTGACAATAATTTGCACTAATGTGTTGGCAGCTGTCTACACAAGTTTTTTTTTTTTTTTTTTGGTTGTTTTCAGTGGTGAAAAAAAAGCAAAACGTTGCCCTCATATTAACATTCACCCCAGGCCCCATGTTAAATAAGAGTTTCCCACGTCAGAGCAAAGGCAGAGAAGGAATGCGGTCCTACCGTCCACACAAGAGGGGGCTGCCCTGGTAGTGCCGGCCACCTGGCCAGGAAAGCAGGAGCACTTGACAGTTTGGGAGCGCTCTTCGATTTTGTTCTTGTTACAGCAGCGGTGTGCAGCTATGACCTCGCAGGTTCCTGCCTTGACATGCACTGTAGAAACACAACAAGGACACGGGGCCCATTAAAAGCAGGCAGCGGTTTAAAGTTGGGCACGTGCACGTTCCCTGTGACGGCCGCCACGCCGTAATGCCCACTCCGGCAGCAAATGATGTCACAAGGGCATTGTAGTTAATGTGAAGGCAAATGATGTCACAAGGGCATTGCAGTTAATGTGACGGCGAATGCTAGAATGTAGCCATTTTATGTCACAAACCACAAGCGGGTTTATTTGATGACTTTTGTGAGCATGTGCAATGGTTTATGTACCTTAATTAGTTATGTGTAGAATAGATCGTTTATATTCTAGAGTCCCACTGTCTATGATTGATTGGTTTATTAGTGTTTAGTGTTTGTCTTTTCCAAAGATATGTAGAGGCACATTTCCAAGCATATGAAAGACATTATTTATACATTCACACATTACTTGGAAAGCTAGACCAGTGAGTAAAGAACAAGAAGAAAAGAAAAACATTTTTTTTAGAAGTTTTTGTGTTCCTTTCAAATAAGCCTTAATTACATTGGTAAAGATTTTCAATTTGGGACTTGAGTTGAAAATTGATTGAAAAGGGGGCCTCCATCTTCCCATTAGTAGGCCAATCTGAAAATCTCATCAACAACATTAAAAACATTTTCCCTCCAATCAATAAGGAGCTATTCAGACGTGCACAAAAGCAGCCGGCGTGTAGTAGACGGCTCGCTGAGGGAAAAACCGAGCTTTCCTGACGTGGGTGCGAGTGAACACAAGCCTGAGCTGTTCTCCAAGCTGCTCTCCCAGACACAAGCACACACGGGGTGAACCTTCATTTGCAAAGTTTGAAAGACACAGCCTGAATGTTCAGTGTGGGTGTGGTGACTGTAGTTAGAGGGCCAGGGTGGTGACGGTCAGCAGCTGTGTTTGCTGTTGTTGGTCTTGGATCGATGAGGCCGATCAATGCGAACTCAAACAATTATGAGCTATCTGAGCCTCACAATAAGTACATTTACATTTACATTTACGGCATTTAGCAGACGCTCTTATCCAGAGCGACTACAAAAGTACTATGTGTTCAGTCAGAATATGCATCTCTATCTAGTATAAACAGGTTTAAGTCCAAACTACTTGAGGTCAAGCACTGCCATAAACCGTTTCTAGTGCTGATGCCTAGAAAGAAGACAACAAAATATAAGATTAGACAGTGCAATACCTAGCAAGACTGAAATACCTACAAGACTACATGCAGCATAGTGCAATACTATAGTGTTCCTAAAGATAAAGTGCAATTACGCTTTATACAAATGCTTCAGTTGATTAGTGCTTATAAGTGCTTTACAAAGAGATGGGTCTTCAGTCTGCGTTTGAAAACCGCGAGAGAGTTCGCTGTTCGGACAGCCAGTGGAAGTTCGTTCTACCATCTGGGTGCCAGGACAGAGAAGCATCTTGTCGCGTGTCTTCCTTGAATCTTGAATAAAGGTAAAAGGGTATGAAACATAATAAAATAGTTTTATGTTTTAATTGAGTAGTTAGGGTGAGTCTGGCTGGGTTTGTCCTGTCAGTTCACACCAGAGAGGAATGAAGCAGAATGAAAGTTCTTAAGGCCTCTACAGGAAGACTGCTGCTTCTAGTGAGGCTTGGCTTTTTGGCAGACGTTCTCTAATGCTGGAGCAGTGTGAGGCGTTGCTATCCTCTGCCTGCTGGGAGGGAGACCCTTCCTCTGGACAAGTTCATTCATTAAACTGCAGGGACAAACTCGCCAGGGTTGGAAAAACAGTAAGAACTACAGATTAAACCATGGCCTTTTCACTGAGGTTACAACACACACACACACACAGCCTGCGGTGTGAGCACGTGTGTGTGTGTGTGTGTGTGTGTGAGAGGCATATGAGATGGGGGAAAAACAGGAAAGCACTCCATCCTCGGTCTCCATGGAGGCAGAGTAAATGGTATCTGAAAGTTCTATCACACAAGCCTAGTTCACTCTAAGGACTGGCAGAAACCCATGGGTCACTCATACAGACAAAGGACACACACACACAGACATGCACACACATGCACACACACACACACACACACACACACACACGCACACGCACGCACACACACACACACACACATGACCTTCACAAAGAGGCTGTCTTTCTCCTGACACCTGCGCAAAATGTCCGTGACGCACCCTGCCTGCGATCAGTGGATTTCACTAACAGCTCTCAGGCTCGTCATCAACCACGGAGTCAGGCACCATGTGCATCAGCCGGTGGAGAGGCCGTGAGCTGGGTGCTAACGCTAATGCGGCCTGGCGTTAGCCTCGGACCTCCAGCAGATCGATGCATCTCATACGCCACGCTCCACTCTACAATCACATCCATCGATTCTTGATTGATAAGCATTCCATCATTACTGGCGGCTATTAGAAGTGAAGAAAGTTTGGGCATTTGGGGTGGGTGGTGGGGGTGTTGGGGGGGGTAAGTCATATTGCCCTTGAATATCTTTGCCTGTGTCTGCAGGGCAAGAGCAGTCCTAACTGTCAGAATGTGTCGCAGGTTTAATTGTTATTAAAAGGTCAAGCACAGTGTTCTGGTGCATTCTGGGTCCCTGTGTTAGTACAGAGGCTGTGAGCTGCATCATATGAGTCTTTTGCATAATGTCTTCATTTTAAACCACCAATTGTCTATGCAGTTAGTTTGTTTGCTGGGTGGCTTCTGTTATCTTCCAGGTAAGACAGCGTTTCCAAACTAAACTACAATCGCACAGAGCATGCCGATGCAAAGCGGCCCTAGCAGCGTACCCGCGGCAGCCCACCTGCGGGTGTAGTCTGCTGCTACGCGACCTATTCTACAATCCACCACCTGGAAACTGTAGGAAGGCTTATGCAAATATGTTTATGCAGAAGGCGGTGAGTTCTCCTTAAACAGAGGATGGCAGGATCCCGGGTGTCCCTTGGCCCTCAGCACTAGCGACTGCTGCACTAGCGACTGCTGCACTACGCACTGCGCAATGTTTCTGCTCAGCACTGAACTCTTCAGGCTTCAACACACCTCCGAAACAATGCAGGCCCCATTCCGCCCGACTGCGTGCATATACGCAGAGCAAATGAAAATATTCAAAGCTATCTCACTGAACTAAAATATGGCAAACAACAAGCGTTTGTTTAATTACCGATCTGAAAACACAGAGCACGCATGGAGATATAACCTGCTAAGCTTTCCATTACAGATCCCTGCACAATAAACATGTATGGACAGAGTCATTTAACGAGAAAACAAGGCTTAGGAGTAGCCTGCAGATTTTCTAAACAAACTCAGACATCTACTGTGCACGCGAAGATCTTTTCGCAGGATGTGAAAATGTTGCTGACACTTGTCAAGAGCAGTTAGCATGTCTGTGTCTTCACTCTGCTCTCCTTTAATGTGATTTGATAGGTAAAAACAACTAATGTGTGACATTATCAGCTGTGTGAGCTGTGTGACACAAGGGTAAAGGTGGTTTAAAAATAAAGCCGAGAACATATTACAGCCAGCTAAACGAAGCAGGGAAGATCTCACATTACACCCGCCCTTCCCATGTGAGGTTGCTTTTTTCAACTAGTCTGTCTGTTTACCAGGTGTGACTTTTTTGAGACTTGAGCTGTTTTTGTCTAAAGAGCAAGCATGACAACAACAACAACAACAACAAAAACAGGCAAGGGATGCTGGTATGAAATTAGCTAAAGACACAGTCACTCCTGCCTTTGACTGCAGTTGAAGCGCCATGACCAACCAAACGGCTGTTCGGAGGCTGTTTTTACACGCCACTAAAAATCCAAAGAAAAGGTCAAAATGGCGTACTGCTGCTTTATCATCAACTTCACCTAAAAATGAAATCAAAATAGCAGTTATGTTGTCTGGACATCAAGAAGTTCACATGTAATTTCATGCAAAGTTTCCGCCCTGGGAACTCGGGGTGCTGCAGATTTGGGATATGAATATGGCATATGAATGCCTTTGAAATAAATCAAGAATGAATGACGTGGTGAAATAAGAAGGCTTGAGTTAGTGAGGAAGACTGCAGTTACTCGGTGGAGCCCAGTGAGCAGCTGAAGCCCAGATCCCCACCGCACGCCTTCGTCCGGCCGCAAGCTCACCCAGAGAGGACGCTGGGGGACGATCCAGTCCTCTAACTGTCTAAGCAGGGACTGGCAGACAGCATCAGCCTCAGCTGTTCAGTGGAGCGGGCAAGTGTGTGTGCTTGTGCGTGTGCGTGTGTGTGTGTGTGTGTGTGTGTGTGTGTGCGCACGTGCGTGCGCGTGTACCTGTTTCTGTATCATGATGTTCAGAGCTTAGTGTGTACTAGGTGAACCAGCTCTCAGATGCAGTATAGAAACAGGCACTGTCTTTTCCCTTCGTCAATATGTCACGCTCAATAAAGGAAGAAGGCTGATATCGATTCAGTCGTCAGCGAGTAAAATAACATCATGAAGAATTCATAGATGCTGTGCTGGCCCGGACACAGGCACATGCCCTGCACAGGTTAGGTTTCTCCCATGGATAAAAGGTAATGGAGGAATTGCTGAAAGACTGGGTGAGGACTACTGTACAGTATATTGCTTATATCTTATATTTTTTTAATTTGTTGACTCTTATGACAGTGTTTTGTATGTCTAATAATGATATTCAGATATGAGGTGATGCATCATACACAGTTCACTCTATTGCATAGAGGATGATGTGTATGGTGCGTTACCCCATACCGGGCAAATCCCAGACGATTAAGTCCGACTGATTTGTTCTAAGCTCCAAATGCTTACATACAGCAAGAGCACAGCTATGCCAGTTTGCAAGCAAGTGAACTGCAGAGGAGTTATGAATTCCAGTGAAATCCCATTACGCCATTGGACCGTTTAGCCATTTGTATTTGCACACAGGACGGAGTGTGTGGAGCAGGGCCAGTGCAGGCAGTGCTCTTGGGCTCAATTAAACGTCTGGCAGCGTGCGGCTGCAGCGCATTATCTGAGCCCTGCCACGGTCGCAATGGCGGCACTGAGCGTGCTCGCTCTCCCAGTAATTCAGTGATCAGACTCACTCTCCCTCCATCTGTCCTAACACTTATTACTTAGCAGGCCGGCGGCAGGCGGGGGAGAAACGTTCCTTCCTCTCATCTCCCCTTCTTCCCCTTTCGCTTTCTTTCCCTTAGTGAAGGGCTCTGGCGAGGGGAGGGCACCGGCGGCCCAATTACCGCCGCGTCGGCGCCGCAATTTACAGCAAGTCACTTATGAAACTGTTACTGAGGCGATGGAGGAGGCAGCCATCTGTGGCGCGCGGAGCGGCGGGATCAAACAGCCGGGGCTTCTCGAGGCTCCAGGCCCAGGATCGGAAGGGGGAGGGAGCCTGGAGGGGGGAACAGCCGCTGAGCCCGGCTCGGAGAAATCCAAATGAATAGATGTCACATCAAATACTCTTTGCTGGGCATTCGCCGTGAATATGCCATGGGTTTTGGTTTAGGGGGTTCCTGATGGGAGAGTACGTCGAGGCACAGGGGCTGAGAGCTCGGGCGGGTTCTGGTACCGGTTCTGATGATGTGGTAGCTGTGGTTGCGGTGGGCCGTAGGCTCCACAAGCTGGCGCATGCCCAGGCGGAGGCTCGGACTGCCCGCGCTTTCATAAACACCAGCGGAGAGGCATACAAATGCAGCGGGCATTAATAAATGATGTAGGTGCGCGTTTGAAGGCAGGACCTCTACGGCGGGAATTCTCGCCCTCTGTCAGCTCCACGCCGCTCTGACACACCGAAAGCCCAGCGCGACAGGCTGGGTGTTAAATGGGAATTAGCGGAGGCCGAGATGAAAAGGACCACAGGCCAAAAGCACAGGCAGCTGGACAGTCTCACTGCCTGCTACGGCAAACCACCACTTCACCGAACGTAGCATTAGTAAAGGAAGACCCGCCCTCGCCAAAGAACGCAAATCTTATTATTCGCACTTTAGGAACGCGGTAAGTGGAAGCTAGTCTTAAAAAATGTCAAGAACTCGGATACACCGCATCAGTCACAGGAGGCATTTTATGAGTATATGAAATATAATGCCATCTGCTCTGAAGCCATCAACATTACGTAAAGGTGAAAACCATATCTACTAAGAAAATCACCTCAGGATATGTCTGCAGAAACATGTATGCACAAAGCACCACCAAAGCAGTTCAGAATGAACCTGATGAGGCCACTGTACGGTTTACAATACCTAATCCATATATTTCAATGAATGAAAAGCATTATCACATGAAAACCCAAAGCCCTGTTTCTACTACTGCCCTCTCCCACCCTTCTGTGAGACCGGACTGCACGTTTGGTCAAGGCGTGGGCCATACAGACTGCAGAGATAAACTTCTCTCCGGCATCATCCATCTCTACGCCGCGCTTTTACTGCTACTTCTGATCAATGGCCCTCCCTTGAGGAATCGCACGCCCATCTTTAGTCAATGACCTCTGAATGTTATTACATTTCAGTTCCAGGAAAAAAAAAGTGCAGCACCCTGAAACTAATGGCAAACACACTACCACTTGATCACCACTCAGCTAGGATTATATCACCATGTATGCTACACAGTGAGGGCAAGTGAAGATGAAGACTATCACTCCAGGCATTGGCTAATTGCCATCCAACCTAAGAAAAGCCCAACGACTTTCATGACTCCCCAGTCCTACTACCAATAGGCAATGTCTTGGAATTGCATACTACACTATGTCATGTGTAATGCACTTCATCTTTAGTTAATTAAGCTTTTGGATTGATAAAATATCTGTAGCGGAGCAGAGGGGTAAGGCTGAAGAAACTGTTTACCTCTGCAGCATTATAGCATCTCCTGTTCATTGCACAGACACATGCTCCATGTCAAGATGCCTAAATAGTATGCCTTCCCCACCCTCAAAGTGCTCGTAATGTTTTACATCTCCCTCTCTCTCTCTCACACACACACACACACACACAGGCACCCTCTGCTCCAAGACTCCCAAACGTGACTGACAGCTGAGATGTCATCGCACGTGCTGCCGTGGTTGCAAACAACACCCATCCGTTTCCTGTGCTGTCTTCATCCTCACCCGGCAGCGAGCACTTAGCTCGGGGCTCAGGTGGGGTGGGAATCATGTGATGTGAACTGGGAAGAAATGGCGGAGGTAGTGGTGCATGGATGTGTTGGGATCTGCTCGCAGTTAGACAATTCTTCACATGAACAACGAAAGGCATAACGGGTTCTGCTACTCTTGATCCCATATGTATACCTGCTGCGTTTCAGCATCGCTTTGTTATTAGCAAATTAGCACATATAGGCAAAGTGTTTCTAGAGTCAGTGTCTCAGAAAGTGAGACCAACATCACAGGAGCTGATATGTGGCACAGTATAACCCTCTATGGCACAGTGACTCACCATTTAACAGAGCTATGGTGGCTCAAGGTGAAATATTGCAAGGATTAATTCTTAATTATCAAAATTACACTGAACATTGAGTAAAAGACCTCTAGACAAAGGTGAAATATTATAAATGTGAATTCTTAATCGTCTAAATTACATTAACTGAGCCCTGTTCAAGAATCATTAACCTACTGCAGCCTCACTTCTCTGCACAGTCTTGGTGAATGCTGCTCTCCAGCACGGGCCATTTCTGTATTCATAATTTAAACCGCATTGATTTTCTGCTTGGGCCACTGGTCATTCTGGGCCACCAGACAGGTGTATCTTTCTGCCTGACACTAAGATGGTTCCTCCAAATTGGTCACTTGGACACTGGGCAGTAGCAGGCAATCTATTTTTGGGAATGTGGGCAAAAGACGAGCAAGTCCAATACCGTTAAAATTCCACGCCCCGTTCGTGTAGCTGGGTGCACAGCCTAGACGTTTCAGCCTTGCCCGCCTCTCTTTTATAGCATGCTCAGGACACTGTGTCGAGCATTTTATTCCCAAAGTGATACACAAGCAAGCACACAGTCACAGAATGTAATGCAGAGACCACAGCAGCGATTGATAGACCTCATCTTGGAGCCTTCTATTTCACTCGAGTTCTAGAACATTCTGTTTCACTTGGCTCAAACTGCCTCCAGTGAGGGACGAGATGTGACCGTCTTAGCGTCACAATAAAGACAGGAGGGAAGGGGGGGGAGATCATGTCCTAAAATTTTTCAAAAGCTCTTACCCTCTCGGTTCCTTCTGCATCTCTACAAGGGACACATGCTCATAAATGTCTTCCAGGATGATTTAAATTGCATTATTACTTGTGCTTATTGAGTGTATGGTTTCAAAGGGACAGTTATTAAAGCAAATATATTTAATTTACAATTTTGGACAAACAGTCTGTTAGTAACTAGTAATAATCTAGTAATAAGAGAGAAATGGTGAAAGCAGTGTTCTGATTCCTGACATCGCCTACCGCTGTTTGATCAGGACAAACCCTGTACGAAACAAAAAGTCTGCACTACTGGCATATAAAATCAACCACTGGAGAAGATCCTCATTATCATCATGCAACAATTAACTGGGTAAAAGCAACTGGAAATGTCACTGCCTTTCACAAGGTTGTGTGTGTGTGTGTGTGTGTGTGCGTACACGCGCATACATGAGTTTGCGTTTTTTTGGGGGGGTTTGCGTTTTGAGTTTTTATGTATTTCTTTCTTTATTTAATTTATTTATTTAATCAGTCAACGTTATACGGTCTATTCCTAAAGAAAAGGTACTTTCCTAAAAAAAAGAACTAAACCGTTCTCATAATTATAAAATTAACAGTCATTTTCCAATTGAAGCTATTAAAATCATTTGCTTTGTTCTCTCTGATAAAGTATAAAGCAAAAACTGCTTCAGCCTGATGAATGATGTCACAGCAAACAGTCAAAAGCAAACTTCAAACTACAAACAAAAAGCAGTGAACACAAAGTGACAGAAAATTCCTGCACCCCACACCACACGTGTCTTTGCCCTTATAATAGCTGGAGTCAGGGACTAGAAAGGTTTTCAGAAGGTAGCTTGTGCAGGTTAATTGCTTATATCAGTAAAAATTGTTACCTCCTGTTATTATCATGCAAAACAGAAGCAACCACGTTGCTTTGCGTCGGAGGGCATCGGGCCCTACATCTCAAGAGGTAGTAATGAAAGGCTAATAATAAATAATAGCATGGATGCGATAAGTGATTAAAGTGTACACGAGTCCAGTCGAGTTAGCCGGATAAGTGCGGCTCTGAAATGGCGATAGTGCTTAAGAACAGAAAGCGCAAGACAGTTTTTCAAAATCAAGAACTGAAAATTATAGCTTTACAGCTGTTGCTCTGCGGGCCACTTATATTATAGTATTACTAATATTTGTGCTGGTATTATTAATATTTACTTAATATTGTGTTGAAAATGTGTTGGCCATTAGCTTTCAACTTTGACAGTGAATTTCTAATGGTCCACATTTCAGATAACTGTTTTCTTCCATACAGTACATGTTCAATGTACAAAGTTCAAAGGTTAATGTACCGTACACAGTGCCCCAGGGACACATGTCACTTCCTCCTGCATCATTCAGTTCAAGTAACAATCCAGGCAAAAGTCATTTGTGACAAATAGCACTTTTCCCAAATATTAGTCATTCCAAATATCACACATCACATGTCAGTGACATAAAGCTTAAATACAGAGCGCAATGAACGCATAAGCCCCATGATCAGCCTGAGTGCCACTTACGCCACTTCTCATGGAGAAGATGTTGCCGTGGCAGTAAGGAGACAAATGCGATTTCAGAGCAGGAAGGGAAGAGGTTCCTAAGAATGTTCCTAATCTAATGGCAGCTACTCATAACAACAAAGAAGTGGGACCTGGTTCATTCAGCCATGAGTGGTATAAATGCTGTACTCCTTTTCCCCTCTCCAGCTCTCTTTGGCCATATCTGTCATTTTGTCATTCACCTGCTCTCCAAATGTCATGGAGTAGCTCTGGCCTCGTCTATTGTGGAGACCAAAGCATGTGACTCTCTGAAGCCTAGAGGAGAGAATGACCTGGCCTTCAGAGACCAAAACAAGTAGGAATGGTCTCTCTCTCTCTCTCTCTCTCTCTCCCTCTCTCTCTACCCCATGCTATCTCTGCCTAGCTGGGAATTCCTATAAACAAAGTCATTTGCACACTACAGTAACATCTATTCCCCTCTAAACATAGAAACCCAATGTCCACAGCCCAAAAGTCAATGTCAGGCCTGCAGTGCTGCAGCTCTGAATGCTTAGTTGCATTGCCATGGTGCGCAGACGTACAGACCATAAATGTAAAACAAGCCATTGTCCTTCTACTAGTTAATGCACAGAATGTGCAGTAATTGGAGCCATAGTAAATGCATGCAATTAAGGCACTACAAATGCTTATTGGTGTGAATCAAAACATTGTTTTGCATGCTAACCTATATAAAACAGTTCGTTACCAATACTTGCTAAACCACCAGTTATTCCTATTACAAATGAACAGTGCACGTTTCTTGAAGCATACGAATTACACCATGACTTTGACCGTTCGAGCACTGTGTTCTCAGCAGCTGTCAGGGTGCATCCAGTAATCAGCTTCTCCAATGACTTTTATTTCACCTAGCAATCCAACAGTTTTCCCTCTGGTGCCTGACTAACAAATCAGAAAATACTTGATTGCTGTGCACTAACTTGCAAATGCATCCTCCTGGCAAGAAGAGTAGACAGCATTTTGATAATATCTATACAAGCAGATCACCTTATGTTGAAATGTTCACATCTACGTTTCATTACGGGTTTCTTAAGCGCTCCTGATGGAGTTCTGGAGGTCTGAGTACTGGCACCAAGCACAACAGAATAGAGTTATGACCTACTGAATTGTGCTTTAGGGTCTGCGGTTTGAAGAACCGTTCCACCAGTACGGTTATAACACTGACATTTAGAGAACTCTGAGAGCTATAGTAGGGGCTGTGGCACAGGTGGAGCATAAATACAACATAGCCATGGGGCTGCGAGTTCAAAGTAATCCTTGGCACACCAAAGAGTAAATCAGCAGTGTCAGGCACCTGCTGGTTTTAACAGGATCTAACTTTCAGCTTTAGTCTAAGATACTAACTATCCACTTTTGCAATCACATATAAAGAACCATGTTATACAAGCCCATTCCAATGACAGGGTTTCTTGCAAAGTTCTGCATGATACTAGAAACCTCCTGGTTTAGGGAAAGAAGTTCTGCTTGAAACCAGTAGCCTTTTGCAGTGGTAGCTTAATGGTTAAACTGTCAATTCAGAATTGAGCCATGCATTCACCACCCATGTTCTGCTGCTATGCACGAATTGTGTTAGGTCTCCTCAAACTGACCAAGATATGGTCAGTTTATCAACACAAGAACTCTGCCCGGCTAAAGGTTTTTGGGTGACAGACCAGTCTCGACTCAAAGGTGACAATGACACATGTAAAAACTCAATACTGCAACAAAGCAACAATACTGTGCCAAACTGTTTACACCAGCACAACCCCCACTCCCATCTCACCACCACGTCAATGTCACTATGTGGAGAATGGTCCCCTAAGGTAAGTGTATTTATTACTACCTATATTACCAGTGCAAATGCATGATTGGTGTTTCTAATACAGCTCAACGTGAGCGTATGTTGAGTGCACTAAACCATGTAATTTAGAAATAGAGTTGAAATCTTTTTTTTTCCCTCTCCATAAGAGATTTTATTTTTATCACAAACAGCAGGAGTGTCTATTCTTTCTCTTTCCCTAGGCCACTTCCTCCATGCTGCACATCTACACGCCTCAACCCCACTCCCACGCCTTCCGCCTGCCCTCCCTCCATCTCTCCATCTCTCCCTCCTTCTCTCATGACTGCCTAATGAGTCTTGGCAGGGTTGCTGACTCTATGGTGTTATTAGGTTGATCTGTGTGCTCTCTTAAGGTTACAGCGCGAGTGGGAAGTGCCTGAGCTGCCCCAGGCCCCCGCCACTCTTCGCCAGTGGGGCTAAAGAGGTTTGTTTATTGGGCACACCTTGGCCTGACCTCAGAGAGCTACTGGGACCAAATATGTGATTAGCCTGGTGTTAGCCCAGAGCGTTGGAGCTCAAACAGCCTGGAACGCAGCTCTCCCTGCCCACCGGGGGCCTGAGCGATCGGGGGTCCTCGCCATAATCAATCACCCACTCTATTGCCATACTCCTCTGCAGGGAGAAAGATGGGCCCTCCTAACTTGTTGCTATCTTTGTCGCTACTCCTAAAATGCTGGGCAATTTTATTTAGAGCTGCCCTTTGGCTCGGCAGGGGGAGATTAATTGGTGCTGCCTCTTTCCATTGTCCCCGATGGGTCTTTGTAGGCCTTCTGGCATGCGAGAGCAACACACAGCTCTGCTGAAACGCATGGAGCCCAGCAGCGCAGGGTGCCGTGTCTGCTGTCACGCTGCCTGGACTTTGCTACCCTGCATTCTTCTAACATTATTTCCCAACTTCAGGATCATGCCCTGTGATTTTGTCTGATCCTGTGTATGGTTCTCATTACCACAATGTTAAGTCACAGCATCCATCTTTAGCTCAGGGTTGATATTCTCTCTCTCTCTCTCCTCTCTCTCACTCTCTCTCTCTCTCTAACTTTATTTCTCTCACTCTCTCTCTCTCTCTATCAGTGTGATCCTGCTGATGAGTTTGGCACTTCTCTGCCACCAACTGTGACCTCTGAAACTGGGCTCCATCTTATTGGAACACACTGGAAACCTACAGAACCCTGCAGTGTTCTAAACCTCAAAATGTCAAATTGATGACTTCCAATACATGAGGTCAAAAACTGTTGATAAAATATTCAGTTATCAATTAGTTATCAAGCAAATGTCTCATTTGCCTAAAAAAATATTTTTTAGAGTGATTTTTCATGGTTTGTCCAGGAAGAGAACCCAGCATATCTAATATTTAACTGTAGTCCTCTTTTTATGGTTAGAATAAAAACATTATTCAGTATCACTTGATAATTATGTTTGTCTGACCTTTCTGCAAAATTGAGTAACATCTAAATCACTGTGTCTTAATAATACAAGCAATAAAAGCTTGTGAGTTCCTTGATCCACTGAATCAAATCTGTTGTTCTTTTAATAGCGGCACAACCTCGTGATAGCTGTTTGTGGGCAAGATGGAAAATGGGAAAATACAAAGTGCTGAGTACATAAAGGGCCTTTTTGCAACCAGCCATTCTTAAAGGAAGTGTGTGCCATTTTTACTCTTTAAAGAATATTAACAGATTCAGAATACAAACTAAGCTGAAACGAAAGAAAGTGATTTAGGGTGAATTCACTGATGGTCTTTGTTCACCGTTTCTGAGCAGAAATGGACTGATACTTCGCTAGATTACCACGCAGCTATTTCCAGCCCAGACTGTCATTGCAGGAGTGTGTTTATAGCTTCTATGGGAAATGATAAAAGTGAGTTGGCGAGGCAAATGGCATTTCATCTGTTATGCCGGAGTTCCTCGGCCTCATTTGGCTCTACGTTTTTTGCGGAGCCTTGTTAAAGCGGCCTGGCCGAGCCGTCTATCAAAATGCACTGTGGCTAGATTCTTGTTAGCTGAGGTGACTTTAGTGAGCATTAGCCACTGTGGTCTCTCTGTATCTGACTTGCCAAGTTGGGACAGCCAGAGCCTTGTTCTTTCTGTGGAGGTCTGATTACTTTATTTCTCCTGAGGCGGGTTGAGTTGAGGAAGGGGCTGACTGGACAGGTGTGCCATGTTGCCGGACCCCTGGGCCAGCTGAGGTTAAGTGGAGGTTAAATGAGCTTGCAGAAGGAAACAAGCATTGAAACTACACAAGCACCTGGTCCCTTTTGCGGTACTCAAAAACCTGCCCTTCATCTACAGCTCAGAAGCACTCACCACCAAGCCTGAAACTAATTAGCAGTGGTTTATTGTTAATAAGCATTATCAAAAGTGTGCAATTGAGTGTGAGTATGTGTGTGTGTATGTGTGTGTGTGTGTGTGTGTGTGTGTGTGTGTGTGTGTGTGTGTGCGTGTGTGTGTGTGTGTGAAAAAGACTCACCAATGTGGCTGCGGTGTGAGGAGGCCATGCTCAGTTGCCCCCACAGAGACAGCAGACAGACGGCGAGCAGTAGCACTCTCCTGCCCACGCACTGCAGCTCCCTCTCCCGCATCCTATACACACACACACACACACACACACACACTGACAGTTAGATTCCTTACAACAACATCAACAACAACAGCAAACAAAAAAAAACCTGTCTGATCACAGTCGAATTCCAAGTACAGGTCAAACACACACACGTGTGAGCCCAAGCCTCACTGGGAGAAACACCTCTGGCTTCAGCAATCTGAGCAACACGAGATTACTCTCCTCTCTTTTCTCGGCTATTCCATCAATCATTTACTGTATGCTTTCAAATATCAGCCTCTGAATCAGATGCTCTTCAGATGCGTCAGCCCGTGACACAATCCTTCCCTGTCTTGGTGGTCGGTTCTTGGCTGGCAAACACAGTAATCTTGATATACTATCAAGGGCTGTTGGCCAGTAATTCCCCCCTCTGTCTTTGTGAGGGGTCCAGGGAGACTCGAACACACAAAAGCAATCAGAGGCTCATCTCTCTGCCGGGCCAAGCCTGTGCTCCACTCGTAAGGGGAAAAACAATCTCGACATCGCAGGCATCCTTTCAAGCCCTCTGCCAGCATATCTTATCAAATTAGTGCAAAAGATGGGTTTCATGCACTCAGCGCTGGGTCTCCTTGTATGGCGGGGACATATGAGGTTCCTGCATATGTTCAGCAGTGAGACAAGGTCTGGGGTTTCCACTGACTCCTGCTACACACATGAGGGGAGAAAAAAAATCGCAGTGTCTAAATAATTCAAGAAGTAAAAGCTTGAGATCCACTGATCAGATCGGTTGTTCTTTTAATAAGAGCATGGCCTCATGATAGCTGTTTGTGTGCACGCCGGAGCAATACAAAGTGCTGAGTCCATAAAGGCATGCTTTTTGCAAGCAGGCATTCCTGAAGGAAGAGTGCACTATTTTTAATCTTTAAAGCATCCATGCCCTCTCTTAATAGATTCAAAAATTCAAACGGCTTCCTAAGCTGGAATTAAAGAGAGTGATTTAGGGTTAATGCACAAATGCCTCTTTACTCTATTTATTCATTCAAATAGATTCTTAGTTTATTAGAAAATGGTGCAATTATTTCAAGCCCACGGAGTATTGTCAGTTGTATAGTGCCTATAGTTTCTAAAGTGTCAATAAATATTACAACTGGGGCGTTTATTGCACTCATAAAAATAAACCGCAACCTCACTGCTCGTCTCCAGGGCTATGGGCTACAGCAAGGAATGCTCAGTGTGAGTTTAAGAGGCAAGTGCAATGTCACTTGGACGTTGCAAGCTTCATAAATGCTTTTTAAATAAACATCTGCAATTACAAAAATCATTTAGCACCATTTTGTTTTATGGCACATAATCCCAATGCAAGAAGCCCAACGCAGCTCTGTTCCACACGAAAGAGGATACTAATGTTGCAAAATACAGCACATAAATAATGAAACATGCAATTACTTTAATAAAAAATAATGATAATTTTTGCTTATTCAGAAACAGGGAGAGTAAGCAGGCACTTAAACCTTCAGCTAAAACCATTGTAGAGTTCTTTGAGTTGACTTTGCTCAGGCAGAACCTTAAGATGTCTTATAAAAGAGCAGCATTGTTCTGCCTTCCACTGAGTACATGCAAGATTCAGCCCTTTTTTGTGTTGAAATATTCTTATTTTTTACATACTTCACTAATAATTTATACTTTACTTTAATTGAAAAGGAAATATTCAAAAGATTTAAAGACTGTAACTGTTAGTGGGAGAATATTTCATGTTATAGCCTTACAAGAAGACAATAGTATGATAGCATGGTGGTATGATAATTTGTAAAATATTAATGTATGTTGATAAAAAATATCTGTTGTCTCTGTTTGTGTGTTCTGCAGTCTTGAACTTGTTCTGTAAGGGTTTGTTTGCATGTTCTAAGGGATCATCCCCAAAACCTGCCACCATTGCAAACGTTGTCTTTTTCTTTGCCGGTGGGCAGAAAGAGAATCCTTGTCCTTACCCTAGTGAAGTAAAAGACCACAATTCTCCACTGTACAATCTCCCCACTCTTGATTTTTTTCTAATCACTCACAATGAATCACCTTCATGCTAATACCAAGTTGGAATTCTTTTATTATTCAGCCTTATTATTAGCCCAGAGTCCTTCGACATGCAAGGGGTGGCTGTGCAGGACTGAGTGAGCCTCTTTGGGCAGCCATCTTTGCTCCCAACATGGGGTTCCTTCAATCATCTCTAATCAACAGGATTAATTTTAGACGTTTTTTCCCAGCATTTTCAACAACCCCCAGTAGCGTAGCCATAGCAGGTGGTCTTTTGCACTTCAAGTGCATTTAAAAAAAGATGAAATCTCTTTGCTTGGCAAAAATCCAAACTACAAAGCTTTGAACCGTGACTTTTCAGGGCTGGTGCAGGATGAGGCTAGCCCACATCTAGACCACTCCCGTCTACCTCATGGCTTCCATCTCCTAGGAGACATGTCTCCTCTCCACATCCATGAACTGTAAGATTGCAGCAGTGTTTTAGTCAAATCCTCTGTTTAATTGCTCGGTGTGGATACAATGAGCCTTTGAATTGCAGCTTTTTGAATAGTGAAAAGGTGGATAGGCAAATAAAGGAAGTTACACACTTTGTTTTCATCAAATCGTGTTTCTAATTAAGCAGGATATTTGAATCTTTGTTGCTGCGTCTAGAAACCTCAACCTCTGTTAATCCCAACACAACATATTCATGGATACAATGAGAGAACACTGGAGAGCAAGACACACACAGCTGTAATTACTATCATTATTATTATTACTATTAGTATTATTATTATACTATGAAATTACATGAAACTACATGTTATTAATGTAAGATTAGAATGCCATCAGTGCAACACTCATAAGTGCAATATTAGCAATTTTCCTTCAAACTACAAAACCATTCACTATTTCACTTGCACTGTCTATAACTCCAATACTTCATTTTTACCCCACCCCCTCAGCACAGCTAATTTCTCCGCTCACAGTAACAACACAAAACCCAAGACATCAGTCTTTTGGTGAACTCTCGTTGGGGAACAGATGTTTCAGTTGTTTCTATGCGCTGCTCTCCTGATGTTGAATTCATTACAAGTCCCACCTCACTTCCTTCCCCACAAATTCAGTTCTGCCTTTCTATAAGTGACTTATATATAAAGCAGGAAAAGGGTTGCGCACTAAACTTTCTGTATAAGTCTGTTAATGTTCTAGAGAACTCACATCCAGATGCTGCATTCACTGTTATTGAGGATTCCAATGGGGTAAGTCTGAAAAAGGATTTGGTCAAATGTAGCCACCATGTTATTTTTCCCACTCAGGCAGAGCTACCCTGAGACACTAGATCACTGTTACACCGCACTCACGACTACAGACCCTTCCCCCACACTATCACAGTTGCTCTGTTACACTGCACTCAAAGACAGCTACAACGCCATTAAAGCTGATCACATCCCCAGTTTCCTCTGCTTGCATACAGACAAAAGTACAAACAGGTAATGCAGGTAAACACTGATGTCAAACTTCAAACTTAAACTTCAGCCTCCAACTCTTGGGCCCTGGTGGCACTCTGGATACGATCTTCAAAGGGACACGAAGAGGCGCTACATTGAAAGATTGAGTTAACTACAAAGGGTCTAACCTCAAGCACCTGTGGACTGACATGCTCAGTCCCAGACTACAAAGGTGGGAAGACCTGAGATGTGGACCTAGTGGGCTCACTATCAGACGAGCTATACTCCTTCTATGTTCAATTTGATGCAAACAACCGCTTCCCTACAGTGAAACTACCAGTGGACAGTGACAGCTTGAGCGCTTACCATTTTGTGCCTGGTGTGCCTAAGTCCTCTAGGGTGGTCAGCTCACACAAGGGACCTGGTCCAGATATCCTCAATGTGCCATTCAGCTAGTGGAGGTTTTCACAGACATCTTTAATCTCTCTATCACTGTCTGTGATTTCTACACGGTTTAACAAGACCACCATTGTCCCAGGCGATTAGTCAAACCCCATTTTTTTCCCTCCCTTCTGACTACCATGGATCCTCTCCAATTTGCATACTGCACACATACCAGACGATGCCATTGCTCTAGTGATGTACAGGGCTTATCACCAGCATAATAAACACCTACAGGAGGATGCTGTTCTTTCGACCACAGATCTGCTTTCACCACCATCATCCTAGCTAAACTCACCACAAACCTAAAGGGCTTAAGACTGAACATTCAGCTGTGCAACTGGTTTATAGATCCCAGGTGCTGATGACTGGTGACCAAATCTCTTCCACTGCCTCTGAACACAGGAGCTCCTCAGTGTCAGCATTCTCAGCCCCGTCCTGTCCTCCCTGTACACACATGCCTGTGTTGCCAAGCATGGCTCATTCCTCATTGTGAAGTTTACAGATGACATCACCATCCTGGGCTTCATCACAGATGGGGGTGAAACAGGCTACAGAGATGAGGTCAGGGTACAATCACAATGGTGCAATGACAACAAGCTCTGTCTCAGCAAAATCAAAAACTAAGGAGATGGTCACGCTCTCTTGCACAACAGATGATCTGGCCTGATCCCTTTACAGAAACACAGTGATGAAATCCGTGGTGAAAAAAAAAACTTCATCCGAAGGCTCAAGAGCTTTGGGTTTCCCCAGAACATCTTCTATAAATGTATCACAGAGAGCATCCTGACAAGGTGCATCACTGTGTGGTTTGCCACTTGCACACTCCACGACCCCAACACCCTCCAGAGAGGCATGAGAGTGTTTTCACTGGCAAAACTCTCCCAGTCTTACAGGACATGTTCCATGCACACTGTCTAAGGAAGGTTAGGGTTAGGGTCCTCACAATCACCGATTGAAGTCACACAGCACGTCGACTGTTTACCAGACGTTCATTTTGCAGACAGTATCACAGTATTCAATCTGGAACCAGCAGGTTGAAGAACAGTTTCTACCTGCAGGCCAGCGGGATCCTGAACAAACAGCAATCCAGTCATCACTCTTCCATTCATG